>CANTUT010000241.1:112500-580000 GCA_947687605.1 Reutealis trisperma | reverse complement strand
GCATTGTCTATTTTATTTTTCTTTCTCTTTTAGTTTATAAGTGTGATTAAATGCACAACTTGATAAGCTCTATCAAAAAAGCCAATTATTCATCTGTATAAAAAAATTGACTTAAGTGATCCATTGTGACCCCCTAATTTTTTCTGGGAACTTTATTAGTTGCATATTTTTTATTTTTATAAACTTTGAAAAAGATATTTTATTTTATTTTTACTGCATTCTCATTATTATTATTTTTAGTTTTATTTTATTTTCTTTCATTTTATAGTTGGTGTTGAAATAAGTTAATTTAATTTTATTAGTTTATGCTAGCTTAGAAATGTGATTGAAAGTATCGTTTAGTTAAAAAAGAATTATCCTTAAGTGACATTAAAATTAAATCATCAATAAAAATATCTAGAAGTGAAATAAATCGTGAAAATGTAGAAAATCTAAGAGATAATGATATCCATGTTAAAAGAGAAAAAACTCTTATAGCATATTTTTCTCCTGTCACTGCCAATTCTTTCTCTTGCATAGTTTTACCTGAAACTAATGCAACTAATTTTGAGTTTAAGCCAGCCATAATTCAATTGCTACCATCTTTTTATGGTTTAGAGAGAGAAAATCCATACATGCACGTTAAAGAATTCTTAGATATTTGTTCCTCATTTTGCTTCTAAAATTTTTCTGATAATTTAGTCAGGCTGAGGCTATTTCCATTTTCACTAAAAGATAAAGCAAAAGCCTGGTTAAATTTCCTCTAAGCAAGAACAAGTACTAGTTGGGATCAACTAGTTAATAAATTTTTGTCAAAATTCTTTCCCATATCCAAAACTGATAGTGTTAGGAGAGAAATTTTCGAATTCTATCAAAAAGAGGGAGAAGAATTTTGTGAGTATTGGGAAAGGTTTAATGATTTGATCTTAAAGTGTTCCCATCATGGTTTTGAAATTTGAAGATTGGTAAAATATTTCTATGATGTTTAATTCCATTAAATTGTCAAATGATTCAATCCATGCATGGTGAAAAATTTTTGCATTTGCAAAGTAGTCAAGCTTGGGATTCACTTGAAATATTAGCTGTAAATTCTCAGCAATGGAATTATTTAGATCCTAAAGCCAAATCCAATCATGTAACCAAAAGAGGAGGCATTTATGAGATAAGAGAGAGAGATGATAGTCATTTGAAAACTACTCTAGCTAGTTTATCTAGGATAGTGGAAACCTTAGTGTTAAGTAAATCCATGAATCCTCAAACAAACACTAGAAGTGAGTTGTGTGCCTTATGTTCTAGTACATATATACTACTCAATTTTGTCCTTTAATGCTAAACTACTAGGAAGCATTCTCTGAACAAGCAAATGCACTCCATTCTTATGGAAAATCATCTGATAGCCTATATGCTCCCACATATAATCCAACTTGGCTAAACCATCCTAATTTTTCATAGAGATAGAACCAGCCTCCAATGAATCAAAGTCATCAATATAATATGTCCAATTAGCACATTGGTCTTTAAATCTGCCATATTCTCAAAATGCTTCTCAATTCTCTGCTCCACAATAGAAGAAAACTTCTTTACAGGATACTTTACAATAGTTCATGCAATCAACCTAACAAGTTTTGCAATCAAATTCTCAATCCATTTAAAAACTTGAAACATAATTGGGTCAACTTGCAACTATTGTAGCTGAAAGGGAAAAAGGAAAATTTCCCAGTCAACTTGTTCCAAATCCAAAAGGTCAATATGAGGTAGGTTCATCAAGTTCTAATGAAGAAGTTAAATCCATAATTACTCTTAGGTCTGGAAAATGCATAGTCAAACCTGATTATACGCCTGAACCTCAAGAAAGAGAGTCAAAAGAGTCATTTTGAAATTTCATCATCCAAAGACTTAAGTGAAAAAGACAATCAATCATTGTCTTACGTTCCAAAAGCCCCTTACCCATAAAGACTGGTCTCAAAAGAGAAAGGTACCGAATATAGTGACATTATAGAAGAGTTTAAGTAAGTTAGCATTAACATCCCTCTTTTTAATGCTATTAAACAAGTACCTGCTTATGCCAAATTTTTGAAAGATCTTTGAATGGTAAAAAGGAAAACAAATGTTCCTAAAAAGACATTCTTTACTGAACATATGAGTTCCATACTCCAATATAAAACTCCTATTAAGTATAAGATATCGGTTGTCTGACAATTTCTTGTACCATTGGTAATCATGAAATCAACCGAGCTTTACTTGATTTAGGAGCAAGTGAGAATCTGTTGCCATATTCTGTTTATTAGCAACTTCGGTTAGGAGAATTGAAACCCACAACTGTGATACTCTAATTAGCTGATATGTCTGTCAAAATTCCTAGAGGTTTCATAGAAGATATTTTGGTCAAAGTTGATAAGTTTTACTCTCCAGTGGATTTCATTGTTCTTGATACTCAGCCTATTAAAAACACAAAGGACCAAATTCCTATGATCTTAGGAAGACCATTTTTGGCCACATCCAATGCAATCATCAATTATCGAAGTGGTGTTTTGAAATTATCATTTAGTAATATGACTGTTGAACTTAATGTGTTTAATGTTGCTCATCAACCAAATGAAAATGATGATTTGTATGAAGTTAACATGATTAAAAGTGTGATCAATGATTGCTTTTTGGAAATGAATAAAAATAATCTATTTGAGAAATGTTTAACTCAATTTGGCATGGACTTAGATGTTGAAAATTCAATTAGCGAGGTGAATTCTTTATTAGAATCTATTCCACTAATGGATACAAACAAATGGAAAGCCAAAATTGAACAACTATTTTCCATATAATCTAAAGAGTCAATTTTTGAATCATAAAAGCTAGACTCAAAACCATTACCTGAGTCACTGAAATATTCATTTTTAGGACCATCAAAAAATTTGCCCATTATCATAGCATCTGATTTAGAGGTTGAACAAGAAAACAAGTTGATTGATATTTTGAAAGATCATAAAGAAGCAATAGGGTGGACAATTTCAGACATCAAGGGTATTAGTCCTTCAATTTGCATGCATAGGATTCATTTAGAAGACAATGTTAAATCTAGTCATGAATTCCAAAGATAACTAAATTCCAATATGAAAGAAGTTGTTAGAGTTGAGGTGATAAAACTTTTAGATGTATGTGTCATTTATCCTATTTTTGATAGTTCATGGGTGAGTCTTGTGCAGGTAATTCCAAAAAAATCTAGCATAACAATAGTGAAAAATGGTGAAAATGAAGTAATTCCAACTTAAATCCAAACTGGGTGGCGTGTTTGTATTGATTATAGGAAGTTGAATGTTGTCACAAGGAAAGATCATTTCCCACTTCCTTTCATTGATCAAATGCTTGAGTGATTATCTAGTCATATATAGTATTATTTTCTTTATGGTTACTCTGGATATAATCAAATCCCAATTGCCCTGAAGATCAAGAGAAAACCGCTTTCACTTATCCTTTTAGAAGCTTTGCCTATCGATGTATGCCCTTTGGGTTATGCAATGCACCTGCTACATTTCAGTGATGCATGATAAGTATTTTTTCTGATATGGTTGAGCATTTTCTTGAGATATTCATGGATGATTTTTCTGTCTTTGGTTCTAGCTTTGATGAATGTTGCATCACTTGACCTTGGTTTTGATTAGGTGTAAAGACAAAAATCTTATGTTAAATTAGGAAAAATGTCATTTCATAGTTAAAAAGGGAATTGTTCTGAGTCATGTAGTGTCACAACAAGGAGTTGAGGTAGATAAAGCAAAGATAGACTTAATCTCTAGCACTACTCCACCCCGCACTGTAAAAGAAATTCGATCCTTTTTAGGTCATGCTGATTTCTACCATAGATTCATCAAAGATTTTACTAAAATCTCTCACCCTTTGTATAACTTACTTGCAAAAGATACACCTTTTATCTTTGATAATGAATGCCTTCAAACCTTTGAAAAGTTTAAAATCTTGTTGTCATCTGCACCCATCATTAGACCACCTAATTGGAGTATTCCTTTTGAGATCATGTGTGATGCCTCTAATTATGCCCTTAGGGCTGTTTTAGGCCAAAGAGTCAATAAACTATCCGTCGTGATCTATTATGCAAGTAAAACTCTTACTGCTACACAACTTAATTATTTAACCACTGAGAAGGAGTTGCTTGCTATAGTGTTTGCCTTGGATAAATTTAGATCTTATCTTGTTGGATTCAAAGTATTTATCTATATTGATCATACTACATTGAAATACCTTTTGTCAAAAAAAGATGCTAAGCCTCGCTTGATTTGATAGATTTTATTAATACAAGAGTTTGACCTTGAAATTTGTGGCAAGAACGATTTTAAAAATGTTGTGGCTGATCATTTGTCTATATTAATAGTGGAATATGTTGATAATGATTGTCCTATCAAAGAGACTTTTCCTGATGAACAACTCATGTCTATATCACAGTTACCTTGGTTTGTTGATGTTGTAAATTATCTTGTTACTGGTCATTGTGAACTCTTAATTCTGCACCTCTCAAAATTATAGAAAATTCAGTCACGAAAGGAATCAATCAGGGATTTTGAATCATCATAAAATCATCCAAGACTCAGTAATGGGTGCAACGCAATTGGAATCACGGAAAACGAACGAGAAACGACTGAGAACGAGCAAAAACAGGCAAAACGGGTGAATCACAGCCCATTGCCGCACATCTTTGCGGCATTGCCGCAGAGCCTTTTACGGCACTGCTGGCTTATACTGTGCCGTAAAGGCCTGTGCGGCACGCTGAGCGTGTTTCTAAATCCCACATTGAAATTTGATATTTTCTATGCTTCAAACCTTCTCCTATATATAAAGGGCCTCCTCACACTTCAAAACACAAACTTCTAGAGCTTGAAAGACATTACTTCAAGCAAAATGCTTTGCATTCGCTCATTGCTTCACAAAGTGAGTTAAAACGCTTTGCATTCACTCATTGCTTCACAAAGTGAGTTGGGGGGTTTCTCCTTGATTCCTACTCGACTAGTTTAAGGCTTTCCATTACCCGCCTGTTCGAGGCAAGTCTCTTGCCCAAGGCTTGTGTCCGCTGCCTAAGGCCAATTGCCGCCCACCATCCAAAGCTAGTCGTCGCCTGCTGCCTAAAGCCAGCCGCCGCCTGCCATCCGAGATTGTGAACCCTCAAATTTGCACCTCCTAATTCGGTTGCAGCTTGACACCTACTAAGAATAGGGCGCTACGTATACGGCGGTCCCACTAGCCTTGTAGCGGGCAGGGGTCAAGGGGGCAGCGCCCCTTGCAGGGTGTGGGGCAGCACCCCATTAAAAAATAAATTTCCTGAATCTTTCCTTCTCCAGTCGACCGTCTTTCAGTTACAAACCCATAGGATCAAACCGAGCTCAAATCGAAACTGAAACGGATCCAAAATTGATGAAAAAGCATAAAACAAGTCGAACCAGCCGACCAGTGCATGAGAGGTGCGTCGCTGCCCTAAGCGGTATGTCTGACGGCGGCACGACTTCTATGCAGCTATATGGGCGACATATCTACCATGCTGCCTTGGGAGGCACGAAATTGGTGTCGGTAGCCAAGCGGCACGCTCAACGTGCCGCCCAGACCCCCAGCATGTCGCCGGTGCCACCGGCGACAAGCTAACGCCCCTGTTCGTACCGCCGGCACCCCCTTACCAACTTTATAAATAAAGCCTCCTTCTAGCTCATTTGAGGGGAATTCGAAGGACAGAAATTCTCTCTGATACATTTCATCACGCTATTTTGCTAATCTTTTGTTATTAAGATTCAAATTTCCAAAGGAGGGCTATCATGGAAGATGTTCATGCCATGTTGGAACAAACCTCCCTGGCCTAAAACTCAACTGATCCAAAACTACTCAAATCTGACCCAAGACCCGCTCTTTATCCTGTTTATGGATTCACTTCCAAAGCTGAATCCAAAGACAAAGAACCTGCAAACACCGACATCATTCCACCATTACCGATTCCATCACCTGAATTCCTCATAAACAACTCACTCTATCAACCCATGATAGTTCAACCACCAAATTTCACCCCAACACTCACTTCCCAACCCGTGGTTCCTTTCCAAAGGAAGGAAGTTAACCCTAAAATCAAAGCCTTTATGGAAAAAGTGAAGCACATGGAAAAAATGCTAAAGAATATGAAGAAAAAAGAGAACCTGGTTGATACAAGCTCCTTGAGCTTATTTTCCAATGCAAAAGTTCCACCAAAGTTCAAGATGCCGAATTTAGACAAATTTGATGCTACTACTTGCCTCAAGATCCATTTAAAGATGTATGTGGGGGCAATGCATCCCTTTGGTATCAACAATGACCTCCTTGCTCAACTCTTTCATCAAACCCTTACTGATGTTGCCCTAAGATGGTTTATTAACTTGGATGACACCCAAAAACAGACTTAGGAGGACATTTACAAGGCATTTGTTAAACAGTACCACTACAATAGTGAAGTGGACATTACAAGAAGGGACTTAGAAACCACAAAGCAACTTCCAGATGGGTCCTTCTCCATGTTTCTTACTAGGTAGAGGGCTAAAGCTGCTCAAATGGTAAACAGGCCAACCGAGCAAGAACAAGTGGATATCATTGTCAAGAATATACTTCCTTCCTACATAGCCCACTTGTTAACTCAATACCTACCCACCTTTAGAGCTTTGGTTGGAATTGCGTCAAAATTTGAAGATTGCTTCCAAAGTATATCATTTCAAGGATGAATTCCCCACCACCAACCTAAATAGTGATGAGGAATCTAGTTCTAACTCAACTCCACCTTACCTCAACCCTAGAAGGCATGTCATGGAGTAGTTCAAGTTCAGCTAATCTGACCTGTCTGAGATTGAATTCCAAGTCTAAGCCTGAGTCCAAGTCTGAATCTCAAAAGTATGAGTCCAAATCTGAGTCGGAGTCTATCGTCTTATTTTTTCTTTATTCTCGTCAACCATAACGATTCCTTTTGTCATCTTGCAATAAAGTTTCCTTTATAGTAATGCACATACATTTTCTTTCATCTTCCTTATTTAGTCCAGTATGGATGAGCCATAAAAAAAAGAGAGAAAAAATTAAATAAAAAAAAAGATAAAAAGGAAAAGAGGAAAAAAAGATCAACGAATAATCAATTAAACCCACCACAATTAGCATAAATTAGAATTTAAGGTGCTCACAAATCAGCTATCACTTCATCGGCTCCTAATAAAAAAAGGTCAAGTAATGGACCTCTCATTAAACAATTGAAGCATAAAGAGCAAATCAAATGGAATTACCTATTGCACATTAGGTAATCAAATAATGCACCTCAACAAGGTCAACAAGTTCAGAAAAGACCTTTGTCAAATCTAGAATTCAAAGGCCAGAGCCTCTCAAAGCAGCAGCCCAAATCATGGTGGAATATTTTCTCCTAAATACAAGCTCGCTAAGCTGAAAACCCAAAAAGGACGGCTTAGGCAAAAGTTAGAGCTAAGAGAGAGGGAGAGAAAGAGAAAGCTCATCCAAGTCTCCTTCCCTCATGTCCAAAGTTGTCAAATCATCTTCAATCAATCTGTCTCATCTCATGTCTCTAGAGTCATCCTTCCTCACCAGAGGTTCATTCTTTAAGGATATTTTATCTTTTATGCCCTTATCCTACAATGGGGGCATATTTTCCTAGATTGTCATCTGTTGTCAATCCATCCCGTCACTTAGCTTAAAGAGCTAAGGCATAATCCCTTATACATATCTCTAGTCTATCACATTCTTATATCTCATTTGGAAGCATGATCCCCAATTTATCTTCTTCCACTAACCCTTTAGCCATTCCTAAGGGCTTGTTGTTTCAACTAGTGCAATCTATAATTAAGTGTCACTCCAAGAGTCTCTTCAATCTCAAACAACAGGAAAAACTTGACTTGCTCTTTTCTGTAATTCATGCTACAAAAAGCAAAATCATACAACCTCCATGATTCTTTTTAGAAGTTTCAGCCTACCTTCAAAACCATTCTCGAATTTTATGAAATCATATTGTTCCATCCTAAGCCTCATTGGCAAATCATACCACATACCACCCATTCCTTGGCATAATCTCAAAATGAGTAGAATCAAAATTCCCAAGTCTATCAGGGCTTATCATCTTTAAATCTAGTTTCCTTGGCAAAACCAAAAGTTGAGGCACATCTCCTGAAAAGCCCTCATCAAGAAGCCCAAATCCAAAAGCCTTCATGAAGAAGCCTAAATCCAAAAGCCTTCACCATGAAGTCCACTCCCAAAAAGCCTTTGCCATGAAGCCCACTCCCAAAAAGCCTTCACCATGAGGCCCACTCCCAAAAAGCCTTCACCATGAAGCTTTGATCCAAAAGCCTTCACCATGAAGCCCACTCCCAAAAGCCTTCACAATGAAGCCCACTCCTAAAAGGCCTTCATTTATGAAGCCTGTGATCTCCTTTAAGGCAAAATCATATTAAGCCTTTCAAATGGATTTCCTAACCAGACCTATCCTCCTTAGCCAAGATCCTTCCCTACAAGGAATAATCCTCAATTGTAACTTTCAATGGGAAAACCGAGTCAAGCCACCCATGTTGACATTCCTACACCCCTCGTCTTTCAGAGACATAACCTTCTCTAAATCTAACACCAAAGCCAAACAGATAGCTTTGATCCCAATCCTTCTAATATTAAAGCCGAACAGATAGCTTTGATCCCTGCTTTTCTAATATCAAAGCCGAACAGATAGCTTTGATTCTATTCCTCCTGAAATCAAGGCCAAACAGATAGCTTTGATCCCAACTTTCCCAACCAACAAAGCCAAATAGATAGTTTTGACTATGATCCTCCCAACCACCAAAGCCAAACAGATAGTTTTGATCCCAATCTTCCCAAACATCAAATAATCTCCCCAATAGTAAGGCCGAACAGATGGCCTTGCTAAACCATTTTGAATTCCCTAGGTGGACCAAATCTCCAAATCTTTCAAAGTATAGGCAAAACAGATAGCCTTGATTAAAATTCACTAAATCATCTTTACCTCCAAACAATTAGGCTGGACATATAGCCTTAATTGAAGATCACCATTCTCACATCCAATACTAAGCTATTGACAAAACCACATTTATCCTATAAGCCCTCTCTTGAAAGGTTCATATCTTTATACCATGTTTGTCCTTCATAAGGTTCAGTTTGCATAAAGCATGAATGTTCTTATGCATGATAAGCACAAGCAGATATCACAAGCCCAAAGTCTGACGGGGTATAGCACAAGTTTTGACATGGTATAGCCTAGAATCTGACATGGCAAAAGAACATATAAGCCAAAAATCTGATGTTGAAAGAGCACAAGCCCAAAGTCTGACATGGCATCTATTCCTAAGGTTCACTGTCATCAGAATCGCCTTTTGCTTAAAGCGAATTCTGATGAGGGGACAGCTGTGAACCCTCAAATTTGCACCTCATGATCTGGCTGCAGCTTGACACCTACTAAAAATAGGGCGCTATGCATACGGCAGTCCTGCTAGCCTGTTAGTGGGCAGAGTTCAAGGGGGCAGTGCCCCTTGCGGGGTGCAGGGCAGTGCCCCATTGAAAAATAAATTTTCTAAATCTTTTCTTCTCCAGTCAACCGTCTTTCAGTTACGAACCCATAAAATTAAACCGAGCTTGAATTGAAACTGAAATGGATCCAAAATGGACGAAAAAGCAAAAAATAGGTCGAACCAGCCGGCCAGTGCAGGAGAGGCGTATCGCTGCCCTAGGTGGCACGCTTGAGGGGCCGACGTCTAGGCGGCACGTCTGCCATGCCGCCATCAGGGTTGCACGCCTTTCGTGCTGCTGTATGCGCGGCATATCTGCTGTACCGCCTTGGACGGTATGGAATTGGTGCCGACAGCCAGGCGGCACGCTCAATGTGCCGCCCGGACCCCCAGCATGTCGCCGGTGCCACCCGTGCCGCTGGCGACATGCTAACGCCGCCATCCGTACTGCCGGCACCCCCTTCATCAGCTCTATAAATAGAGCCTCCTTCTAGCTCATTTGGGGGGAATTCAAAGGACAGAAATTCTCTCTGATACATTTCATCATGCTATTTCACTAATCTTTTGTTATTAAGATTCATATTTCCAAGGGTTTCAAATACAGGGTGGAGCTTAGATCCGAAGTTAAGCTCGCCCCGTTCATCCGAAAATCAAGGAAAGCAAAGGTATAATCTTCTTTCCATTTTTCAAAATTCTAAACTCAGATCTAGAATTCTCTTTAGGTGTAAAACAAAAAAGATCTAAAATTTATTAATTTAAGAATCAGAATTAAATTAATAAACAAACCAACACTCTTTTTCAAAATCTTTCCTTTGTAAGAAGGAAGAACTGTGTGGGGGTTGATTCTTATTCAATAGGATACGTAGGCTGCCATTTTGAAAGGCATTAACTCTAAATCTTTTTATTAACATTTTTTTCCCTTTTACTTTGATTTATTTATATTAATCCTTTATTTTCTATTTATGTATTAACTTAGTTGAGGAATGTGTGCTTTCCCTAGTACCCATAAGGGATAGAGGAAAGATCTTCTTTATTTTAATCATTTTGGCTTTGTAATAATTAAGTAGGATTTATCTTGTTTATTTATCTATAATTGTCATTTCATTTTATCATATATATCTGTTTCATGCATCATTATATTCCTGTTCATACATACATGAAAATTCTTTTTCAAGAGTTATTTTGCATTTTTAGCCAAACTAAAGAAAATCATATTTTCTCAATTGTGTAATTACCAAAACCTGATCCCCGAGCTCTCTTTGGTCACTCGTGGATTAGTGCTTTTCTGTTGGGATAAAATCATAATATTTTTGGAGTCAATCATGTTGGGTTTTCTTTAATTTTCCCAATTAAAACAAGTAAATTAAAGTGACGACTCATTTTCACAACTTCAAAATCACAAAATTCAATTTTCCGAACTCATAGCGAGTTCCAATCGTGGAGTTTCTCCCAAAGAGTATTTCGATTTCTCAGTGGATTGGACCGGTGCTCGGGCGAGGCCTCATAGAGATAAGCTTCTTTTCCTTTAAATTCATTGTCTTTTTTAGTTAGTTAATTAAATTGATTCATCTAGGTTGTTAGCTAATCAATTAAATTAATTAATTAACTCAACCCTCTTTTAATCAATCAATCAAAACATGATAAAGTTGCTAGGCTAAACTAACCCTTCGCAAGAAGGAAGAACTGTATGGATTCTGATTCCTATTCAATGGGATATGTAGGCATGCTTGGTCTAGGCATTGAATCCAATTAAAACTAACCAACTTTCCCCCTATCACCTTCTTCATTTACCATTATTTTATTTTCTTTTACTTTGTTATTATGATTAGTTTGGGCAATGTGTAACTTTCCTATAACTCATAAGAGTTAGAGGAGATATCCCCTAACTTTGGATTTTATTGAAATATTAACTCTCTTTTATTTTGAATTCTAATTGTGTATAAACTTTGTGGATTGAATGATCATGCATATTATAAACTGTTCATACATTTTAGTTTGTTCATGAAATATATTTTAAGTCACTCTTGTATTAATTAGCTAAACTTATTTTGTTAAAATAAACTGAAAACCTAGTCCCTTAATCCTCTTTGGTTTTGAGGCTAGTGATCCTTTTTCTTTTGGGTTATAATTGGAGTCAAATGGGTTTTTTCCTTATATTTTTCCAAATAAAAATAAATTAAGATGACGACTCCTAAAAGCAATTTTCAAATCTATCAAAATAAGCTCAAGGGCTTCACGAGTTCTTTCCCAAATGAGCATTTCGATTCCCTTTAGCGAATCAGACTGGTGCTCAGGTAAGGCCTCACAATTGGCGACTCCACTGGGGACTAACTTTCTTTTAATAAAAGGAAAAAATAAGTGGACTACTAATTGGTTTAAAAAGAGTTTGGCCTTTTAATATGATTGTGACTTTGCATGCATCACTTGCATAAGCTCTTTGCCATCCAACCTAGTTCTAAGAAAATAATGGATAGTGAGTAGCATCGAGTGGGTAACCCTCCTTGGGTCTATTCGCCAATAGTGAAATCATCCACCCTGCGACAAATCTTTTGATCATTTCAAAGGTGTAACGAGTATGCACGTATTGTTGGACCCACGCGAGGCTTCTTGACTCACATATGGCTAGGTATATTGCTGCTCTAGTGTGACAGGTACCCAAATCTAGCCACCCTTACCTTTTCATGTAATGAACTTAGATCCTAGCCTTAGGTTGTATGTACCATAATTAAAACCCTGCATCTTTTCATTTTCATGAAATGTTTTCCTCATGCATATCATGCATCCATATTGTATAACAAAACATGTATTCATCTTAAGTCTAGGTCGCACCTTGAACTGAAGAAAGTTTAAACATTCTTATCACCATTCAAATATCACCCCCTTAAACACCTCACTCAAACCTCCATCCAAACACCTTCGCCCCCACAAACTTAAAACCATTCTCCTTTGCCCCCATAAACCTTAAGCCATCACCCTAAACCTTACCCCTTTACTTTAGCCCTTAACCTAAACACCAATACCCTAACCCTAAACCTTACCACTTTACCTTAGCCCTTAACTTAAATACCAATACTCTAACCCTAAATTTTACCCCGTTACCTTAGCCTTTAACCAAAACACCAATACCTCAACCCTAAACCTAAAGCCTCATTTCCCTAGCCTTGACCTCAAACACCTCTAACCTTAAATACTATTACCTTAACCTTACCTAAGATTTCTTCACCCTAAATTGTAACCTAAAAATATCTCTACCCTCCTCTTACCCATACCTTGCCAACCTTACTATAAGACACCATCACCTAACATCTTTGGCCCATTACCTTCAAAATCAATCCATTACCCCCAGATTGACAGATGCTTATAGCCCAAATCTTCAAGACACTACTGTGAGGCCTCACCCCTTGCACTAGCCCAATCCGTTAGAGGGAACTGGGATACTCATTCGGGTTTAGACTCACAATAAAACCCTTGAGTTCAGATTTAGTTGATTCTAAAAATGATTTTGGGAGTCGCCACCCTAATTTATTTTTAAATGGGAAAACTAAGGAAAAACCCAATTTGACTCTAATTTATTAATTTTTTACTTTAATTTGCCAATGGATAAAATCACTAGCCTTGAACCAGATTGAGTTCAAGGACTAGGTTTTTTGTTTTAAATAATCTAAATTCGGCTCTTAAGTTTAATTTAGTTTAATTTAACTTTGAAAAATTGATTTTATGAATGATAAATATTATAAGATAATATTAAAGAAAATGCATGAATATGGCAAAACATGAATGCATGGTGAAAATAAAATATTCACAAATTAATTAAAAAAAAAAAGGAAAAAGAGATTGATAGAGATTTGGATTTGAAGTTTGGATTTAGATTCCAAATGTGCCTATGTATAAAATTAAACTTAGTGAACATTGGAAATTGGAAAAAGGTATAAACTATGTAGAAGGGTTTAGGAGTTGATCACTAAACTTAGCAGGTGTCAAGCTGCGGCCGAATAATGAGGTATAAAATTAAGGGTTCACAGCTACCCCCTCATCATAATTAGCTTTGGACAAAAGGTAATTTTGATGATAGTGAACATTGGAAAAAGGTGCCATGTCAGACGCTGGGCTTGTGTGTTCTTGTTAGGTCCTTTGGGAGGAGGCCCTTTAAGATAAATGACATTTTATCAATGGCTATCTGTTCGGCCTTGATGTTAGATGTGGGAATGGTCTTGGTGAATTTCAATTAAGGCTATCTGTTCGGCCCTAATTTTAAAGGATAAAGAACGTTTGGTGAATTACATTAAGGCCAGACAGATAGCCTTGATTGAAATTTACACAAATCTTCTTTGCCTCCAACATTAAGGCTGGACAAATAGCCTTGATTGAGATTTACACAATTCTTCTTTGCCTCCAACTTTAAAGTTGGAGGCAAAGATGATTTGGACAAGATAATTTAGTGAAAGGAGAGCCTCAACCTATGATGAGTCAGCTCGAGAGATTTTGAGGAAGAGCCTCGGCTTATGGTGAGTTGGCTTGAAAGATTCTAATAAGATTTTGGTAAAGGGAAAAGCCTCGGCCTACGGCGAGTCGGCTCAAAAAATTCTGATTAGATTTTGGTTATGCCAAAGAAACTTGGGCTTTTGAATGTGAGGGGTTAGGCCTTTTAGAAGGCTTAAAGGAACTTTTCCGGAAGTAAAGGGACTCTAGAAGTCATGCTTCAATGATTAGATCTGGAAGGTATCATTTAGCTTCAAAGAGGCATTGGTCAGGTTTAAGAGGTTTCGGTCAACTTAGAGGAAATACTGATCAACTTAAGGAGATGTCAATGAGGCTATTAACTCAGTTTATACATGAAGATGTATGATTATAGGTGATTGCATAGATGCTAGTGCACAGATGATGCATGTATGTTTCAGAATTCATATACATTTTTGCTTGACTTCTATGCCATGCATGATTTATGGTGATGCCTGTAATGAATGGTTGCATGGATACATGAGAATGGATTCACACATTTGCTTTATGAATGCAATTTCTCATGTGACTTTTATATTCTGCGAAGTCATGCATTTTTGGACTGAAAAACTCTACAAGGTTGAGAAACTCAACTTGGTTTGGTATGGAAAAATTGCCATGGTCGCATTATGAGGAGTTCGAGGGGTTGCTTCAGATTTTAGAATCTAGTGGCCCATGGTTTCTATTTTGGTGCTACTAAGGAGGAGTTGTGCCAATTCCAGGGAGATAGGGAATGTGGCTTGGCTACGACTCAAAGGCAACTCTGGTGGTGCTAGAGTTCAAAGTCTGGCATTTTTTGAAATTTTCAGAGTTTTTGACTTGCCTCAGGATGTTGCAAGCCAAATGATGGTTGGTGATGGTTAAGTGAATTTGACCACTATGATTGACAAGTTCTATGATTTCGGTGACTAGGGAGTATGAGGGGTGCAGAGGCTCAACATGAGGGCCTTGATTTTCTGTTTGAGTGTCAGTTACAGGTTTATTGATTGGGGTGATGCCACAACAACAGATGAAACAGAGGCATTTTGTGGTTAGAGCTATGCTAGCAAAGACACTAATGAGCCTCAATTGCTATGTTAAGGATTTAGAGAAATGAACTATCTTGCTAGTTATTCTCTAGTGAGAAAAATTTATCTATTCTTACCCTTTCTACTTTGGGTGCTTTATGGATGTCTGTTTCAAGTTTTGGGTTATCTCGAGAGCGTGGCTGATGAATCATTTTCGGGCAATGGACCTTACTCTTCATTCTACACATGCTTTATTGATACTCGATTAAAGATTAGATAGGATGGTTGCTTGCAACTTGCCCTCAGAGGACATATTTTTGGCACTGCCAATTATAAAGGATTTGATCTCTTACGACCAGGGGCCATGGGTGTCGAGTGGTTTGCCTATTGCGCTTAGCTTGAATGCTTTTCATTAAGGATGAGTGTCTTGAGGCAGGTGAGGCAGACTTAGGGTATGCCCCTAGTTTTTCTTTCTTGGAGTTTGTGCATATCACAGCTCCCATTGCTAGAGCTATCAGGTCATGGCTGGCTAAGGAGTTATCATGCTATTTATTTTGGGATTTCTCTTGTGACCACAGAGAGGTATGCTAGGTAGTTGATAAAGGTGGTTTGGCCAATTGAGAAAGAACACCAAGCTGTCCTACTGAGAGGAATAGAGGATGAAGTAGTTGAGGAAGGAGAGGCTATATGAGGAGCCATTGGTAGCAAAAGGACTATAGCATAGACAGAGTGGTGACTCAATCTTTGAAGGAGACTCAGGGATCTACTAGAAGTGAAACATCACAGATTGCAGTAGCGACTCAAAAAAAGAAGATTGCGATAGACTTTGACTCCAATGAGGACACAAGAGATTTGCATCTCAAGAGGTAGAGGAAGACTAGCTAGACCAAGACTTCAGACATGACCTTTTTTTTTTTTTTTTTTTTTTGAAATAGTTACAAGTTGACAAGACTACACGAAACAACATAAGCTATAGACGACAATGAAAGGGCTATCTTTTATGATGGGTTTATATTTTGCAAGATTTGATCATCGCTAAATGAGACATCTTTTATTTTTACTCTAATTTCTGCTTAAACCGCCCTTTCAGGTTTTCAGCTTAGCGAGCATTCTCTCTTTTTTTTCTTTCTTTTTTTTTAGGCAAAAGAATTAAGTGAATGATGTACTAGGCACAAAAAGAATGAGAATGCGATGCAAATAAAATATTTTGTATTATGATTTGGACTGTACTCGAATTGGGCTGCCTATGTATCCCTTACATCACTTTTTTGTCGATTATTTCTTTTAGGGAGAATGAGGTCCACATAGTTCTGATTACATATGCATGAGAAACAAAAATGAAATGCAGATGTCATCTTCAGATGACCTATCTTTTCAGCTGATCTCGGTTGCCAAGATGGGAGAATTCACTTTCGTCTACGTCCGTGAAGATAATGCCTCTGTCGGATAGGATTTTCCTACTTTGTCTTCATTCTCCCCAGCTGCTTCTCAATAGGCTTCTTGTAGGTCAAGATCTTATAAACTACGATGCTTGGAGTATCCGTATCATGTCCTTGTCTTTGTACATAATAGCTCATGATCTTTTTCACTACTGTCATGCAAATGCAATGTATGAGATTTTTTTTTTGTGCCATAATTGATTCATCCTTTTGCCTCTTTCATCATTTTTTTTGTATTTTTTGTATTTTTATTTTTTTAAAGATGTCCCATTTAAAGATGAATTAGAAAAAAATTAAAGCAAATCAAAAAGTTCAAACTTTTTATTATTGATAAAAAGTCCCATTATGAGTACATTAAAGGATAAGCCTATAAGGCGAAATACAAACTCAAAAGGATAAAATCTGACAGACTCAAAAGAAAAATTTAATAAAAACATATTCAAAAGACTCTAACATAGACTCGAAAGACTCGGATAGAGGGCACAGCAGCGGTGGCACTCTTCTCAAAATACTGGTTATTAGATGAACCTTGAGATGGTTGAGGGAGCTCGATGGTTCATAAAGGATTGATGGTGGTGCTAGACTTTGGGTTTAGGAGTAATGATGTCTCCACTATCAATGAGGTCTTGAATTTTGTACTTCAAAGTCTTGCATTCATCAGTTTTGTGCCATGGCCCTTGATGATAATCACAGTGTTCATTAGCATTGTAACCCTTGGGTAAAGGGTTTAGAGGAGGTCGTGGTTCTAAGGGCTTAACCAGATTAGCCTCTAAAGCTTTCTTATAAATGACATTGAGAGGCATGCCTAGCTCAGAGAAAGTCCTCATTGTTTCCAAATTCATCGGCTGGTGATAGGACACAACATTTACCTCTCCCTCTCTTTGGGTGGTGTTAGTGGTGTAGTTATTGTTCTTATGATACCTCAAACTAGAAGATTCATCTTTTATTCATCTTGATTGAATCAAATCCTCAATCTTGGTGGCAGTGGCAATAAGAGCTTTGAAGCTAATGAGGTATTGTGTTTGCAGATGAGCCTGATATTGGGGGAGGAGGTTCTTAACGATGATGCCAATTTGCTTTACTTCAGATGGACGGCTCACCATTTGAGCTGTTTTTGTCCTCCATCTTGTAAGGAATGCGGTGAAGGATTCTCTTGGCCCTTGTTTAGTGGTTTCCAAATCTCGACGGGTGATATCCACCTCGATGTTATAGTGGTATTGTTTGACAAATGCATTACATATGTCATCCCAAGTCTTCTTGTGATTTTTATCGAGATCTAGTAACTACTTAATAGCAGCTCCAGTCAAGGTTTGTTGGAATAACTGAGCAAGGAGCTCGTCATCCACACCGAAAGGTCTCATGGCACCCACATATATCTTGAGATGAGTTTTGGGACATGTGGTACCATTAAACTTATCCATGACCGGCATTTTAAATTTTGGTGGAACTCGTGTATTTGGGAAGAGAGCTAAAAAGTCGGCATCTATCATGTCCTCATGCTTTTTGATGTTCTTGAGTATTTTTTCCATGACCTCAACTTTCTCCATCAATTTCTTAGCTTCAGGAAAGCTAGAGAAATCTCTACTTTGAAAATGATTCGTAGTGGGAGAGGGAGCGATTGTGTTTAAGTCCATGATAAGAGAGGTTAGAGTCTCAGGTGCTTTCCCTTTATCAGTGAGATCGATAATGGGAGGAGTAAAATAGGGGCATGGCTAGTCCCTGCTTGGGCAGATGCAGGCTCAACACGAGTAGGAGGGGGAGTGATAGTGGCATTAGTCATTTCCTTGACCTCATTGATGATGGACTGGCATTGGGAGTTGAGGGCATCAGTAAAGGTGGCAGACTGGGCATTGAGAGCATTGGTGAAAGTTTTAGCTTGGGTCTGAAGAGCAGTGGTGAGTGCAGCTTGAAAGGTTTCCTCTTGTTTCTTGAGGAGGCTAGTGAAGAACGCGTTCATGGCGTCTTAATCGAAGTTGATGGTATTTGCCATTGGTACCTTTAAATAGAAAAAAGACAGAAGGAAGGGTAAGAATACAAAATTAAAATAGCATGAATATAAAGGTGTATTGGGAAAGGACTCTCTCCATATGGTTGGTCACCGGGTTTACATGTTGACAAGGTAAGTGTGTGAGGTATTTTTGGGGTAACGGACCACCGGTTTAGGTCTTTAAGGTGTTTGAGGGTTTACCTTATCGAGTTTCTCATGTTATATATGTATGATCATGGCGTGATACATGCTGAAAAAGGTTTTATAAACATGCAAGAGTATCGATTATTATGGTACATAGAACCTAAGGTCAAAGGCTAGGGTGACTATATGCATAAGGGTGAAGGGTGGTTTAATTTAAGGGTCCCTGTCCCACTAAAGCATCAATATACCTAACCATATGTGAGGCAAGGAGTCTCGCGTGGGTCCAACAATACTGATTGCTCGTTGCACCACCAAAATGATCGAGATTCATCGCGGGGTGGAATGCTTTTGCTATCTCTCAACATACTTAAAGAGAGTTGTCAAGTCAATGCTACTCACCATCCAAAAGTTTTCCTAAAACTAAGGTTTAGGCAAAGAGCCTTTATTATACAAAATGATGCATGAAAGTCAAATTATACTTAATGAGCCAAATGGAGATTATTTTAGAAAAAATTTTCCTTAACCAAATAGTAATCATCTTATGTTCCTTTTAATTGAAAAATAAGATGGCAATCGGTCCCTAGTGGAGTCGCTAGCTATGAGGCCTAGCCCGAGCACCGGCCCGGTCCGCTAAGGGGAACCAAGATGCTTATTTGGGTTTAAACTCACGATGAAACCCTCGAGTTCGAATTTGGTTGATTTTAAAAATGATTTTGGGAGTCGCCACCCTAATTTATTTTTAAATGGAAAAACTAACGAAAAACCCAATTTGACTCTAATTTATTAATTTTTTACTTTAATTTGCCCATGGATAAAATCACTAGCCTTGAACCAGGTTGAGTTCATGGATTAGATTTTTGGTTTTAAATAATCTAAATTTGGCTCTTAAGTTTAATTTAACTTTGAAAAATTGATTTTACGAGTGATAAATATTATAAGATGATATTAAAGAAAATGCATGAATAAGGCAAAACATGAATACATGGTGAAAATAAAATATTCACAAATTAATTAAAAAAAAAAGGAAAAGAGATTGATAGAGATTTGAATTTGAGATTTGGATTTAGATTCCAAACGTGCTTACGTACCCCATTGAATGGGGATCAAAACCCACGTAGTTCGTTCCATGATTAAGTGGAGGGGTTTAGGAGTTGATCAAATTGATTTTGTTTTGGGTGTTTTGAGAGTGAGGGAAAAAGGTTGATACCTTTGCTTTTGGTGGGCGAAGGGTTTTACCGGACCGAAGTTCCATTTTATCGGGACCGAGTGATTAGATGGATTGAAAGATTAATTAATTAATTAAAATGATTAATTAACTAATTAATATGATGAAAAGGATAGATAGATTAATTAATTACAAAGATTAATTAATTAATTTGGAGGAATGATTGAATTAAGGAAAATGATTAATTTGATTTTAGAAAAAGAAATGATTTTTGAAAAAAGAGTAATTAATTAATTAATTAAAAAGATTAATTAATTAATTAATTGAGTGACTAGTTTTAATTTAAAAAAAAAAAGAGTTTTAGTTAATTACAAGGATTAATTAACTTGGTTAGGGTGAGGTAATTAATTAATTAAAAAGATTAATTAATTAAGTAGAGAGTGATTGGAGGGAGAAGAAGAGAGGAATTTGAGGATAGCAATCTACTCAAATTCAAGAGGTGTGTTAGAATGAAGGATGAAGGGGGGTATTTATAGAAAAAGTGAGTGAGGATAATTTGAAAAGTGGAAAAGTGAAAAGACAAAAAGGGTAGGGCTAAAAAAGGCTAAAAAACATGTTGGAGGGGGTATTTTGGGAAATGCACCGCCGGGGATCTGGCAACACCGTCTGCTGATTGGGCGGCACGCCACCGGCATGGTTGACGACGCCGCCCAGGCTGGAGCTGGCGCCACTGGAGCCTTGATAGGCGCACCTACTGAAATTTTACTTCTTTTGTTCGGCCAGATTTTTGGACTTCCGGATAAGTTTTAGGAGTTACAGAGTTCAGAAAATTAATTGGTCAGGGTTGACAGGTTCGAAATTAATTTTAGAATATTTGAGCAATCAGTTAGGGAGAAAATCCAGTCACTTTTAGAAAAATACTGTATGATATAGAAGGTCCGGTCAAGGTAGAAAAAGTACTAGCATTTGAAAAATTAAATATTCTCCTACTAAAGTTGACCCCTGCCTGCTAACCAGCTAGCAGGACCACCGTGCTGGCTCTGCGTAGCACATTAAACTTAGCAAGTGTCAAGCTGCGGCCGAATAATGAAGTATAAAATTAAGGGTTCACAACTACCCTAAGCTCAAATACCTTTGACCCAACACCATATCCTTAAGGCCAACACCCGTGACCCATCACCTTTTAAAACCAGTATATTACCCTTGAGCTTAATAACTTTGGCCCAACACACTACCTTAAACCCAATACCCTGGGTTCAGTCTACTACCCTAAGCCCAAAACATCTGCCCCATCATGGCTTAAGCCCAAAAAATGGTTGGCCCATGAGACAATAAGGAAGCCTTTACTCTTAGGATCTGATGCCTATACCTTTATCACCTCTTCTGTTCCATACTCGTCATTTACCTTGTTGCTTTGGTTTGAAGGTACTAATGGCCCACCCACTTGATATGGCTTCCCTAATCACACTTGTGACTAGAGTCCTTAAGAAGCAAGAAGAACATTTTCAGGCTATCGTAGCTGCTCAGCAAGCCTAATTTGAAGAACAAAGGCAATTCATCATTGAGGAAGTTCGAGCTATGATTAACCAGGCCACCCTTAGCCAATCCTAACCTAAACCTTATCTTGAACCAGACCAATCCTAGCCAAACCAATTCATATCTAGACCAAGGTGGGGAAGTTTTCTCTTATCCAGATACTAGATTGCTCATAGAGAAACTTGAAGCCATGGAAAGAACCATCAAATCCCTAAAGCACCGTGATGATCTAATTGATGTGGACAGTTTAACCTTATTCCCTAATGCCAAGCTTCCTCCTAAATTCAAAATACTTAAGCTAGAAAGATTTGATGGAACCACTTTCCCCAAGACCCATCTGAACATATATGTAGGGCCAATGAAACCTTTAGGAGTTAGCGATGAACTCCTTGCTCAACTGTTCCAACAATCACTAACTGATGTTATTAGGAGATGGTTCCTTTCACTAGACAAGAGCAAGAAAAGGACATGGGATGATATCTGTTGTGCCTTTGTCAAACAATATCATTATAATAGTGAAATGGATGTCACTAGGCATGATTTGAAAACCATGAAGCAGCTTCCAGAGGAGTCCTTCTCCATGCTCCTTATAAGTTGGAGGGCTAAAGCTGCTCAAATGGTAAATAGACCAACAGAGCAAGAACAAGTGGACACCCTTATCAAGAATCTACTTCCAACTTACCAAGCCCACTTATTAACCCAATACCTAGCCACTTTTAAGGCTTTGATTGCAACCGTATTAAAGGTTGAAGATTGCATCCAAAGTGCATCATTTCAACCTGAATTCCTCACCACCAACCTAAACAGTGATGAAGAACCCAAACCTAATTCAACCCCATCTTACCTTAGTCCCAAGTGGCATGACATAGAAGAGTTCAAGTTTAACTGATCTGACCTATCTGAGATTGAATTCCAAGTGTAAGTCTAAATCTCCAAGTTTGAGTTTGAGTCTGAGTCTAAATCCCAAAGTCTGAGTCTAAATTCAAGTATAAGTCTGTCATCTTATTTTCTTTTATTTTTCTTCAATCATATCAATTCCTTTTTTGTTATTTTGTAATAAAACTTTCCATTGTAATAAAATATTCACATCTTTTTAATTATTTATGCACTTGTCTAAACATGGATGAGCTTTGAAAAAAAAAAAAGGAGAGAAAGAAAAAGGAGAAAAGGGAGAAAAAGAGAAATGAATATCAATTAAATCCACCACAATTGAAGTGCCATCAATAATTTCTTTGCTAGCTCCTAACCAAAGAAGGTCAAGAAATAGACCTCTCATCAAATAATTGAAGCACAAAATCAAATGATACACCTCAATAAGGGGCAACAAGTTCTTCATATCTAAAATTCAAATATTAAAGCCCCTCAAAGCGAAGCAGCATGTCATGGTGGAATGTTTTCTCTTAATTTTCATTAATCCAAGCTTGCTAAGTTGAAAACCTGAAAAGGGTGACTTAGGCAAAAGTTAGAGCAAAAAAAATAAAAAAATAAAAAGACGAGAAAGCTCATCCTAGTCAACTTCTTTCGTATCATTCAAAGTTTATCAAATCATCTTCAATCAATCTGTCTCATCTCATGTCTTCAAAGTCATCCATCCTCACTAGCTTGCTCATTCTCTAAAATGATATTATCTTCTACGCCCTTATCTCACAGTGGGGGCATGTTTTTCTAGGTCGTCATCATCTTTTGTTAATCCGTCTCGTTGCTTCGCTCAAAGAGCTTAGGCACAATCTATCACATTGCTAGTCTATCATGTTTCTATCTCTCATTGGGAGCATGATCCCCAAATTGTCTCTTTTCATCAGTCCTTCAACCATTTCTTAGGGTACTTCTTTTCATCCAGTCTGTTGTCTACATTTAAGCCAATAAAGTGTCACTCTAAAAGTCTCTTCAATCTCAAACAACAAGGTTAGCTTGGCTTGTTCTTTTCCATGAATCATGCTACAGATAGCAAAATCATACAAACTTCCTGATCCTTTTCAAAATTTCCAAACTGCCTTTAAACCATTCCCCAACTTCAAAATGTACCATTCCATCTTTTCAAGTTCAAGCCTCATACCACCTTTTCCTTGGCAAAATCTCATCATCGTTTAAGAGCCAAGCCCATGGGCAAAATCAAAGATCCTAAGTCTTTCAAGACTCATCATCCTTAAAGCTAGCTTTCTCTAGCACAACCAAAATCAAGTCATGTCTTCCAAAGCTTAAGAAGGGCTCAAACCACTCAAGTCATTCTATATCTCATTGGCAAAATTTCATCATCCTTGAAAAGACCAAGCCTCTTTGGCAAATTATAACCAAGTCAAAGCCTGCCAACCATCCGATAGGCATTGAAAATCTAATATAACTATGACAAAAGGGCAATCCCTCATCCATGAGCCTGTGACCAAAACCCTTACCACCATACCTAAGCCAAAGCCAACCATCCAAAAGCACCTTTATGGAAAAAGCCCAAGCTAACAAAGCCTTTTGACAAAAAGCCTTCAAGCCTTTACCATGAAGCCCAAGCCCAAAAGCCTTCACTATGAAGCCCAAGCCCAAAAGCCTTCACCATGAAGCTTAGATCCAAAAGCCTTTACCATAAAGCCCAAACTAAAAAGCCTTTACCATGAAGTCCAAACCAAGAAGCCTAAGCCTAACTTTCACCATTCATAAAAAGATCATAATCTCTTCCAAAGCCAAATCTGACCAAACCTTTCCCAATTAATTTCCTAGCCTAACCTTTCCTCTAAGTCAAACCTAACTGAGCCTTCCAAATGAACTTGATCAAGCCAAAGTCTTAGACTTGACTAAGCCTTCCACGTGAACTTCTCCAAGGATAAGCCCCATAAGTTGACCTTCCCCAAACCTTCCAATCTAATCATCTCTAAAAATTTGACCTTCCTGATCCAGCTCTCCAATTCAACCTCAAACCAAAATCAGGCCTATCTAACTAAACAGCCCGATCTTTTCTAAGACCACACCATACTTCTTCCTGAGCCAAACTAATAGCCATTAACCAGCCAATCTCATACCTAGCATGCCCACTTCACCTCTAAACTAGGCAATCAACCAAAAAACTAAATAACCAAACCACTTTCCTCTATCATTCTAAAGTGGGGGCATATCCCTTCCAAATATTCATCTTTCTGAAATGGGGGCATCTTTCTCCTAAAGATCAACACTTTTATATCAAGCTGACCCTTCACAAGTTCAAGGTATTAGATCATTGCATAATCATCTAGCATTTTTGAGGTGAACAGGATCATCACTTTTTATTCCTACCAGAAAGGACCACTACTATTTCTACCAGACAGGACAGTTTTCTTTACCATTCCTACCAGACAGGACGGTCATCTCTTCTTGATCCTATCATACAGGATCATCACTTTCATTCCTACCATAAAGGACCACTATTGTTCCTACCAGATAGGACAATTATCTTCACCATTCCTACCAGACAGGATGGTCATCTCTTTTTTATCTTACCAGATAGGATCATCACTTTCATTCCTACCAGAAAGGACCACTATTGCTTCTACCAGACATAACAGTTATCTTTACCATTTCTACTAGATAGGATGGTCATTTCTTCTTGATCCTACTAGACAGGATCATCACTTTTCATTCCTACTAGACAGGAACTGTCGTTTTCTCCCTAATGCTCTCAAATATAACAAGGGCATCTTCTTGTAGCTCCCAAATATACCGGGGGCATCCTCCTGCCGCTTCCAAATATACCGGGGGCATCCTTTTCATTTTGCACTTATTAGAATTTCCTGCTACTTCCAAATATACCAAGGTCATCCTTTTCATTTTGCACTTATCAGAATTTCTTGCCGCTTCTAAATATACTGGGGGCATCCTTTTCATTTTCCACTTATCAGAACTTCCTGCCGATTCCAAATATACTAGGGGTATCCTTTTCATTTCACACTTATCAAAACTTTCTGCCACTTCCAAATATACCAGGGGTATCCTTTTCATTTCACACTTATCAAAATTTCCTGCTACTTCCAAATATACCAGAGGCATCCTTTTCATTTCACACTTATTAGAACTTCCTTCCGCTTTTAAATATACTAGAGGCATCCTCTTCATTTCACACTTATTAGAACTTCCTTCCACTTCTAAATATATCGGGGGCATCCTTTTCATCCTCTTCATTTCACATTTATCAGAACTTCCTGCTGCTTTCCAAATATACTAGAGGCATCCTCTTCATTATAAAGTTCATCGTCATCAGAACTTCTTGCCATTTCTAAATATACCAGGGAAATCCTCTTCATTCTAAAGTTCACACTCATCAAAAATGCCTACCAGACAGAGCAATCTTGATGAGGGGGGCAACTGTGAACCATTAATTTTGCACCTCTCATAATTACATACCATTTAGTCAAGAAAGGAATCAATCAAGGCTTTTAAATCATCATCAAATCATCTAGGACTCAGTAACGGGTGCAACGCAATTTGAATCATGGAAAACTGGACGAGAAACGAGCGAAAATGAGCGAAAATGGGTAGAACAGGTGAATCACAGCCCATTGCCATACATCTCTGTAGCATTGCCACAGAGCCTTCTGCGGCATTGCCGCAGAGGCCTATGTGGCACTGCAAAGGCCTGTGCGGCATGTCGAGTGTGTTTCTAAATTCCACATTGAAATTTGATGTTTTCTATGCTTCAAACCTTCTCCTGTATATAGAGGGCCTCCTTACACTTCAAAATACAAACTTCTAGAGCTTGAAAAGCATTACTTCAAGCAAAACGCTTTGCATTCGCTCCTTGCTTCGCAAAGCGAGTTAGGGGGTTTCTCTTTGATTCCTACTCAACTAGTTTAAGGCTTTCTGCCGCCTACTTGTTCGAGGCAAGTCTCTTGCCCAAAGCTTGTGTTTGCCACCCAAGGCTAGTCGCCGCCTGTCATCCAAACCTAGCCGCCGCCTACCACCTAAAGCCAATTGCCGCCCACCATCCGAGGTAAGCTTCTTTTCCTTTAAATTCATTGTCTCTTTTAGTTAGTTAATTAAAGTGATTCATCTAGGTTGTTAGCTAATCAATTCGATAATTAATTAAATTAATTAATTAACTCAACCCTCTTTTAATCAATCAATCAAAATGTGATAAAGTGGCTAAACTATACTAACCCCTTTGTAAGAAAAGAGAACTGCATGGATTCTAATTTCTATTCAAAGGGATACGTAGGCATGCTTGGTCCAGGCATCGAATCCAATTAAAATTAACCAACTTTCCCCCTATCACCTTCTTCATTTATTATTATTTTCTTTTCTTTTACTTTGTTACTATGATTAGTTTGGAGAATGTGTGATTTCCCTAGAACCCATAAGGGCTAAAGGAGGTATCCCCTAAGTTTGGATTTCATTGTAATATTAACTCTCTTTTATTTTGAATTCTAATTATGTATAAACTATGTGGATTGAATGATCATGCATATTATAAACTGTTCATGCATTTTAGTTTGTTCATGAAATATATTTTAAGTCACTCTTGTATTAATTGGCTAAACTTATTTTGTTAAAATAAACTGAAAATTTAGTCCCTGAATCCTCTTTGGTTTCAAAGCTAGTGATCCTTTTTCTTTTGGGTTATAATTGGAGTCAAATGAGTTTTTTCCTTATATTTTCCCAAATAAAAATAAATTAAAGTAGTGACTCCTAAAAATAATTTTCAAATCTATCAAAATAAGCTCAAGGGCTTCTTCGTGAGTTCTTTCCCAAATGAGCATTTCGATTCCCTTTAGCGGATTTGACCGGTGCTCGGACGAGGCCTCACAGTCATATGTGAAGCCATTGGAGTAACCAAGATAAAACAAAATTTTTAGCTGAGATAAAGAAATTTTTTTAGGATGATCCATACTTGTTTAAATATTGTTCAGATCAAGTGATTAGGAGATGTGTACCTAAACATGAACAAAAAAATAGTATCTCCTTTTGTTATGACCATGCTTGTGGAGGCCACTTTAATGCAAAGAAAACTGCTGCAAAAATCTTGTGACGCAGATTTTATTGGCCTACATTGTTTAAAGACACTCATGTGTATTGTAAATCTTATGATCGATGCCAAAAATTAAGAAGTATTTCCCGTAGAAATATGATGCCTTTAAATCCAATTCTTTTGGTTGAATTATTTGATGTTTGGGGTATTGATTTTATTGGATCTTTTCCTAATTCCTTTGGTAATTTGTACATCCTTGTTGCTATTGATTATGTATTCAAATGGGTAGAAGCATGTATAACAAATGATCATAAGGTTGCGGTGAAATTTTTAAAAGAACACATTTTCTTTAGATTTGGTACACCACGAGCAATCATTAGTGATGGAGGAAAGCACTTTTATAATAGGCATTTTGAGCATTTGATGAAGAAATATGGCATTACTTATAAAGTAGCTACTCCTTATCACCCACAAACAAGTGGTCAAATTGAAATTTCAAATTGGGAAATCAAACGCATTCTTGAGAAAATAGTTAACTCCACTAGAAAAGATTGGTCATTAAAATTACATGATGCATTGTGAGCTTATCATACAACATTTAAAACCCCTATTAGAATGTCTCCTTTTAGATTTGTTTATGGAAAACCATGTTAATTACCAGTTGAATTGGAACATAGAGCATATTGGGTAATTAAATAATAAATTTCTCTTTAGATAAAGTGGTGCTCAAAGAATGCTACAATCGAATGAGTTAGAGGAAATTAGAAGTGATGCTTATGATTGTGCACAATGGTATAAGGACAAAATGAAAATTTTTCATGATAAAAATATTTTGAGAAAATCTTTTACTCCTAGTCAAAAAGTCCTTTTATACAATTCTCATTTGCATCTATTTCCCAGTAAGTTGCGTTCTCGATGGTCAAGCCCATTTTTGGTTCGCATTATATTTCCACATGGAGCAGTTGAAATTAAAAATCTAAAAAATGGTGATAAATTTAAAGTCAATGGACAAAGATTGAAACCATTTGTGGAGTTAGAACTAACAACAGTAGAAGAAGCACTTTCAAGTGATCCTATTTATTAAGATCAATTCAATTCATTTATGTCATTTTTTTTCTCTTCTTTTTCTTTGTGTAACTAATTTTTATTTATATTTAATATTTGTTCTTTGTTTTGTAAGTATAGAATACAAACTTTTCAGCTAGATATGGAAGCATCTCTTGCTACATTTAAAAACAGGTTTTCAACTCTTCCCCAAGATGTACTTAGAAAAATTGACAAATGCATACTCGAAAGAATGAAGGCATTTAGATGTCTTAAACTTTCTAAAGATATTCGTTGGATTATAAAAGCTAAAGTACGACTAGCAAGTGAGTTAAATGAATCATTTGTTAAATGTTTGCCAAGTACGAGGAGAAGTTCTTACTCAAAAAAGAGAAGAGCAAAAAGAATGGGAATCTGCTACAAGTGTGGAAGATGGAATTGCAACACATGCTATAGAAATATTGGATATGCATCCATAGATCGAGAAGATAAAATTTAATTCATAAAGGATAAAGTGAGTAAGGAGTCTTTGAATAATATTTTACAAACTCTTGAGACGTATCCTTGTGGACAAGTTCAACATACTCTTTTAGATTTATGGGACTTAATCAAAGAAAAGAAACAGCATTATAGTCTAGGAAATCTGATGTTAAAAGATTTTGTTTGCCGGTTAATAAGAAAACTGGATGGGAAACATATCCTCAACTTATAGAAAGGGTTTAAATTATTACTGGATGTAAAACCAGAGGAAGATGTGAGCCACAGTTACAACTACAGTTCATGATCAGGTGTATCACTAAATTTTTTACTTTTGTGCATTTTTCAATACTCTGCCGTTACTTTTTGAATTTTCAGATCTAGATTTTCGTTTTCTGCAGATTTTTTTATTTTAGTTAACTTTTTAGTCTTTTAATGTATGCTTTTAGCTTTTCAATGTTTTCTTTTTGACATTTGTACATACAGCATTGATTATTTTTGTTTTTATTGTCATTTTTTATCTTTATTTTTTCTGTTAATAATTATTTTACCCCATTGAACTGTTCTTTTACTATGCTATTTTCTTTATATGCACATTCGTTATTTTTAATATGCACACAACCTCTTAAAGAAATTTGTGAAGCAAAAAAAAATGGCAAAACCCTCAACACACAAATTCAAAACTATTTGTGTCTTTTATAGTCTAAACTCTGGCAAGAAAAGAGAGTACTTGATAGCAGCTAATGAACTTGATAGGATTTTAGTTGAATGAAAAATTGATTTAGTATTTGAGGGAGGTAGTTTAGGGCGAAGGGGTTGTGTCACAAGTTCTGCATATATTGGAGGTAACAAAGTCTTAGGAATAGTTCTAAAGGCTTTGACTCAAAATAAACACATCACTAGTGGAACTATAGGTAATGAGTTACAAGTCATGAGTATGTACGAATGAATGACATACATGAATCTCAATGCTGATACTTTTATCGCATTACCTGGTAGTTTAGAAACATTTAAAGATATCTTCACTATTGCATCTTGGACCCAATCAATTGTTCTTCAAAAGTTATTGGGATTACTTAATGTTGATAGTTTTTATGATGCTTGGCTATCTTTTCTCGATCATGCTGTGGAACAGGGTTTTATGACATTGGCGAGTCGACGGATCCTAGTCTCTGCTTCAACTATTGATCAATTGATTGACTAACTATAAAAATTTGTGTCTAAACCTGATCCATTGATGGCATAGCTGTTTGGCACACTAGGGCCAGTAGCAACAAAAAGCGTGGACTAGATTTGAATCTTCGGTTGTAACTTTCCTAACTCTTATAGTTTTTCTTATTGCATTTTTTTTTTTGTGTTACACCTAATCAAGCAAAGTCCTCTACTCCTTATTTATCTATAGCAGACATTGGGGACAATGTCTCAGCTAAGTTTGGGAGTGGCTAAACCTGATCCATTGATGGCATAGCTGTTTGGCACACTAGGGCCAGTAGCAACAAAAAGCGTGGACTAGATTTGAATCTTCGGTTGTAACTTTCCTAACTCTTATAGTTTTTCTTATTGCATTTTTTTTTTTGTGTTACACCTAATCAAGCAAAGTCCTCTACTCCTTATTTATCTATAGCAGACATTGGGGACAATGTCTCAGCTAAGTTTGGGAGTGGAGAAACTGTTCTTTAAAAAAAAAAAATTGTGTTTTCTTAATTGTTTTTAAAGTCTGATTCACTAAAATTTCAGATGGCAGAGTAAAGAGTTACTTTTGTGCTCTTAATATACATCTGTATTTTTTGTGATTTTCTTTTCTAGTTTCAAAAAAAAAAAAAAAACAAAACAAAACAAAAAAAATTCTAATTACTGTGATGAGAATTGAGCTTTAATATAATGGTTTTGAATGGTAATGAGTATTGATTTGAATTTTGATGACATTCTTTGGTTAATTTATTTTCACAATGATTATACTCAACACTTTTCTCATAATAGCTATGATTATTCTATAGAAGGATAAGTATGCTAGAATAGATGTGTTCTTATACCTTTACCTTGATGATCATTTTAGTTTCGATTTGAAATAATTATATATTAGAACTTTCCCTTGAGGTATTTCAAGGAGAATGACTGATTGAGCATCACTTGTGAAATAATTAAGGCATTAGGATTTTCACCACAAAGCCAAATAAACCGGTTCTCCAATTATGTTCCAAGAGGACATCTCTTTAGTGAGCCAATTTGAGTCTACATTGATTAATTATTATTATTTTTTGGTAACCACCTCTCTCAACTAGCCTAAACATGATTATATCTTTACCCTTTTTCTAAAGATAAAATAGAGATAAAAAGACAAACTTCATGATAAAGAGACATTTCTTAAAAGTTTGGGATAAAAATAATAAGACAAATTTGTAGAGTAATAAAAAAAAAATCTTGATTCTAAAAAAGAAAAAGTATAAAAAAAAAAAAAGAGTAAAAAAAAGTAAAAAAAAAAAGAATCTTGAGTTTGAAGATCAAAGCTTAAATATTATAAGTGGATGTTAGAATAAAGTAAAGGCTAACATAATAATAAGTTGGCTACATTTTATATGCTTTTATGGGTTTTGAGAAGTGTATCTTACAAAATACTATGATATCTTTAACTCTATGAAGTCTTTAGAACTTGTGTGATCTCCTATCCCCTTCATTCTTTAGCCACATTATACCCACGACCCCATTACAACCAATATTAAAGACCTTTTGATCTCATGTGATGTCTTCAATGTAGTGGAGATTTGTACCAAAAGGGAAATTTATGATATTTAATTCTTTATTAGAAATTGAATAATTGTTATTGTAAAGTTATGAGAATTTTACTTGTTTGAAGCATGCAAATCACATTTATTATTAATATTGGCAATTTCACACACTCACTTGAGTATAATTTTTACAAGATGAATTAGCTTTTGAATGGATATATATTCAATATAATACTTGTTTGATTTCAAAGCTGCGATATCTTATTGTTTTCTGAGATAAATAGTTGAAAGTTTAGATTTTTATAGGTGTTTATGGGTATCACTGCTGGAAGCCCTCATGAGACTACAACTCGTCCTCTATGGGCTACCTAGAGGTTTAAAGACTTGTTGTATATGCTAAATGCAATCGTGATTTTTTATGAAAGTAGACTAGTTTAAGTTTTTTTTTTTTTTTTTTTTTTTTTTTTGCTCGAGGACTAGCAAAATCTAAGTTTGGGGGTATTTGATGAGTATAATTTAATACATATTAATAGCCCTTAAATTTATTCTTTGTTGTTCATTTATTAAATAAATATTTTTATTTAATGATATTTTTATGAAATAGGAAATAAAATGGTGAAAACTTGAAAATTGAGTGAAATTATAGTTTTTTATTTGCATGAATAATAATAATAATAATAATAATAATAATAAATTTTATGAAAGAAATAATTTTTCAATAAAATCAATTAAGCCATTTTTTTTTCTTTTGACAAATGACACCATCTTCAAGTATGCAATGAAAATTAAAGAGTTTACCAACCATCTTTATACAAACCAATTAAGAAAAATAAAAGATTTAAAGATCAAAGTCATACATTTGATGATAAGGAAGAAAAATTGAAAAAATTCAAGTCATCACAAAACATCCATATGCAATCCAACTAAGGAAAACCAAGAATTCAAAGTTTAAAGTCACATATTTGATGCTAAGAAAGAAAAATCATTTGAAAATTGGTTTTTTCATCAACTTGCCATTTAGCCATTCATGCTTATAAATAGAAGGAAAATTGCTTAGCAAAAGAAGAGGTTGGGAGGGAAAGAATTGAGAAAATAAGGAAGAAGTTGAGATTTCAAGATTAAGGATCCAAATTGCTAAAATGGGTTCTTTTATTTATTTTGTTGTTCTAATTATGTCTTTCTAAGTTTTAATTTTATTAAGGTAGATGATGAAACTATGTTAGATTATTAATTTCTATTATGTATTGATTCTAAATATTTTACAATTTAATGTTTATGATTTTGGCTTCATTTGATAATATCCTTTCATCAATTCTATCATGTATTTTTTATTATTAGGAAAATTATTTATACTTGGTTTTTATTGAAAGAAAAGTAATTTTCTTTTATTATAAGTTTTCCATTAAATTGTATATATATATAATGCTTAGAAATTACACTTTTGAAGTGAAGGAAAATCTGTTTGAGAATTTAATAAAATTGAGCTTGGCAATAAAATCAATAGAAGATAGAAAGATTGATTTCTAAACTATCTTTTGAAAATTAGAATCAATACATTATAAAAATTATTAATTAAATATTTGTGAATTATGAAATCTTGGTAATATTTTATCTAAATTTTATTTTACAAGTTTATCTACTCTTAATTGTATTATTTTGACGTTTCTATTTTTCTATCATTTTCTAAAAAAAATTATTTGGAACTATGTTAAAATTAAATTAATTTGGTTTAATTAAACTTTTCTATAATTCTTTTCATAGCTCTCTCCGTGGAAACAATCCCGTTACCACTTATCTAGAGAATCAATGATTCGTGTGCTTGCGAGTATAAATAAAATTTCACAACATGTGTGCGTGTGTGTGCGCAAGCGTGTGCGCGCATGTGTTTGTGTGTATGTGTGTGTGTCTCTTGCATACGCAATGTGTGCATCTCTCATTCATGAGAGTCTACTCTCCCATGGATGGACTAATAGAGGGAAGGTTGAGATTTTAGCCTCTCACATCGGTAGCATAATGTGTGCGTGTGTGGAATATAAGAGTTAACGTACAAAGAAATTGCCAGGGGGTTACCAAACTATGGGCATTGTTTCAAGTTAGTCATTAACCATTTTTTTGTCTTAGATTTATCGTTGAAACTTCAAAAATATATCAATATACAGTCACCTAGGATCACTAGACCAAAATTTCAATCGGTTAGCTAATGTGATATGCCATGTCCGCATGTTGAAATTGTCAGACTGACACAACAGCACCACTTCATTGCCACATCAATAATTTTTCCACATCAACTGCCATGTCACTCAAATAAAATTGAAATAATGTGGGCCCCATTTGCATAACTTGATCTTAATAAATCATAGGTCTTTGACGAATAGCATTGCTAAGGCTACTATCATTGAAACATTAAAACAAACACTAAGAACCCAATTCAAATTTTGATCATTTCTTCATGATGGAAATGGAACGATTAATTTAACCATATCATTCAAATATAACACATATCAAATGCAAAAAAAAAAAATGAAAAATAATGATAATTAAGTACCTTGAAACTAAATATGGAGAAGGTAAATCAATAGCACTATCGTTGCCGTTACCAACACCACTCGAATTTTGTTGTGTTTAAGGAACCAATGTCTATTGCTATGTTTGCAATGGAGGCGGCTTTCTATAACCAACAAGAACCCTGTGGTATGGTCTCTCATCATCAAAGAAAACCTAATTCTGGTACTCCCTAACTACCCTCAAAGAGCCCACCGACACACCCAATATAGCAATTGAAATTGGCATCAACAGTGGTGATGGTAGAACCATAAACCCTCATCTTGCTTTTGCCAACAACACCACTACCCCCACCAACACTAATTTCAGTAAATTGCTTCTTTATATTCACTCCTTTCTGATCATGCAAGACCCCTCCACATCTCTAACACATCACCAACTAAATCAATATTATTGTTCCCATTTTGATCATCATCATTGAGACCTAACAAGCAATTGACCAAAGGTAAATTGAAAAACCCTCTATTCAACAATCCAATTGTCCTATTTAATACATTCAAGAACCATTCTTTAGACTTAATACTATTTCAAGAATCAACCCAATTGACTGTCAAGAATTCAGCTTCAACGGGAACAAAAATAACTATTGCTGCAATGGTTTTAAAGAATTAGTAGTGTCATTATTAATACGGTCATACTTATCGATCATATTATCCAAACCTTCATCTATAGTGATCAAAATTAGAGATTCCAAGTCTTCACTGGGAAGTTGATACTCGAGAGTGAAAGGGCGGTCATTAAGCAGAGTACTCAATAGCTAAGAAGACAGAGAAGAAAGAGTGGTCTAGCAGTCAACGATAATGATATGGCTATCATTGCCGACATAGCATAATGATTTGTCGTAAGGGCGAGGCATAATATGACCAACGTAAGAACACATAAGATAGAGCTTGGAGGAAAGCAAAGGTGGGTCATTGAAGTATGAATTTATGGTGCAAAAGAGAGGGGAAAAATCAATGGAGTCTAGGTAGGTTGTGGATATACAGTTGGTGGTGGTTAATTGAGGAGGTAAGGTGGTGGAGGAGAGAGAACAATCTATAACAGATCGAGGAAGAGAGAGAGAGGGAAGATGATAAATTTTTTTAATTTTCTCTCTCCAACATATGTCAATCATTCACTAGACAAGCAAAGATAATTCTGGGCAAATGGGCCCACATTATTTCAATTTTACTTGAGTGATGTGGCAGCTAATGTGGAAAAAACTATTGACTTGACGATGATGTGGTGCTATTGTGTTAGTCTAATTGGTCTAACATGTTGACAATGTAATATCACATCAGCTAAATGGCCAGAATTTTAGTATGATGATACTATTAATCGTATATTGATACATTTTTGAAAGTTTAGTAACAAATTTGACATGAAAAACAGTTAATGACTAATTTGAAACAATGTTCATATTTTAGTGACCTCCTAGCAATTTACCCATTGGCTTGCCTCGTCAAAATTGTCATAATTTTGAGATATATACATATTCATTCTCTATATCTATATGTGTTTATATATTTAAAAAAAAAAACACAAATGGATTTTTTTTAAGCATTAATTAGGTAACAAATTTAAATTTTGTTATGTTTTCAAATCATATATATTATTACTGTTAAATTATGTCTAAGTATAATTTTTTTTATTTTTTAGAGTTATAATAAAATGTAATTATTTTAAGAATCTTAAAATATAAAAGAAAAAGGAGCATAAGTTCTTTTCAAAAATTATAAGGGTAATTAAAATAGTTAATTTCAATAATGAAATAGATAAGGATAATGTTGAAATTCGTTTGAAAATACCAATGTCCACACCCAAAATAAATAAATAATACATATAATATATATAAAGAAGGTGAAGTTCAAACGTTATACTATTTTTAGTTGTAGTTGACGAGAAATGTTTGAATTACTAAATCTACTCCTTTTCCTAATGTCTCACCAGCCAAAAAGGGCAGTCAAACTATATAGTTATAAAAACTAAAATCGAATGGTATCAATAATACCTATTTTATTTATGACTTAAGAGGAAATAAAAGTAATGCTGATTAGTTTCGAATCTTGTTATTGGATTGGATGGTATATCTCTCTTACCTTTTCACAACATTACATATCCACCATGAATTACAAAGCCTATCGATTTCTTTTCAAAGAATTTGTGAAGTCTAATTTCTAACTTTGCCTTTAGCTTTTGGAATAAACCAATACCACTGGCTGGCCTTGCATTATTATTGAATGGCAGTTTTTGGGTCAACCAATTAATAATTATTACCAATTAATTCAAAATAATACCGGTTAGCTTGAATTTTGAATGTTGACACTGAAGAGATAATTTCAATTAATAAATTTAACACTAATTAAAATTTAAATTTGAGATATTTTAATTTTAAAAATAATTTTAATACTGTTAAATTATATGCTAGTGTTTAAAAAGTAGTTTTAAAATTTATAAATTAAACATAAAGTATATCATTAAACTCGTTTCAAGAAAAAATTTAGATAAAAAAAATAATAATTTTAATTAATATGTAATTGATATAAAAATATTCTAACCAATCTGATAAAAATAATAATAATCTACTAAAATATCAATAATAATAATACTTTTTCTTCATTTTTAATTTAAAAGTTGTCATATGTCACAATAATATTAAAATAGGCCCTTGCATTTAATATGTATATCTTTTTTCTTCTTTTTCTTCCCTGTTCATTTTTGACCCTTTTTTTTGGATTGAGACTGACTAGATAATGTCCCAGCTAAGAAATGACTAGCTAGGAATAAATGCTTTTTTTTTTTTTTCTTTTTTGAAACTGTAGGAATACTGCTTTTTTTTTTTTTTTGGACAAAAAAAAAAAAACCTTTGTAGAGGATTTGATGATTTGATATGTTGTATAGGAAGAATGTATAGTGCTGTGATGGGCGTCGCACGCCCCACAACATTGCTCTATTCCAGGGCTGGCTTTAGAATTTTAGAGGGCCTAAATAATTCTAAAATATAAAATTCTTAATTTTTTATTTTTCTATATAATATTTTTTTAATAAATCTAAAATTTAATTAATTAGATAAATTTAAAATGCAATATATTGAAATACAATTAAATTATTATTAAAATCTAATAGATTAATTTTAACTTTTATTTTATTATAATAAGAATCAATATTATTAATAATGATAAAATAAAAAAAATAACATTGAGATGTAATCTATCAGAGTCAATAGACTATCACAATTACAAATTCATAAACTAATATAAATTTAACAAATCCACATTATCAGAAATAATATTTTTTCCAATAATTATTATCTCAAAAATTTACAAAATAAAAAAATTAACCCTAAACAAAAAAAAATATGTTGATTTAATATAAATATTAAAAAAATTACTTACCTTTTGAATTAAATTATTTCAAATTATCTTCTAACAATTTTTTACTTCAACATGAAAAAATAAATTATCAATTATAATTATTTATAATAAAATAATAACTAAATTTGTAATAATTATAATATTTTAAAAAAATATTACCTTTTTTATTCTCTTTTTCTTTCTCAACAAAGATAGCAAACTCAATATAATAAATAAATATTTCGTTAAAGGACAACAATAAAAAAAAAATTGTTGCTTAAAATATATATATATATATATATATATGTGTGTGTGTGTGTGTGTGTGTGTATGTGTGTGTGTGTGAACAAAAAATTGTTAACTTGGCAAACAGAGAAAAATAGAGACAAGAGTGAGACGGTTGAAAGTGAAAAAGCAAGTGAAAATTAAAAAGTCGGTGAAAAAAAAACATATGGGAAGGATTTTTAAATTATAATCACATGAATCAATTCTAACTGTTAGATTTATTTTGATCTAACGGCTAAAATTAAACAGCATATGTTAACAAATATTATCAGTAATTATTTGGTAAATCCACATATTATGATCAAAAGCTCACATATTATAGTCAAAAGCCTAAAAAAAAATTAACTTTATGTTAATAAGCTCTTAAAAAAAATAAAATCTCTTATTATTGGAGAGACCCTAGGCAGCTGCCTATGTGGCCTCCCCTTAGAGACGGCTCTACTCTATTGCCGATTGACAATGACCGTCCTTTTATGCATGGAAATTCATTAGATAATCAATCACCTCTCATGACTTATGACTCTTATGATACTTTTTGTGCACAACTGTTAGGATAATTCTTGCGTACACAAATATATACATCAATTTAATAAAATAAAAATATATAAAAAAAGATATCCAACGCTTTTCATCCAAAATATCGAGTCACACTTATCTACTCAAAAATTTCTATAATAAAATCCATTTTTTTAAAACAAAATTCCCTAATAAAAAATGGATTATAAGATTAACGGATTATAAAATTAAGTTTTATAATTTAACTAGATGATGATGATGGGTGATTTGCACATTTATTTTCTACTTATTATTAAATTCTTAATTTTATATTGAGAAATATTATTCCATCACAAAAAAAAAAAAAAGTCTATTTTTCTCTTATAGTGTAAGAAGATATCATTAATTATTTGTCAAGTTATAAATTTTATTATATTTTTTTACTGATAATATTAAGTAACACAAATTATGTCAAAAAAATTTGACCTAAACCAATATAATTTAAACACGTCATACATTAAGAAATAAATTAAAATACTCTAAATTTTCAATTATTTTTCTAAAATCCTATTTTTATACGGGAATGTGTTATTCTATTATTTTATTTATTTAAGCAAATATTAAAGTTATATTTTATTAAATTATATATATTCATACCATTTGAATATGTATTATTAATAGTAATTTATTTACAATATTATATATGTATATATTATTATGAAATATTATAATGGTTAATGGAGAAATTATATTTTGATATTTGAATATAAATATTATGTTCGAGTAATCTAAATTATATTGCTAATTATATATATATTACCGGAAGTTCGGGAACTCATTATAATTATTATTGTTATGAATAAATTTATTAATTGTATTATTAGTATGTAAATTAGAATTTATTCTTATTATCATTATTATATAAACTATGGTTTATTATTATTATTATTATTATTATTATTATTATTATTATTATTATTATTATTATTATTGTTGTTATTGATTTATATATATGTGTGTTGGTGTTAAAAGGAAAGAAAAGAAAAGAAAAAGAAAAAGAAATGGAGGATGGTGATTGGCTGAAGGGAAACAAGATGAAAGAAGAAAGACGGGGAGAGAGAGAGAGGCAGAGAAAGAGCAGGAGAGAGAGAGAGAGAGCTGGGTGGTGGTGAGCCGCCATCCATCCGGCGGTGGGCTGCACCGCCACCGCTAGTGGCTAGCCCACCTTTCGGCTATCTTAGAGGAAGCAGCGACACTCCGATCGAGTGGCAGACGGCGGCATACGCGAAGAGAGAAGTTCTGCCAGTGCCAAATCTTCAATTACAGTTTGCGGTCGATTCCGGCGGCCAAATCAAGCAAGGTTAGATCCGTTCGACTCCTGAGGATGAGAGTTTTGATTTGGTACCAACCATGCCCCCTAAGGTTCACCGGAGGAAGAGATCAGCATATTGAGGCTGAAACTTTGAAGCCGTTTTCCGGCAAGATGGCGACGACTGGGAGCGAGTGGCTGTGATTTTCGTGATCCTGGCGTTGAGGTAAACCTACTGGTGTGGAGATCACCCAAATCCGCCACCGGCACCGGCTGTGCATGGCCGGCCGGCGATGCTCTGACAGCGGCGCGTGGGACAGTCCAACAGCTCCGTTTCATCGTTTCGGCACGACTCTCAACATCCGTATAATCGAAATTCATGAAAGTTAACGCCAAACTCTTATATCTCAGTTGTTAAATAAGTTATATTGTGTTTAACGAATTCTAGTTTGTAGTTGTTATGAGTTCGTTGAGTCTATTATTGAGTTTAGAGTAGTTTTGTCAAGATTTCGATAAGAATCTTAATAGTCTTTAAGTTGCGTCTGGTTATGTGAGTCATTCTTTTATGATAATATCATTTGTTGTGAGGTGTCGGTGTTCTGGCATCTTCCTGGTTCCAAAGGCTACACTTCTAAGGGAAGTCAGTCGGACAAGTCGTCAGTTAGGTGAGTGATACTCCCTAATATGTTATCCTGTTCCCATATGCATCTGCATAACTGTGTGTGTGTGTGTGTGTGTATATATATATATATATATATATATATATATATATATGTATGTATGTATGTATGTATGTATGTATGTATGTACATACATACATACATACATACATACATACATACATACATATATATATATGTATGTATGTATGTATGTATGTATATATATATATATATATATATATATATATATGTATGTATGTATGTATGTATGTATGTATATATATATATATATATATATATATATATATATATATATATATATATATATATATATATATATATATACATACATACATACATACATACATACATACATACATACATACATACATATGTATGTATGTATGTATGTATGTATGTATATATATATATATATATATATATATATATATATATATATATATATATATATATATATATATATATGTATCATACATACATATATATATATATATATATATATATATATATATATATATATATATATATATATATATATATACATACATACATACATATATATATATGTATGTATGTATGTATGTATGTATATATATATATATATATATTATGCACTATTATTGCATATATGCATGTAACATTTGATTGTGAATGAGGAATCGATACTCTTTATTCTATGCTATATTGTGATTGTGATTGACGGATGAGGGTCGGAAGGATACAGTACTACCTAGGATCATGGGTTTGGTTATGATTATGGTTATGATTGGGATTATGATGGATTGAGAAGATGAGCTATGACTGGTGTATGCTGGCTGGGTCTGCTCATCACTAGGGCCGCTATCAGTCGGGTCAGGGCTGCATGGTACAGACTAGTGCTGGCCAGGGTCATTGGACATAAGAGATAGATTATTGGATTCAGAGAGTCAGGACAGGGGGATTGGCTCTCCATATTGAGTATTAGTGTGGTACTGTGGACTATATCTTATCCTTGCTTGATAATGTGAATTGTCTGTCTCTACGACATAGTGCATAGTATGAGCATTAGAATTTGTCTATAGGATACCAGTTTAATATATTAGATGGTATCATTTATTGAGTCGGACGCTCATTCCTATTCATTTTGTTGTTTTTAGGTAGGGGAATGAGCTTGTGAAGGAATTGTAAACTGAGTAAACTGCTAATTTTCCTTTAGCAGTAGTTTGTATTATTGAGTATTGACAAAGAATATAATATATGTATAATTGTAAATATAACTATAGAACTCCGCAATATTACATCTTGTACTTGTATATTGTTTAATATTCAGTTATGTATTTGATGAGTTAAGATACTATTGTTAAGCAGAATCCACTTGTATGATATTATATTTAAGAGATAATTTAGATAAATGAATTATTGGCCAATGTACCTTTGTCTTATGTTAATATTGGATTGGATCTACTTAACCTGTGTGGGCCCATAGCCCTTTATAGTTTTGGGTTCTATTGTTGTGTTTTCTGTCAAGCTTACTGTGGGCACTGGTAGCCACGTGCATTTTCCGTGTCCTAGTGCCGATCACGTGCCCTCGGGTTAGGGGCGTGACATAAATAACCTTTAAACACATTATAAATTATGTTAAAAAAAATTATATAATTACCCTTATTGAGTTAAACTCAATTGCATCATTTAGAATTATCATTTTTCACTTATATCCTTACTTATATTCATTTATTACTTTTTTTTTATTAATTTTGAAAATATACAAGTACTATACCTTTTAATTAACAAGAATAAAATGAACAAATACCAATATCCATTTTTAAAGTGAGCAAAAATTTTAATAATTCTAAAAAAGACCAGTGGATAATCTTTTTAAAACGGAAAGAGTATCATTAATTAATCTGCAAATTCTTATATTACTTTATTTTAAAATAAAATCCAACACTTTATATGATTAATAAGATAGTGATAAATAATAATAAATATAACTAAAATATGGGTAAAGTACTATTTAGTATATGAAATTTCCTAAAATAATGATTTTATTTCTGTATTTTGAAAAAGTTACTTTTTAATTTATTAGGTTTCATTACGTCAAACAAAATAATTATTTCGTTCAAATTTCTTTAAAATTTCGTTAAAAATTAAAAATAAAATAAACTAATAATAAATAATACCTAAAATATCCCACTATATCACCATTGCCATCATAGTAAAAGGACTAAATTGGTCCCTAAACTTGGCACACAAGGCCAAATCAGGACAAAATCACCTTTTCTATTAAATTAGTTCTTGTACCTGGCAATTTTTGACAGATTGATACAAAATCAAAATTAAGAGGGAAAGCGAACTCTACTCTCATTTGAATCAAGTTATATATGATTTAAACAATTAAAAAATATATAATTGTTATTTAAAATTTAAAAAAAAATAGAGAATTGATGATCATGAGTTTATGGTTTGGGCGTGTGACATTGTCAACTTCTTTATTTTATATTTATATTTTAAATTATTTTATTTATTTATTTATTTATTTATTTATTATTATTATTATTATTATTATTATTATTATTATTATTATTATTATGTATGTTGGAGTATGTAGTCATTTGAAAATTTACTAGGTGGATGTTATTAAATACCTCGAAAATTTACGTGCTTTTAAAAATTTTAATTTTTATCTATAAATTATATAATGATTAATATTTGGGTGATTAGAAACTCCAACATATCCAATAAATTTATAAATAAACAAATAAATAATAATAAATAAAATAATTTAAAATATAAATGTAAAATAAAGAAGTTGGCTATATAACCCCCTAAACCATATTCTCAATTCTTTTTTTTTTTTTTGTAATTTTAAATAACAATTATATATTTTTTAATTGTTTAAATTATATATAACTTGATTTGAGAGAGAGTAGGGTTCATAGTTCTTCTTAATTTTGACTTTGAATTAATTTATCAAAAATTGCAAAATATAATGACTAATTTGACAAAAAATGTGATTTTATTCTGATTTGGCTGAGTGTGTCAAATTTAAAAACCAATTTGGTCCTTTTGCCTTACCATCACCAATCAATATCTATTAATTAATTTTAATTACTTCATTCAATCAATTGAAATCAGTCAATCAATACCTAAACCAAAAAGCAAAGAAAATTTAAAATTAAGATTGAGTATGTGAATCTAGAAGCAAAAGAAAAATGTAATCAATTTGCAAAGAAATTAAAAAAAAAAAAAAAAAAAAAAAAAAAAAAAAAAAAAAGCAGAGGTTAGAGAATAGTGCATAGGCAAGAGAGCACCTGGTGATTGTAGACTTTTGCTTGATCGATCAGTTTTATTTTGTATTACATTCATCTTAAAAAGCTAAAATCCATATTTGGTTTTGCTTGATGAGTCCTTTTGGTTGGTTTTAATTACTAGTTTTATTTCTTGGCTATATTCATACTCAGAATCTGTGGGCAGATATCATGTTTATGACTGATCTAGTTGGAACAAAAAAGAAGATGGTGTGCTTCATATTGAGTTGCGGTGGTGCTGTGGTGGACTAATATCATGGTTATTGCCTCGTTATCAGCAAACACACTTGGCAAGGTAATAAGTTTTATGGAATCTCTCATCCATTTTATAGAAATAACACAGTCAAATAATGCCTTGTGTTCAACCCATTGATTTTTTGGGTTTAGTTGCAAAGAGAAAAATATGAAAAATGATTAAAATAGAAAATTTAATTGTAAACAAGAGGTATATTAAATTTTCACATAATTTTAATGAAAAAAAAATAATAGAATGACTATTCAGTGTAAAGAAATAAAACCATATAGATTAAATAATGATTTTTCAAACTACAGAGATAAAGTTATTATTTTAAGCAAATCATATGGATTAAATAGTACTTTACCCTTAAAATATTAAAAGTACTATAATTAAGTTTACCTACTATTATAAATCACCAATTAAAAATGAGAAATGCTAAAATGAATAAGGTAGTATTATAAATATATACACCTATAAACTTCACAAAAAAAATAATTTAATTTATGATAAAATATAAGAAAATTGTAATTTTTCATAAGAAAACTATTTTTTCATAATTACAAAATTATTTTTTCTTTTTCTTTAATTTAAAAACATTTTTCATAAAGTTATTGTTTTTCACAAAATAAGTTACATTTTTTAGTGCAATTACAAAGAATTACAAAAAAATAGTTTAATTTATAAAAAAATAAAAAAATTGTGATTTTTCATAAAAGAATTTTTTCTGTAATTATGAAATTATTTTTCTTTTTCGTTAATTTAGCTACTTTACTTTTCGTAACTTCTTGATTTACACAAAAAGAGTCAAAATTTAATAAAATCATAATTTTTTCACACTTAATAAGAATTATGGAAAATTCTTTTAATATACAAAAAAGTATAAAGAGAATGCTATTTTTTACAAGATAATATTTTTTTTTTGTAATTACGAAAAATTTTGTTATTTTTTCAATTAATTTAGAAACTTGGAGTCAAAATTTTGTAAAATCATAAATTATTTTTACAACAAGTAAGAATTGAAAAAATTCTTATAATATACGATGAAGTATATAAAGAGATTATAATTTTTTAGAACATATCAATTTTTTGTAATTATGATTTTTTTTTTTTGTTAATTTAGCTATTTCATTTGTAACTTACTGATTCACACAAAATGAGCCAAAACTTTTGAAAAATCATAAATTTTTTTTCACAACATGTTTATATAAAGTTGTTAATTTGTACAAAATAAGTAATTTTTTTTTATAAAATTACAATTTTATTCATAAATATGAAAATTACTTTTTTTAATAGAATTTTACCTATTTTGTTAATGTAACGTATATGTTTAAATTCTTCTTATTTTATGTATGAAAAAATGATGATAGATATTAAATTTATATATTTTATTTAAAATTTATAAAATCTATTTATTTTTATTTGGCATCATTTTTTATGAAATGATTTTTACACTCGAGTTCAAGTTAAGTTAAGTGACACTATATTAAAGTAAAGAAATTTAATTTTGAATTAAAACACGAATAACTTTTAATAAATTTACTTAACTTTGAATAATTTATGAAAATCATTTATGAAAATAATTAATTTTTTTTTAATTAAGCTCAATCAAGCTTGTTAACAATTCTAATAGAGTGCAAAAGATTTAAATTTGGCTTGATCTGTCAATTGACCTAGTCGAGTTTTCACTCATTAAAATTACATTTGTGTTTAATACACTTTGCAAGCCGAGTTTGAGTAGCTTACAAGTAGGCCTGAGGGGTGGTAAAATTTGACATGGTCCAATGTTGTTACACTTAGGTTGCGTTTGATTAGCATGACAAGACAACTAAATACTGAATAAGACAGAACATCACAATATAAGATAGAACAAAATTTTATCTTGTCTAGTATTTGGAACAACTAAAACTAGAACTAGACATGTTATAAAGATGACAATAATACCCCTATGAAAAAATATTTAAATTTTTAATAAAAGATCAATCAAATAAATATTTAAAAATGCTAAAAATAAAAATATTTTAATGTATTAAATATTTATATATACTTTTTAATGAATAAACACATTAAATTATAAAAATATCAAATATTTATTATCAAAAATAACATTTTTAAATAAAATATAAATAACCAGAAAAAATTAGAAATAAAATATAAAAAAAAAATTGATTAATACGTATTAAATAAAAAATTAAAAATGAAATATACACATTTATTCTAGTATTTGGTTTAAGATATGTTAAAAAATGAATTTTGCAAGCCTATTAAAAAAATATTATCGTTTTATATTTAGTAACTGAGCATTACGAAAAGTTATTTAGAAGGAAAAAAATTATTCATTCTATATAACTATAATAAAAAAAATTCATAAAAAAATATTAAAAAGGAAATAAAATTAAAAAAAATAAGTTAAACAATAAAACTAAAAAAAAAAAAAAAAAGTTTGTATTTATATAAAGATAGTTTTGGAAATAAAGTACTAAATGTCAATTTCCAAGAAGGAACAAGTTTCTACTTCCTATATGAGGATGACTCAAATTGAGTGGTGAAACTGGATAAAATTCAGCTTTTGTCCGGTCCTTATGATACTAAAAACTTGTCAAACGTTATACTAGGTGTTTTAATGCTGTCTTGTCCAATCTTTAAGTACCAACCAAACGCAACCTTAGGTAGTATTTGATAATACTATTTAACACTTAAAATTAAATTTATTAGAATTTAATTGTTTTAAATTCGTTTGATAATTATGTCTTAAAGTCTCAATTAAGTCAAAAATCACTTAAAATCATAAGTTAGAATTTTTTAACTTAAAATTTATGCTTAATGTAAGTTTTTAAATATTTTTAAAATTTAAAAACTTTATCACTTATTTTATTCAATACTTAAAATTCAATATTTAAATTTCAACACTTAATTTTCAAATTTACTAAACACCATCTTACTTTAGTTCGATCGCTAATTGCAGCCCTTACAATTTAGGTTATGATATTAATATTTTCTATATTCTATCTTAATTTTTTTTCAACTTTTAAATTTTCAAATGATAAATCAAAATCAAAATTACATTTGTTGTCCCATTTTTATTTTTTTTTTACTTTTTATATTTATAATTTATTATTTGACCATTCTTTTATTCAATAAATATACATTTATTCATTATTTCTCAATACCTATGTTCCATCATCTTGTAATTCAACAAAAGCATCATTGTTCAATTAAATTTAAAATTTTATTCTTTTGTCACATCTCATTTTTGGAATATAATGATTTTAGTGCATGAGTTGCCATAAGGGCACCGAAAATTTATAAAACCCTTACCTCCTATCAAATCTAATAAGGTATCATGCACAACAATCAAACAATTACAAATATTATAAGCTAATCATCAATACCCTAAGATTAGCCTGCTTGTCATCTTTTCAAAATAACCATCAATTATATTTATTTATCGATTAATTCGTTACATTATAATCTATTTTTAAGGGTCATCCATCATCATCTTTTTATATCCACTTGTTGAAACAATATGCAACGAAACCCAAAAAAAAAAAAATTTATGAAACCCCAAACAGATTTATAAAATAATTGTACTAAATTGCAGGCAGAGTGACGGACTAAGTCCCTCTTTTTAAGATAGTTCGAGGCTCTACCCTAGAATTTATGCAAGCAAACAACAGTCCCATCGCCCCTAGGATAAAACAACCCAAACGATCTCCTCTGTATGTTCTTCTCTGCATAGAAAAGAAGAACAGCAATAAAACCCAAAATCTCTTTGCTCGGTATACGAATAATTATTTTTTTCTATCATTAATGAAAAGAGATAACTCAATATATATTAATTCAAGCAACAGGAAGAAAATCTCTTTGATTAGAAAAATGGGAACAAATCAAAATGTGGAGAAAAAATCTAGAAATAATAGGAGAGAAAATAGTGAGGGGAGATGAAAGTGAGAGAAAAATATGGTGGCTGGATAATTAAAAGAGATTTTTATTTAAATTTGTTAAATAAAAATTGAAATAAATTTTCTAAAAATAATAATAATAATGATGGACTTACCCACTGCACCACACCTACATTCGGACTTGGCTCGGCACGGCAAGGCATGACGGCTTATGAGCGTGTGGTGTTTTTTACATCCTCTCTCTTCCACAAAATTAGGTACCCCTTGGGGCCCAAACCCATAGATTGAGACTTTTCTATATATATACAACAAAATGGTTGTAAACAATGTGGGATAAGAGTTTAGAGAGGGTAAGTACAATATATTAAAAAATTCACACACACTTCCAACAATCCTCCACTTGAATTTTTTATAAAAAATATTTTCATAGAGCAAAAGATATATAAAATTGTGCATAAGTAAAAGTATCTTTCAAATTGAACTTTTATGTAGTCAAGATGTTTTAGATTATACTAGAGTAAGTCGTAGTTTTGAAATCTATCTCTAACAACACAACACATGCAACTTTATCAGAGTGTTGTCAAAAAGCTCATGCTTTACAGCCATACACGTATATCCCAGTTTCATGAATGCTCTAGAGAATCAGCCCATAATTCCATAGGAAGTGGCCTCACTTCCACATTCACTTAGGTGAGTCTATATGTGAGGTCTCGCCCAAGTACCGACTCGATCCACTAGAGGGATTTAAGATGCTCATTCGGGTTTAGATTAGTTGTTTTTGAAAATAATTTTAGCAGTCGCCACCTTAATTTTATTTAGTTGGGAAAACATTAAGAAAAAAACCCAAATTGACTCCAATTCATTAATTTTAGTTAATTAATTTACCCAATGATAAAATCACTAGTCTCGAACCAAGTTAAGCTTGGAGACTATGTTTTTGGTTAAATAATCACGATTTAGCTCTTAATTTTAATTTGACTTAAAAATTAATTTCATGGATGATAAATATTATATAATAATTATAATATCATGATTAATGCATGGTATGAGTGCAATGAGAAAATTAAAATAAAACATCCATAAATTACATTAATTAAAAAGGGGAAAAGAGATTGATTGGGATTTGGATTTAGATTCCGAACTTGCCTACATACCCTATTGAATGAGGATCAAAACTAACATAGTTCGTTCCATGATTAAGTAAAAAGATTTAGAAGTTGATCAGATTAATTGATTTGATTTAGGTTTGCGGGTGAGAGGAAAAGGTTGATACTTTTGCTTTTGAAGGGCGGAGAGTTTTATCAGATCGAAATTCATTTTATAGGGACTAAGTGATTGGACTTATTGAGAGATTAATTAATTAACTAAAATAATTAATTAACTAATTAATATGATGAAAAGGATGAATGAATGAATTAATTAAAAATATTAATTAATTTAGATGAAGGGTGGATTAAGAAAAATGATTAATTTGATTTTGAAAAGTGATTAATTAATTAATTAAAAAAATAATTAATTAATTAATCATTCAGTGATTAACTTTAATTAAAAAAAAGAGCATTTTAGTTAATTAAAAAGATTAATTAACTTAGTTAGGGTAAGATAATTAATTAATTAAAAAGATTAATTAATTAATTAAAGAGTAGCTTGGGGGAGAAGAAGACAGAAATTAAAGGATAGCTATCATAACTATCAATTCTAATTCAAGGGATGACGAGAAATGAGAAGTGGAGGGGGATATTTATAAGAAAATTGGGTGAGGGTAGTTTAGGAATTAAAAAAGTGAAAAAACCAAAAGGATAGGGCTGAAAAGGGAGTAAAAATTAGGTTAAAAGGGGCAATTTGGTCATTTTTAGTGTAGAAATCGGTACAAAAATGCAGCTTCGCGCATAAGAGGGCGCAGATTAGCATTAGTTCTGTGCATATCGATGTCAAATTGGCACAAATCCATGCAGACTTGGTGTAGATCCATACCAGGCTTGTGCGGCTCGACATTTTTTTTTTTTTAAGATTTTGGTTAGTTTGGGATTTAGGAAATTTAGATATCTAATAGTAATGTAATTTAAGGCTAAATATTTTTCTTTCGGGGGCCCCGAACTCCCACCCACTAGTCGGCTAGCGTGACTGCCATAACTACTCCACGCAGTGCATTAAACTTAGTAGGTGCTAAGGTGCAGCTGGATGATGAGGGTACAAAATTAAGAGTTCTCACTATCAAGAGTACTCTTGTAGCTAGATACTCCACTCTATGTAGAGTATAGAACTCATTAAGGATTATAAATAATTCAACCCTCTTTCGCTTCAGGATATCATGCTTTAAATTACTTATAGAATTGGGACTCAAAAATAGCATGATTTTCCTCATATCACTTAACTGACTAGTTGTTACCCATTGAATGTATTTTTTAGGATCTCCAGTCTATATGTTGGGTTTCCATTAGAAGTGACTCAACATTCTAAGGGCTTTAATCTTATTCCTTTTGAGGTTTTGAAAACCTTTTCCCTTGTTAGTCCTTTCGTCAAAAGATCAGCTAAATTATCATTAGAACATACATGATCCACTCTTACAGCTCTAATAGAGATAATTTCTCTAATTGTGTTGTGTTTATGATGTATCTGTCACCTTTTGTCATTATAGTAGTGGTCTTGTATCTTTGCAATAGCTGCAATACTATCACAATGGATCAAGACAGCTGGTACCGATCTATCCTATAAAGGGGTATTTGACAACAGGCTTCTTAGCCATCCTGCTTCTTTACTAGCTTATGCTAGTGCTATTAATTCAAACTTCATAGTATATTGAGCTAAAATAGTATGTTTCTCAAACTTCTATAAGACAACTCCACTAGCTATACTGAATATATAGCCACTTATAGCCTTGAAATCATCTGAAAGAGTATTCCAATCAACATCACTATATCCTTCTAGGATAGTGGGAAACTTTTGATAGAATAATCCGAGGTTCAAAGTCCTTTTCAGGCATCTCATGGCCCTTTCTACAACATGCCAATGCTCAATACCAGGATTATTAGCGAACCTGTATAGTAATCCCATAACATAAGCTATATATGGCCTAGTGCAGTCAATAGCATATCATAAGCTGCCAATGATGCTCGTATATTCAATTTGTCTAATATTGTCTCCAGTATTCTTGAAAAACTTTACATTAGGGTCATAGGGAGTACATGTTGGTTTGCAGTCATAGTAATTATATTTTTTTAATATTTTCTCAATGTAATGAGATTGATCCAAAGATATTCCATCTTTGGACCTGGTAATTTTAATTCCAAGTATCACATTTATGTCACCATGATCATTCACATCAAAATCAGCATATAGCAAGGATTTCACATCATTGACAACATGGATATTAGTACCAAAGATAAGCAAGTCATCCACATAAAGACAAACAATGGTACACAAATTATTTTCAAATTTATAATAAATACATTTATCCTTTCATTCTCTTTAACCATATGAAGTAACAAGATTATCAAAATTTTCATGCAATTCTTAGGTGCCTGTTTCTAGCCATAAAGAGATTTAACGAGTTTGCAAACCTTATTTTCTTTACCAGGAACAATAAAACCTTTCGGTTGGTCCATATAAATTTCTTCCTCTAAATCACCATTTAGAAAAGTAGTTTTAACATTCATTTGGTGCACAACAAGATCATGAATGGCAGTAAGTGAAATAAGCACACGAACAGATGTTATTCTAGAAAAAGGAGAAAAAGTATCAAAAAAGTCAATATTTTCTTTTTGTTTAAAACCTTTGGCAACAAGTCTTGCTTTGTGACACAGCATAAGCAAAAAAGATAAATCCAATTTTAGGGTTTCAAAGTATGTTTGAATTATTTGATATCTCAAACAGGCCAAAACAAGAGTCTAAATAGGAGGCCCAAAACTCTAGGTACAAAACTGCCATAAATGGCGAAATTATAATATTACCATAAATAAAAATAGGAAACCAAACAAGATGGATACCACAAACGGTGCCTAAAATAGAGCTAAATATCAAGACTTATGATAGAAATATAAAGTTTTCATAAATGGAATAACTGCCATTTTAGGGGCCCAAACGAAGAAATTTGGCCAAAACATGACGTCACTCATTGCTAAAGCAATGACTTTGAACTGATGGCTCGTTTCCTTTTGAATCACATATTTATAAGATCCAAAATCATAGCTGGCCCGAGCTAATATTTTTTGTACTTAGGTTGCTACTTGTCCCAACGACTCAGGAATCTCTATGAAATAGCCTCCACGTCAGTTCTAATTATATCTTTGTTTATCTGATGTAAAATAAAGGTGAAACTTTTGATATGTTCAAATTATTTTTGACAGAAGTTAAAAATAAATTTAATTAAAAATTAGAAAAATTTCGCAGTGATAGAGGCACTAAATATGAATCTAGTACTTAATAATTTTCATAAAACTCATGGAATAATTCATGAAAAAACTGCACCTTACTAAATGAGTTGTGGCTGTGTTACTTAATTTTGGTGCTACCTCACTTTGGTAGGGTGAAATTTTGTTGACTGTTTGCTATGTGCATAATAGAGTTCCAAAATCTAATTGCAAAGTTTCCCCTTATGAAATATGGAAAAATAGAAAAGTTTGGCAGGAGGCTATTGATGATGAGATGGACTCACTTATGTCTAATGGTACTTCGCAATTAGTGGATTTGCCACCTGGTTGCAAATCTATAGGGTGCAAATGGATTCTTAAAAAAAAAATTAAAATCATATGTTTTAGTTAAGAAATACAAAGTGACATGGAGGCTATTTTAGAGAGATTTCTGAGCCGTTGGGACAAACAACAGCCTAAATACAAAAAATAGGCAATGAGCGATGTTATTTTTTGGCCAAATTTCTTTGTTTGGGCCCCTAAAATAGCAGATGGCCTGAGCTAGTATTTTTTGTATTTGAGCTATTGCTTGTCCCAACAGCTCAAGAATCTCTCTGAAATAGCCTCCACATCAAGAACAGTCATCAATAAAAGTAATAAAATAATGTTTACCATTTTTGGTCATAGTTCCAAGTTTACAAATATCAAAGCGAATCAGATCAAGAGTCTTAGATTCTTTAAAAAATTGATTTATGAGGAGTTTTAATAATTTTAGCTTGACTACAATATTCACATTTTTTAATATCATCCAAAGTCAACTTGGGAATTAATTATAAGTTACACATATTTTTAATGATACGTTTATTAACATGACAAAGTCTAGCGTACCAAATGTTAAAAGAGCACATCATATAAGCATAAGGAGAAACTTTATTAACATCAACATTCAATTTGAATATTCATTAATAGCATAGCCTTTGCTAATAAAAACATTATTCTTAGTAAGAGTAAATAAATCTACTCCTATAGTTTAAGTAAAACCAGCCTTATTGAGAAGATAACCTGAAACCAAATTCTTTCTCATCTCTAGAGTATGCAACACATCCTTGAGGACAAGAATTTTTCCAGAGATAAACTTGAATTCAACATTACTAAACCCTGCAACAATTATGGAGTGAGAGTCCCCCAATAGCACATTCTTGTCTTTTGCCTCAGTATAGACTTTGAACATGGTATGGTCATAGCAAACATAGTGAGAGGTGCCAATGTCTATCCACCTCCTTTGAATCCACTATAATGTTGATTTCAAAAATCATAGAAATTAGCTTCTCTTCAATAAGGTTCATCTGTGGAGCAGGACAATTCCTTTTCCGACAATTTCAAACCAAGTGGCTAGGCTTGTTACAGTTATAGCAAGTAAACTGTACTGAATCATTCCTTGAAGGGGGTTTATATCCATTCTAGTTCTGGTTCTGGTTTTGAGAGTTATTTCTATTTTGATTGTTGTTATAATTATGGCAGCTATTATTTAGGTTGCGATTATGATTTTTCATATTTTTGGTATTCAGTTTCAGAGCTGTTGGAGTAAAAGAGGGCTTAGAGACAGTAAGAATTTCTTCCTTTTGATCCTATTTTTGGGCTTCCTCCTCAATACGAAGGCAAGTGATCAAACTCTCTAAAGAAAATTCTTTAGTTTTATGCCTAAGTACATTCTTAAATCATTCCAAGCAAGAGGTAATTTATCAATTAAAACAGCAACTTGAAATTGATCATGAAGAGACATACCTTCAGAGATGATTTCATGAGCTATTTTTTGTACCTTATGTAATTAAACCTCCACAGACTTGTAATCAGTTATTTGGTACTTTAGATAGCAGCCAACAGCATACTTCTTAGTTCCAGCCTCCTCATTGTCATATTTTTTTTGCAGTGCATCCTAAATATCCTTGGCAGATTTTTGAGAGTTATTGTAATAGTCATATAAATCATCAGACAAACCATTGACAATAAAGTTCTTGCATAGGAAATCATTTTCAACCTAGGTTTGTAATTATTTGGCATATGTATCATTTGGATTTTCAGGCAATTAAAGTTTTTCAGAGGTGAGAACATGAGTGTGTTTTTTTGTGGTAAGGAAGAAGAACATTTTCTGTCTCCATCTTTTAAACCAAACACCCCCAAATCGAATAGGTCTATTAAGATCAATAGCAGCAACAATAATATCAGGGATGGTATTTATGACAGAAGTGGAAATCATAGCAGATAAAATCATCTTAAATTGTTGAAATAATATGCAAAGAAACCTTTAAAAAATTATCAAAATCGTGAACATAATTATAAAACAATTATACCAAATTGCAGGGTGAGTCGCGAACTAGGTCACTCTCTTTAAGACGATTTCTGGCTCTGCCCTAGAATTTGTGTAAGTAGAAAACAACCATGTTGCCCCCAGAATAAAATAGCCGAAAATGATTTTCTTTATATGTTTTTCCTCTACACAGAAAAGAAGAACAACAACAACACCCAAAATCTCTTTGCTTGGTATACAGATAATTATTTTTTTTCTATCATTAGCCAAGAGAGAAGAGCTTAATATATATTAATTCAGGCAACAAGAAGAAATCAAAATGTGGAGAAAAAATCTGGAAATAATGGGAGAGAAATAGTGAGGGGAGATGAAAATGGGAGAAAAATATGAAGGGTGGATAATTAAAGCAGATTTTTATTTAAATTTGTTTAAATAAAAATTAAAATAAATTTTCTAAAAAAAATAATAATAATGATGGACCCACCCACCACAACACACTCACACTCGGATTCGGCTAGCACAAAACGAGTGTTCCCTACGGCCTCTCCCTTCCACAAAACTTGGTACCCTTAAAGCCCAAACACATAGATTGAGACTCTTCTATATGTGTACAATAAAATGGTTGGAAGTAATATGAGATAAGAGTTTACAGAGGATAAATACAACACATGTTAAAAAATTCACACACACTTTCAACACCACTTATCACATTATACTTTTTTTTTTTTTTTCACTATTAAGGATCAATTTTCCCACATATACTATTACCTTGATGTACAATGAAAAGTATTGCCTTATTATATATATCAATAACAATTATACAACTATGATTTACAGTGACTATGACATTTAAGCAACATGTGTATTTATTCACTTATTAACAAAAATGATAAATATTTTTAAAGAAACCTCTATCTAATAATATTTTTTATTTTGAATTCATTTATATGTTTTTAAAATAATCATTCATTTAATATTTTATTCATTTATATTTTTGAGTAAAGTTATTTGAAAGTTTTTATTTTTTTTATTTTGGAGATTATCAGTTGAATGGATAATCTGTATAAGTAAGATATAAAAATTAAAGGTAAATATTACAGTACACTATAATATAATGGTCAATAAAACAAAATAGGTTTACTTTGATTTTTAATAAAGTAACCATAGAAAATACTTAAACTATATTAATCATTGAACATATTAATGATTATTTCTAATATTAATATTAGACATATTAATATAAATCACTAAACCTATTTAAATGAATATTTCTAATTAAACATATTAATCAGAAATATCATTAAACATATTAATCAGGTCAAACATGATAACTCTTTTTAAGATGTGAAGGATGAAATGTATTGAATTCGAGTTTTAATTCTATATTCACATTCACAAGTGAAGTGAGAGAGTATTCACTAATTTTCTAACTTGAAGGCTAAATATAGTAAGAAATTACACTGCACGACATATTCAATTAACTTAAAATTCAACTGTATTTGGTTGATTCTCAATATAAGTTAAGTGAGATATCTATTAGACCCAAAACTTATTCATGGATCGGGATGTATTCTCAATTTATGAATAAAATTGCAGGTAGGATAGACTAAGCCTTTAAAAATTTTAATATTTTTCAATCTTATCCCATAGGCTGTAGATAGGTTATATATATATATATATATATATATATATATATATATATATATATAGAGGTAAAACATGTCTTATCAAAAGTATTAGTAATTCTAAGAAATAGAGACAAAAAGAATTTAGACTGGTAATAAATGACAATTTATATCATAGACTTGGGTTCACTTTACAAATTAGATCTAAATCCAAAACTCATTGTTTCATTAAAAAAAAAAAAAAAAAAGATCACAAAGAAAACCGTATTCTTTTTTTTTTTTTGGATACGCGATCTCTTTTTCTTCGAAATAGTAAAGCCCAATCTTCTTCTTCTTTGAAATTGTTTGTTTTTTTTGTTCTTTTTTGCTTGAAACTCTTTTTGTCTTCTTCTTCTTCTTCATATTTCTATTATAATCTTCATTTTTTGTGAGTTTTTTATACTATTTTGTGTGAAGATTTTGAGTTTTTTTTTTATTTGGTATTCAATTGCTTAGTATTTTCATTATTTAATATTAAATTTTAAATTATCAGATTTATTATATTTAAAATTTAGGTTCATCACATATAACTATTAGGTTCATTAGATATTGATGTGCATTTTACGACACCAGGAGTTTTACATTTATAATAGCTCGATGACTAATTCTACCCTAGTTTTAGGTAAGTGCACCTATCGTTTAGGTAGTAAAGCAGTAACAAGGTTGATCCATAAAGACACCAACACAAGTACTAGCTCAAACTTAAACTATTGTCCAGTTAAACCAACTTCAAGATTAATTAAACTAAAATATTTAAAACTAATCTACGAAAGTAATAAAGGATAGATGACAAAAAATCAATAGTAAGTTCATCTAGATATTGAATTGCTCTAGCCTCTCATGCATGTCAAGACCAATGGTATGAATCATTCAAACAATCAATTGAATTGGACTCTTACTAAATTAGATATAAACCTTTCTCAAGTGATTAAATCCCTAACTTCCTAAGTATTATAGGGGAATCTCTTCTCAACCTATAATCAAATAGAAGCAGCATTAAATTCAAGAGATTAACATCTAAAGAAATCTTGTAGGTCTATCTCTAGCACCCTAATCAACCCTCAATTCCCATAAGTGATAAAGAAGTCTTGTAGGTCTATCTCTAGCACCCCAATCAACCCTCAATTCCTATGAATGATCTATATATATCAGGGTATCTCTACTCATCCAATATAGAAATAATATCTAATCAACAAACTGGTAATTGCCAATCAAAATAAATATCATAAATCATGAAAATAAAATAATTCAAAGATAAATTGATTCTAACAAATTATTCAGTTCATACAATTAAGAACTAGGATTCATCTTTATCTAGATGAATAAAAAATTAGTTCATAACAGAGAATTGAAATAAAGAATACAAGAGAAGATAAAGGAAACTCAAACAATCCATGGATGATAAGAAATCCCTGCTTCGATCTTCATTCCTCTTCAAAATCTACAACATATTAGATCTTCACCATGAAAATTTTGCACAGAACTCTATCTCACCTCTTTGTGATAGTGGTTACCGAAAACCCAAGGAAGAGCTCTCTTTTTTTTATGTAAATTATGTCTTTTTATAGTTTTTTTGAGGCTCATTAGGGTTTGGATAGGTGTCAAGCATGGATTGGCTAATTTTTGTCATCTCAGCATAGCTAGGCTAGGTGCCAAGATACAATATCTAAATTACATGCCAATTTTGGGTCAAAAAAAGAAGGAATTAGAATTTTTGGTCTTCTTAAAATTTGTAGCTATTTCTCTTAGCTTTCCAATGGTACTTGAATCACCTCAATTAGACATCTGTAACTCAAGTTATGGTCAAAATGCTGTAAAGTGTTCAAAGTTATCGGACCTCTATAGCCTTACACGACCAGGTTACTTAAATGACACGGGCATGTCATTGGATGTGTCGTAGCTACTGGAATTCAAGCAACATGAAATTGTCAGTGATATGGAAGTGTCATTGGGCATGTCCATAGCCAAAATTACCCAAAAATTGCACCGTTTCTCGATTTTTAACCGCAATTTGAGCTCAAATGGTCTCAGCATTCCAAAATATGATAATTCCTAGAAATTACTCTGAAAAGCACTTGAATAAATAAATTAAACTCAATTTAAATGATAAAACATGCTAAATCAAGGGGCAAAACATAGAAATTCATGCACTTATTAGATATAAAGTTTATGTTCAGTATATATCACATGGAAATTCATTATCTTTTTACTGCCAGATTCATGATTTAATTATTTTATAATTTAATTTCATTCATTCCTCATATTTAAAATTTTCATTATTTAATATTTCACATATAATTATGAGATTCATTATATTTAAAATTTAGATTTATCACAGATAATTATCATATTCATTAGAAATAACGTTTTGGTTTATCATATATCATATGCAAATTCATTATTTTTTACTGTCAGATTCATAATTTAATTATTTTATAATTTAATTTCATTCATTTCTCATATTCAAAATTTTCATCATTTAATATTTCACATATAATTATGAGGTTAATTAGATTTACAATTTAGATTCATTACATATAACTATCAGGTTCATTAGATATAACGTTTAGATTCATCATATATCATATGCAAATTCATTATATTTTACTTTCAGATTCATGATTATAAATGAATAATAATATCTATTTTTTTTTTATTAATCAACAACTAACTCTAAAATTTAGCACAGAAATCACAAAAAAAAAAAAAAAAAAAGAGTTATAGTTGTAGAAAACTTGCTCACAATGAAGTAGAGCTCTAATAATATGAATGATTATTGAATTTCTTTGTATAAGATGATAAGTTAATAGAAAGTAGTTGATGCAGTGTAGTAATGAATAGTTTTTGGAGTTGAAAGGTAGGAAGATTTTAAAGAACTAGAGAGATGAAGATTTCTAATTTGAGAAAAATGGGTATAGAGAGTTAAGAAGGTGAACAGTGAAGAGGAACAACTTCTAGTTTTTAAATTTTAAATTTTAATTAAAAATTAAAAAAAGAAAAAGAAAGAAGGCAACGGTTTAATGAATCAGTGAGTTTTAGATCCAGATCCATGATGCAAGGTGAAGCTGAGTCCATGATATAAAAATTCGTAATAAATAATATGATTATCTTTAATTGAGTGGAAATTGTCAATTAATGAAAATATTATATAATTTTTTTTTCTGAATTACACCGATTAAGAGTGATTATAATGTCAGAATATTCTCTAAAACGAAGAATATTTATGCAAGGATTTGATTTTTTTTTATCTTTACTTGTTATTTTTCTTTTATATAAATGTAAAAAAAGAGTTACTTTGACTGTGAGGTATAAAAAATTATAAAAATTTGAAAAATTCAGAATATTTCATTCCAATTGTTACGTTTAAACATATAAATTCTTCAACCAACATGCCGAGTTAGCAAAAAGCAATTTAAAGGAAATCTTGTCTCAACTCTCGAGGATGGATTGCCCATATTTGGCATATGCTTCTAATTTATCCCTGGGTTTGAAAATGTTTCCGGATCAATGAGCTGCAGATGGTTTACATTTGGTGCTGCGATTGAAATTTAAAGTCGATTTTTGAAAATTATTTTTTTATTTTTTTAAAATTTTAATTATTTTTGTAAATCAAGATTTGAAAAAAATATTAAAATTTTAATTTTCTCAAAATCACAATTTATTCTAAAACAACAATTTATTTATCAAATATTCACTTGGTCAGATAAAATTAGCTTATATTCAATAATCAGTGGATCATGTCAACCCACTAAAATTTTCAAAAATCATATTAATCAATATGTATTTTGAATGGTGACCTTAATAAAAGTTTTAAAGTTGATTCGCACAAATTATTGAAATATCGAATCATTCCACTTAAATATTTTTAATTTTTTATAAATTTTATATTTTGTTCTCACTAAAATATATAATTGGCCCACTCAAATTACTAATATATTTTCAAGTTTTCTTGGCTTTTAGTTTTCGGTTCTAAAACTTCTAATATTCAAGAATTCTTAAAATTTATGTATATTTTACGTTTTTTTCCAAACTCAAATTTATATTGCAGCTCCATTCATTCAAATTTTTAATTTATTCGTAATTTTTATTTGATTTTTATCTTTAAAATAAAGATACATTTATTTCAAATGATACAGTAAATTTGTAAAATTATTTTAAGAATCATTTGAAAAAATTACTAGCAGTAAGTATATATATTATTTGAATAATTAATTCATCACATAGTGGAGGTTATAATTTCTAAAGAAAAAAAAAACACAATATTTTGAGTTGCGCACGATTGTCATAAAGTGATCTTCTAAACTTGTTGAATCTATGATTACAGGAATTTAACATCAAAATTCATTGATTTCAAAAGGAAATAATGAAATTTGGAATAAAGAAAAAGGGTTTCTTATTTCAATTTGCCAAAGAACCATCTCAAAAGAATAATAATACATATTTATATGTTCAATGATGAAACCTTCAAAGAAAAAAGCCAAAATAGTGTTCCAACAAAGGGCCAAACAAGAAATAGCCCAAAAAAATGCAAAAAACAAAAAAAAATAATAATAATAATAAACGAACAAAACTTTTAGGGTCTCCAAAACAACTTTAACCAGTCGAATTTTAGCCTAAAAGTGAGTTGTGATAGGGTCATGAATATAGATTTCCAAGGAGTTTCGATTTGATATATTATGGGCCCTAACTCATCCCTAATTAAAAGTTATAGCATTTCAAAGTTGACCTGCACATGAGGCCTTATCCCTGCATTCCAAAAACTATAAGGACTGCTCATCTATCATTTGGCCCCATCATTCCCCTGGGGTAGAGAAAAATTTGCCTTTACATTGTCAGTTACGTCATTATCTGAAGAATCACCATGGAATGGAAGCAAGTGCTTGACATTAAAAACATTTGCAATGCGAATATGACTAGGCAGCTTAAGATGATATACATTGGCGTTTATCTTCTTAATAATCTCTACATGACCGATCTTCTTAGCAGACAGTTTGTTATAATCCCCAACTGAAAAATGATACTTGGTTAGAATTGCATGCTGCTTATACTAAGAGTTTGCTAAGGCTAGATTCTTATACACTTTTTTGTGAACACCTTGTAAACTAGTCACAAAGTCTAATACTTTCCTATGAATCTTTGTTCTATTGGGCAGAGTCATCAAATCAAATGGCCCTCTAGGCTGAACAGAATAAGCCACCTAGAATGGACTAAAACCAGTGTTTGTGATTAATAGCATGATTATAAGCAAACTTTGCCTTCTGATCCCAACTCTTGACATGTTCCCTGACCAAACATTGCAGAAAATTGCCAAGCAACCTATTAACATCCTCAGTCTACCCATTTGTCTGAGGATGATAAGCATTACTAAAATTCAGCTCTGTGTTGACCATCTTCCACAAACTGCACCAAAAATGACTAAGAAGGTAGGTGTCCTTATCGGAAACAATGGATGTTAGTAGACCATGTAGATGGTAGACCTCCTGAAAGAATAATTGTGCCACATTAATAACATCTCACTATGTATGTGATAAGCCCAGCACAAAATCCATGCTAATATTAACCCAATGATAAGAAGGAACCGGTAAAGACATGTACAGTCTTGCATTAGTAGCTGCTCCTTTAGACACTTGACAAATCCTACACCTCTGCATATACATTTCAACCTTCCTGGGAATGTTAGGTCAAAAGTAAGATGCCTGAACTAAGTGCAAGGTTTTATCTCTACCAACATGACCCTCTCCATGCAATTCTTTAATTATTTGAAAATGCAAGCTATAATTTGGAATACATAACTGATTATCCTTAAATAGAAATCCATCATGCAGTAGGAAATATGTTTTCTTCCTAGCTTGTATATATTGCAAAATCACAAAGAAATAAGGGTTAATATTAAGCAAATCATGAAAATAATCTAGATCAAGTACTGTAACCCTTATAGAAACCAATAAGTTATTCCTTCTGCTTAATGCATCTGTAACCCGATTAGTGACACTAGCCTTATACTTCATTACATAGGTAAACCACTCTAGATAAGCAACCCACGATGCATGTCTAGAAGACACCTTATCTTGCTTATGTAGGTGTCTCAAGGAATCATGATCAATGTACAAGATAAACTCTATGTGAAACAAATAATATCATCAGTTTTACTGCCTGCACTATTGCATAAAACTCTACATCATACATACTATACTTAAGTTTTGTGCTTGATAATTTTTCACTGAAGTATGCCACATGTCTACCATTGTAACTCAAAGGGCTGCGAAAAATCTAGAAATACCAAAATTGGTCCTGTCGTTAGGCATTCCTTAATCAACTAAAAGGTCAATTTTGCTTCTTCAATCCACTCAAATTTGCTACCCTTCATACAATCTATAATATTATAATAAGAGCCATAATGCTATAGAAATGAGGGATGAAATGCCTATAAAAAGAAGCAAGACCATGGAAACTCCAAACTTCAGTTACAGTTTTTTATCTAGGCCACTGTTTCACTGCCTCAACCTTGGCTTCATTAACCTACAACCCTTCTTGTGAAACCATATAGCCCAAAAATAGCACCTTGGGAGTCATAAACACACACTTCTTCATTGCTGCATAAAACTTATCCCTGCGAAGCGCACTCAAAACCTCCCTTACATGCTGAAGATACTCTTCAAGGTTGGCACTATAAATCAGAGTACCATTAAAGTACATAATAACATATCTGCCAATAAAAGGTCTTAACAGTTGGTTCATCACACGCATAAATGTATTAGGGGCATTAGGCAACCAAAAGGCATCACTAACCACTCATATAATCCTTCATGTGTTTTAAAAGCTATTTTCCACTTATCCCCAAGCCTAACTCAAATATGATAATACCTACTTTTCAAATCCTATTTGGAAAATATAGTTTCACCACTAATTTGATCAAGCAAATCATCCAAACAAGGAATAGGAAATCTATACCTGACAGTGATCTTATTAATGGCCCTGCTATCTACACATATATTCCATGAACCATCTTTCTTAGGTGTTAAAAGGGTCGGTACTGCATATGGGCTCATACTCTCCTTAATATGCCCCTTAGCTAATGATTATTTATACTGTCTGTGCAACTCCTCATGCTCCTTAGGACTCATCCTGTAATGTGGCCTATTAGGTAATATTGCCCCTAGTTCCAAGTCTATATGATGTTGTATGTCATGCAGAGGTGGTAAACCTTCTACTAACTCATCAGGAAAGACATCATTAAATTCTGCAAATAATGGAACCACTATTGTTGGAATTACTATAGGCTCTACCACCTCTATCCTAATTAGCACATAAACTATTTCAGATTCATGAAGTTCCTCATCCAAATGAGCCAAAGATAACAGATTGTTTTTAGTCCTTGTAAGTGGAGATTTATTATATGCTGGTTTCTTAGGTACTAGCCCAATTTTAACACCATTAAACACAAAACTATAAGTGTTAGCTCACACATCATGAATTACCCTTATATCATATGCAAGGCCTACCTAATAGCAAATGACATGCATCCATGGCCACCACATCACACTAAATAGTATCTTTATGTCTCATACCAATAGAAAATGAAATTAAAGCTCATTTGGATATTGTTACCTCACCGTCCTTCTTAAGCTAGGCTAGCTTATAAGGCTTAAGATGCTTCTTTATTTTGATGTTTAATTTTTGCACTGCCTCCTTGGAAATTATATTGTCACAACTGCCTATATCAATGATAAAATAACACACCTTGCCCATGATGGTGCATGTGAATTGGAAAATATTACTTGTTAGCCAATCATCATCATCTGCAGCTTTTGGCGTTAAACATGATCTCCTAACAACTAGTGCAGTCCCTATATCTCCCTCTACAATTGCTTCATCTTCTGCTTCTTCTATATCATAAATTGGTTAGCCATCAATCACTTCTTCTTCTTCATCACAATCATTAGTATCAATAAATAAAGATTTCCTAACAACCTTCTTACACTCGAACTGTTTATGCCTTGCCTCACCATAACCAAAGCAATTTATATTGCTGCTACTACTAGCCCCTTTATTAAATTGATTAGTACCACCAACAACTTTATTACCACTTCCTCCTACATGACCCACATTATTAATTCCAGTACCACTATTACTACTTGGGTTAAAAGAATTACTAAAGCCATTTACACATCATGTTTGCTTTTCAACCATTAAGGACCTCTGTTGTGTAGCAGAAATAGAGAGATGATCAAACATATTGATAGTATCCTGAATTTGAGCTCTCAATCCTCTGATGTATCATGCCACTAGTTGGTCCTTCATCTCCTGAATTTCATTTCTGGCAATTAACTGGTAAAATTCATTGGTATAATCATCCACTAACTTGGTGCCCTACTTTAAATTCTGCAATCATTGGTACATTAATCTCTGAAAATTATATGGCAAGAATACAACTCGTAGGTGCTTCTTCATCTTCTCCCATGTAGTAATTTTTACTTGTTATGAGTTAATTTCAAATGCTACCACCATGCCAACGCTCCCCTTCGCAGTCTAATTACTATCAAACACACACATTTATCCTCTCGCACTCCCTTAAACTTAAAAATCTCCTCCGCTGTAGCTGACTAGTTAAGAAACTCCTTAGGTTGAAGGCTTCCATAGTATTTTCGAATTCAGTCCACATCCCAGTTTCCCAACGCCTCTTATCCTCTTCTATAATAGGTTTACGACGTCTATGTGAAACCTCCTCATAATAGCCATCCTCCTCATCATCATCACCTTCGTCACCATCTAAACCTCCATGACAATTGTCATTAATATTGCACTACTCCTGATTAGCTCTGTCTTGATTTTCCATAAGTGCATTCATTCTCTCTGTAACCTATTCCATCATTCATTCAAACCATTCTTTCATGTGTGTCATTCACTGTTCCATCATGCTTATAAATGTCCTCAATACGCTGCTGCTATCGTCTTCTCGTTGGCATGATTAACAAGGATCAATTTGGCTTTGATACCAACTGATATATTAAAGGCTATAATTTTTAAAGAAAAAACTTTCAATCTATCGAGTCATGCACAATTCCTAGAAAATGATCTTCTGAACTTGTTGAATCTATGGTTATTAGGAGTTAGGCTTCAAAATTCGTTGATTTCCAAAGGAAAGAATGAAATTTAGAAGAAAGAAAGTGTTTCTTATTTCAATTTGCCAATGAAACATCTCAAAACAATAAAATTACATATTTTTATGTTGATGAAACCCTAAAAGAAAAAGGCTAAAATAGAGGTCCAACAAAGGGTCAAACAAGAAATAGCTCAAAAAAATGCAAAAAATAAAATAAAATAAAATAATAAACGAACAAAACTTTCAAGGCCTTTAAAACAGCTTTAAACAGTTAAATTTAGACCTAAAAGTGGGCTATAATGGGTAAATCCATGAATATAGATTTTAAATGAGTCTCGATTTGATATATTATGGGCCTCATAACTCATCTATTCAAAAGTTATGGCCTTTCAAAGTTGACTTGTATGTGAGACCCTATCCCTGCGTTCCAAAAATAGCAAGGTCTGCTCATCTATCATCTGGCCTGCATCAGTTCATATTCAAATCTCTATTTTCTAAATACTTAAAATAAAATTCAAAATATAATTAAACTTGTAAAACCAATGATATAACTTCTAGTTAAATTTTTGTTGATACCAAAATATATATAGATTTGTAATTAATGATGATTTATACTTTAAAAAAAATGTAATTTAATGTTCTTCTTGTAGTATCCGTTTAATCAGTTGAGTTTTTTCTTTACTTTCAGGACAAATTGTTAACTGGCATAAATCGAATATTTTTCTTAGTCCTCATATTCTTATTCATATAGCACATGAAATTAGGCCATATTTAGTAAACTGTAATCAATAGCATAATGTAACGAGAATTATATTACGGTTGGATTACTTTATTTGGTTGTGGAAAAAATTTTGAATACAATGTAGTGACCATTACATTATTAATTTTTCATGCCTTAAGAAAAATGTAATGAGCATTACGTTTAAAAAAGCATATATTGCCTATTGCATTTCTCATTTACTATTTCCTACCTTTTTTTTTACAGCAATTTTTTTCTTTCTTTTTGTTGCAATAATTTTTTGAATGATATTTTTTCTTTTTTTTACAATAAATATGTTTTTGCATGGTTGTTTTCTTTTTTTGACAATTATTCTTTTTTTTTACAATTAATTTTTATGAATTGTTTCCTTAATTTTTTACAACAATTTTTATGAATTATTTTTTATTATTTAAAAAATTTAATGATATGCTTCCTTTTTTTTTTTACAACAATTTTTTTAATGGCCTAATTTTTTTTTTTTTTAAAAAAAGTTTTTAGTTACCAGTTTTCTTTTTACAACACAATTAATACTTTTATTTTTTACCATAATTAATACTTATCCTTTCTTTGATCATATTAATTTTAACATACTCCCTCTAATTATGAAAAAAATGACCATTAAAAAAGTTAGTTTTGTTCATAAATAAATGGCCATTTAGCAATCCAATAAAAAAAATGATAAAATAGCTAATTTACCCTTCTATTTCCCAAGTATGAGATATGTTTCCCTAAGTTATACTGCAATTAATAGGGGTCTTTTTGACAAATTATAATAAAATTATTACTACCTTAAAAATGATGATTTTTCCTTAATGACCACTTTTTTTAGAATAGAGGGAGTAATTAATTAACTTAAATAAATATAATTTAAAATTCAATATATTATTTTGATAATTATAAAATGATTAATCATTTTAATTATTACATTACATTATTATTACATTTACATTTCCAAACAAAGTAATGAATTGCTAATTACATTACATTACATCTTCATTACATTGCATTTTTCATTCAATTTTATAGTTCATTACATTATATGATACCAAATGTAGCCTTATTTCTTTATCTAATATGAAGGGTGCCTTACCATTTTGTTACTTAGGCATATCTTTTTTTAATGGTGCTCTTCGGCAGCATTGGCTTCAAGGTCCTTTGGACAAAATTTTATTAAGCTTTCTTTGGAAAGGTAATTTCTTGTCTATGGCAAGGCACATTGCTCTGTTCAATTCATGCATCTAGGGCATCTTCTTGCACTCTTTCATGATATATATATACCCTCTCGATCTGTTAAAGTCCATGGAATGTGCAATTCACAACTTTATTTGGTCCGGCTCATTTTTATCTCGTGGGCTTTGTATGGTGCCATGGTTTATTTGCTATCAATCTAAATAGGATGGTGGCTTAGGCATTAGTAGCTTTTTGTTCTTAACACTACTCTCTTTAGTAAGTTTATGATGAAACTTCTTTTTAGTTTAAGCTGGGTGTTTGATTTTTTGAGTAGGCAACATTTTGCCATTAGAAGTAAGCCTAGCTAGCCTATATTTCTTATGTAGTATGGTCTTCATATAAGCATTGTCATGCTTTTCTCTCTAGTTGCATCAGATGACTTATTGGAGACAACTCCAAGCTTCTTTTTTGGCATGATAATTTTTAGGCTATTCTATTTTAGATAAGCTTCAAATTCCTTTATCATTATGAAAGCTTTTGTAGGCTCACATATCTGATTTTTACTATGATCGTACATGGCATCTTCCACGAGACTTTCATTTAGATTATTCAGACATTGTAATGGTATTTTCCAAGTAAAGGCTACTTATTTAACCCTAAGTACTCTCATTTGGCTGGGCTTTTCTATAGGCTTTATCACTTGCAAATTAGTTTATGCTTTTTCTTACTCATCCTTTCTACCGCAAGGTGATGCGACTCACTAGTTATAGAGATCTAGGAACTAATTATATTGATTCAAACCTAAGGATCAAATAAACAATAATAAAGAAATAAGTTTGACCCAATTCACACTTGTTGAAGAGAACTAAAGCTATAAGGAGATGAGCACCATAAGTTACCCTAATAAGCTCAAATTTAAGTTCTAAACAAGAACTTGGAAGAATTTCTCACTTGAAGAAAATTCAAAGAAGGTTATTATTATTCATAAAACTGATGCCCAATTACAATGGAGTCTTTAATTTATAAGGAGGCTAAAACTCTAAGATCTAGGAAATATATTTCTATAATTAAATAAGAATCCATATTGAAAGTATAATCCTAATTAAGAAATCCTTAGTGAAAACAAATTCCTAATTAATAAATTCACTCCTAAAATCTAACCAAATAAAATAAATGTAATGTGGACCTACTAATATATCAAGTTTAGAGCCCACAATTGTAAAAGTATATTTAAAACATAAAAGAAATCAAATATATCAATTGGAAACCTGTCGCGCCTGCAATACAAGCAAAACTTGCCCACTATTGCACCCACATTGATGGTGCATTGGCACGACGTCATGTGATCTGGTTCGTCGCGACCACGATAAGTGTGTTGCGACTACGACACCTTCAGCCTTCACCATTTCCTTATTCTTCACCTCTTTTTTGTAGCCAAGAATAGGTGATCACCCTTTAGGAGGGTTTTGGCATTTTTTGGATAGTATGGAGTCCTTCTAATGTTGATTCTTCATCTTGCATCTCCATGATTAACCCTTGTCATGCTTGTTTCATTCTCTTTGTTCTTGCCCTTGTCATTGGATTTCCAATTCCTTGCAAAAGATCTTAAGAAGATCTTATAGTCACAGCTCCTTGATCTCTATCATTCCCTCCCTCTTCAAAAGGATTCATCCTCGAATCACCTACATCAAACAAAGTAAGATCAATAACATTAAATGTAGCACTAACATTACCATAGTTACTTAGCAAATCTAGCTTGTAGGCATTATCATTGATTTGCTCCAAGACTTGAAATGGTCCATCTCCTCTAGGTTGCAACTTGGACTTCTTTTGAGCGGGAAATCATTCTTTTCTCATGTGAACCCATACCCAATCTCCAGGTTCAAACACAACCTTGACCCGTCCCTTATTTGCTTGCCTTGCATATTGTTCGTTCTTCCTTTCAATGTTGGCTCGCACCTTGGCATATAGATCCTTCATAAATTCTGCCTTCTTTTTACCATCCAAATCTGTATGTTCATTTGTAGGCAAAGGCAAAATATCTAAAGACATCAAAGGATTAAACCCATACATAATCTCAAAAGGTGAAAAGGAAGTGGTTGAATGAACATTCCTATTATATACAAACTCAATGTGTGGTAGGCATTTCTCCCATTATTTCAAGTTCTTTTGTATGATTGCACGCAACAAAGTAGAGAGTGTTCTATTGACTACCTTGGTTTGCCCATCCCTTTGAGGATGTGTCATAGTAGAAAACAATAATTTAGTTCCCAATTTTCCCCATAAAGTGCGCCAAAAATGGCTTAGGAACTTGCCATCCCTCTCACTCATAATTGTTTTAAGCAAACCATGCAAACGAACTACTTTTTTAAAGAACAAATTAGCAATATGTGTGGCATCATTAGTTCTAGCACAAGCAATGAAGTGAGCCATTTTACTAAACCTATCAACAATCACAAATATGCTATTCATACCACTTTGAGATCAAGGTAACCCTAACACAAAATCCATTGAAATATCAGTCCAAGTATGAGTAGGTACAGGTAAAGGGGTATACAAACCATGTGGCTTGACCTTAGACTTTGCTTGTTTACAAGAAATACACTTATCACAAATAGATTGCAGATCATGCTTCATGCTAATCCAATAAAAATGTTCACGCAAGATGTCTAAAGTCTTTTGAACACCAAAGTGCGCATTAAGCCACCCCTATGAGTTTCCCTTACAAGCAACTCTCGTATAGAACATATGGGCACATATAATTTATCCCTTTTAAACAAAAACCCATCATGCCTATAATATTCTCCAAATGCACACTTATCACATGCATTCCATACTTGGCTAAAATTAGCATCATTCACATACAACTCTTTAAGAAACTCAAAACCAAGTAATTTAGTTTGCAATGACGAAAATAATGCATACCTCCTAGACAAAGCATCAGTAACAACATTTTCCTTTCCATGTTTATACTTAATCACATAAGGAAATGTTTTTATAAACTCTAACCATTTAGTATGCCTTTTGTTAAGCTTTCCTTAGGATTTCAAAAATTTTAAACTTTCATGATCAAAATGAATGATAAATTCCCTAGGCTAAAAATAATGTTGTCATGTATGTAGAGTCCTAACTAATGCAAACAACTCTTTGCCATAAGTAGGATAATTCAAAGCTGTCCCATTAAGCTTTTCGCTAAAATATGCAATAGGTTTGGAATCTTGCATCAAAACAGCCCCAATCCTAATCCCAGATGCATCACATTCAATTTCAAAAGCTTTATCAAAATTTGGCAAGCTCAACAATGGTGCCATTTGTTAATTTATCTTTCAAAGTATTAAAAGCTCTTTCACGCACATCATCCCACTTAAACACAACATTCTTTTTAACAAGTTCATTCAAAGTTGCAGCAATAGAACTAAAATTTTGAACAAACCTTCGATAAAAACTTGCCAAACCATGGAAGCTTCTTACCTCGTTCACGTTCTTTGGTGTAGGCCATTCCTTAATTGCCTTCACCTTTTCCTCATCAACATGAACTCCATGCGAACTCACAACAAAACTATGAAATACCACAGGTTCTAAGCAAAATGAGCACTTCTTAAGATTAGCATACAACTTGTGCTCCCTCAACACGCAAAAGATAACATGCAAATGATTTATATGCTCATCCAAACTTTTACTATACACTAAAATGTTATCAAAGTACACTACCACAAATTTTCCAATGAAAGCACACAACACGTGATTCATTAACCTCATGAATGTACAAGGTGCATTAGTTAAACCAAATGGCATTACCAACCACTCATACAATCTATACTTAATTTTAAATGCAGTTTTCCATTCATCACCTTCTTTCATTCTAATTTGATAATAGCCATTCTTTAAATCTATTTTAGTAAACAAATAAGAGCCATATAATTCATCCAATATATCATCTAATCTAGGAATTAGATGTCTATACTTTACAGTGATTTTGTTGATGGCTCGACAATCCACACACATGCGCCATGTTCCATCTTTCTTTGGAACTAAGATGATAGGAACTGAACATGGACTAAGGCTTTCCCTTACAAATCCTTTCTCCACCAATTCATCCACTTGCTTTTGAATCTCTTTTGTCTCTTACGAATTGGCCCTATAAGCTAGATGGTTTGGAATTGAAGCTCTAGGCATGAAATCAATTTGATGTTCAATACCTCTCAAAGGAGGTAAACCATGTGGAATCTCCTCAGGAAATAAATCATCAAATTCTTGTAATAAAGAAACAACAACACTTGGAAAAGAAGGGTTAAGCTCATTAGTTGAAAGATACATATCCTTGTACATAAGCACAAGTAATTGTGGCCTTGACATTAAAATATTTTTAACCTCACTTTTTCCAGCAAATGCACTCATTCTTTTGTGTTTCTCTCTTTTTTCTCCATTTTTCTTTTCATTCTCACTCTTTTTTTTCAATTTCACTTTTTCTTTTCTCTTGCTCATTCTCTTTCTTTTCTTGTTCACTCTCTCTCTTTTTCTTTTCCTTTATTTCACTCCACTATTTTTTTCTCAATCTACATTCTTTTGCTATCCTCACTTAATCCTCATAAGCTTGCATAGGAGAGAGAGGGGTTAGTGAATTTTGTTATTAAAGGCAAAGGTATACTAATTTTTATACCCATCATAAGTGACCTTCCTATCAAATTGCCATCGACGTCCCAGAAGAGTATGACCAGCATGCATTGGGGCCACATCACATACAACTTCATCCTCATACTTCCTAATGGAGAAGGAAACCAATACTTGTTTGGTTACTTTGATTTCCCCATTGTCACTCAACCATTGCAGCTTGTATGGCCTTGGGTGCTTCATAGGCTTCAATTGTAACTTATCCACCAATAAAGTACTAGCCACATTAGTGTAACTCCTACTATCAATAACCATTGTGCAGATTTTGTCTTTTATCAAGCATCTTGTATGAAAAATCTGCTCTCTTTGTTCCTCATCACCATCTTCCTTTGGTTGAATGCTCAAAGCTCTTCTAGTTACCAATAAGTGCCCTTTCATTGGTCTTACAATTTTAACATCCGAGCAATCTTCCAAGGGAGGCATTTCATCCCCACTAGAGATTGCACTTTCGATTTCCCCATTGTCCCTTACCACTATGACTCACTTGTTTGGGCATTGAGAAGCAATGTGCCCGAAACCTTGGCACCTAAAACACTTAATGTCATGAGTCTTATTAGGAGTTTTTGAATCAATTTTACCTTTAGGTACTGCATTAGACTCTTTAGACTTGGGTTCCTCCTTTGATTTGAACACAGTTTTATTGTCTTTCCAATTTGACTTCCATGACTAGCTAGAAGATGAAATAGCTCTTGAACATCTGGACTTGAGTTACTTTTCCACCTTAATAACCTTGTGTAGCAGCTCCTCCATATCCACATAGTGTTGTAAATCCACTATGTCGGCAATCTCTCTATGTAACCCTCCAATGAACCTTGCCATTATAGCCTCTCGATCCTCCTCTATGTTAACTCTAATCATTGCAATCTCCATCTCTTTATAATAATCCTCCATACTTTTAGAGCCTTGGACCAAACTTTGAAGCTTCCTTTGCACATCCCTATAGTAATGACTAAGGATAAATCGCTTCCTCATGACTATCTTCATGTCCTCCCAACTTTGAATGGGCCTCTCACCATTCCTCCTCCTCTTTTGTTGAAGATCATCCCACCAAATACTTGCGTAATCAATGAATTCTGCAGCTGCCAACCTCATCTTTTTCTTCTCGAAGTAGTTATGGCAGTCATATACATGCTCAACCATCCTTTCCCATTCCAAATATAACTCATGATCATTTTTACCTTGAAACTTAGGAATCCTCATTTTAATGCTTCCTAAATTGTTGTCTCTTTTATCAAAAACCCTCTTTCCTTTCCTAATATGAGATTCTCCCTCATCCTATTCAACCTCATCATCTTCCTCATACTCCCGACTTCTCGAAGGCTTTGATTTGCTTGGAGATTGCAAATTATCTATCCTTGAACTGAGCATCTTCATTTGATCCATCATAGCCCTCATCCACAACTTCATATCAGGGTCTTGATGTTCACTTTCACTATTACTCATTATGATTTTACCTGCAAAGAAAAGGGTTAGTGCAAAAAAAAAAAAAAATTGGTTCCTTACCAACTCAACTCACGTGTTTCACTCATGAAATGTTCACTCCACTCATGTTCCACTCTTCTTTTGTGGCTTTTCTCTGAACTAAGCTCACCACTCAAGCCTTTTACCACTCTTTTGGATCCTTACGCTAGCTCTTATAAAGAAATCTATCAATGCTCTCACCAAGATAACAAATGACAAAAGAATTTGAGGTCTGAAATTTTAAAGAAAGAACAAAGGTTTGATGAAAGAATTCAAAGTGCAAGTTTTTTTTTTTTAATATATTTGGATCAATAAGGGCAAAAGAACACGAATAGATTTGACTTTTTTTTTTTTTATAATCGGATCAAAAATTACAACTTGATGAAATTGATTCTCCAAGAAGTTAGACAATGTAGCAGGTCTGAATTTTTTTTTTTTTTTTTTGACAATTTCAAAAACAAGAAAATAAGGGATATGTATTCTTGATTTGAAGAGCCAAAGCTCTGATACCTAATGATGCAACCTGCTAGCTATAGAGAGTTAGGAACCGATTACATTGATTCAAACCCAAAAATCGAACAAACAAAAATAAAGAAATAAGTTTGACCCAATTCACACCTGTTGAAGAGAACCAAAGCTATAAGGAGATGAGCACCATAAGTTACCTTAATAAGCTCATATTTAAGTTCTAAACAAGAACTTGGAAGAATCTCTCACTTGAAGAAAATTCAAAGAAGGTTATTATTATTCATAAAACTGATGCCTAATTACAATGGAGCCTTTAATTTATAAGGAAGATGAAATTCTAAGATATAGGAAATCTATTTCTATAAGGAAATAAGAGTCCTTATTGAAAGTAGAATCTTAATTAAGAAATCCTTAGTGAAAATAGATTCCTAATTAATAAATTAACTCCTAAAATCTAACCAAATAAAATGAATATGATGTGGACCTACTAATATATCAAGTTCAAGGTCCACAATTGCAAAAGTATATTTAAAACATAAAAGAACTCAGATATGTCAGTTGGAAGCCCGTCGCACCCGCGACACGAGCAAAGCTTGCCTACTATTACGCCCATACTGATGGTGCGTTTGCACAACGTCTTACAATCTAGTCCGTCGTGACTACGACAAGCGTGTTGCGACTGCGACACCTTCAGCCTTCACCATTTCCTTATTCTTCACCTCCTTTTTGCAGCCAAGAATAAGTGATCAGCCTTTGGGAGGGTTTTGGCATCTTTTGGATAGTATGGAGGCCTTCTAATGTTGATTTTTTATCTTGCATCTCTATGATCAACCCTTGTAATGCTTGTTTCATTCTCTTTGTTCTTGTCCTTGTCATTGGACTTCCAATTCCTTGAAAAAGATCATGGTAAGATCTTGTAATTACAACTCCTTAATCTTTATCACAAGGCATGGCGAAGGACCCTTGGCAACGTTTTATCCCTTCCATTAGATCTCTTCTTTGTTGGTATGTGTTTAATGGTTGTATGCCTATAGATGATGCTCTCCAACGACATGGCATCTCTTTTGGTTTTGTATGTCACTTGTGTCAATGTGATTAGTAATCCTTACATCATTTGTTTATCAATTGTAGTTTTATGGCTGAGCTTTGGGTTGTTCTAGCTCACATTTTTGGAGTTTGGCTGAACATGGATTCTCCTTTGGAGTTGTTTTCTTAGGCATTAAGAACATCAATGAGTAAGCAAGTCTGAGCTCTTTAGTTATGTGCTATTCAGTCATGTTTTTTGTTAATTTGGAGAATTAGAAACAACATTACTTTTGATAATGTTGCACCATTTCTTTTCAATTCCTTATGGTTTCTATGGCAATTTATCAGAGAATGTTCTTTGTTTAAGGTTGGCACAATGAAAAATTTCCAGCATGATCTTTTGCTTTTACATCAGTTTGACATCCCTAAAATTGCTAGCAAGACTCTTAAAATTATTTTATTTGTTTGGTATGCTCCTTTTGCTGGGTGGATCAAAGTTAATATCGATGGTATAGCTTTGGGAGCTCCAGGTTGAAGGGGTGCTGGCAGGGTTTATCGCACCAATTGTAGTACTATACTACTGATGAATCTGCAAATTACAAATGATGAACCTACATCATATATTTAATGAATCTATAAGTAAAAATTTTTTTATGATTAGAAACTAATATATTAAAATTCATAAATCGTAAAAGATAAGTTTATCAATTATAAAGTATAGGTTCATAAGATATAAAACATAAATTCATCACTTATAAAAAATATATTTGATTCTCTTATTAGTATAATTGATAGATTTACAGTTTATAAATGATAAATCTACACTATATATTTAATAAATCTATAAATATTACCTAATATACCTGTTATTTATAAATAGTAAACATGATTATTATACAAACTATATTTGACGGTTAATTTTCATAAACTCTACTTTTAATTAATTTACAATTTACAAATGATAAATCTTTACCATATATTTGATGAATTTATAAGTAATACTTAATGAACTTGTTACTTATAAATGGTGAATATTATTATTAAATAAATTATATTTGGCAGTGAATTTTCAATGAATCTATATCATACTACAAATAATTTAAATTAACATTTATAGATACAAAATCATAAATTATAAATTAAAAAAATAATGTTGTTGAAAGTTAATTATATAATCAAGTTAATAATTTTTTCAAGGGCTTAATAATAATAATAATAATAATTATTATTATTATTATTATTATTTAAAAAAAGATTTGATTTTTGAAAATTCGTTATCATAAAAAAAGATAAATATGATATTTTATAAAAATATAAAATTATCCATAAAAACTATTTAAAAAATTACCCATAAAAATATTAAAATTTACAAATAAAAATTATGTTGAAAAATTAATGATATTAAAATTAATTATCATTATAAAAATCAAATAAAAAATTTCAACCATTAATGTAATTTTTCTTATAAAAATTAATACAAATTTAATAAGAATAATTAAACAAATAAAAAAATTTAATCATTAATATAATTTTTTCTTAGAGAAATAAAATAAAATAAATATAATTTTAATTACAAATATTACAAACAAATAAAAATAAAAAAAGAGAAAAAAATAAATAATAATAACAAAAAAAGAGTTTTCAGTTCACTTGGCTGGAATATAAGAGTTAAAAAAAAAAAATGTGTTAACCAATTATAACAATCAATTTTCTCACTACACATATAATATTTAATATATATTCTTGAATAATGATGCTACATGGTCCATGTCCATGTTATAATTTGCCCAAAATGCCATTACTTGGATTATTTTATTAAAAGTAAATATATACTCCGTAGATAACTGCAGCACAAATTCAATAAAGAAATGAAAGGAATGAATTTTCATTATCGTATATATCAAAATAATAACGATAATAATGTTCATGCTTTCCAATACCAAGGTTTAAGTAGGGAAAAGAGTTTATTTAGTGTACTTTGAAATCGAAGTTTAAATGAAATAAAAATGCCAAACATTGGATCTTATTTAATTGTTGAAAATATTGTTTGTTTTTAAAAAAAAAATTATTCTAAAAAACTGAAAAATAAAATTTTATCTTAGTTATAATTATTTTATAAATAGTAATTGGAGATGGATTTTCCACAATTTCCATATTATAACTTGATTTAAGGGTGAGCAAAATCGAACCAAAACTGTAAAATGGAATTGAACTTAACCGATTGATTCAATTTGGTTTTTTAGGATTTTAATTTGGTTTGATTTTTAAAGTAGAGAATAGAATTAAATTTTGGTTTGGTCCAATTTACCTAAAAAAATTTTAGTTTGCACCAGATCAATTGAAATTTAATATATATATATATATATATATATATATATATATATATAAACAATATTTTATATATAATATAAAATAATTTATTAAATATTATTATGTATATATATAATAATATAATAATTTTAATATATATATATATATAATAAATTGTTGATAAATATTATATATATAATTATTCTATAAATAATAAATATATATAAAATAAAAAAGTCCAAACCAATTAAGGTCTGTTCGATTCGATTCAATTATTATAAAACATAAATTCAGTTTTTTTTATTTTTTAATTCGATTCGATTTTAAACAAATTTGATCGTTTGCACACCCTTACTAGACTTTAGGAAACTAGTTAAATAATTTTTTTTTTAAATCATATTGGATATTAGTAATGGAAAATACGGAGGTTGCGCGTAGTGACACTTTTTTGAAACCCCAACAATGTTCGCACTTGTTTGATCGCTATTCAGAAATATTTATTATTGTATTTGATGTTCAATAATAAAGTAAAATTAGGATTAAATCTAATTAAATACTTATGCTCATGCTTTTTTTTTTTTAAATTTCATTTTTTAATTTCTTTTATTTTTTAGAAAAATGCATATTTTATTAATTTTTAATTTAAAACATTAAACTTGCTATTATTTTCAATTAAAAGGATAAGAAAAACTTAACGAATTTTATCATTCATAATTTCATATACTTATTTATTAATAGTTAACTTTTTCTATTTATTATAAAATATTACACTAAAATGCGTTTGGTAAGCTATAAAAAAATGTAATATAATGTAATCAAACGCATTTTTAATATTTACATTAAAAATTTATTTGATTACATTATATTACATGTTATTACAGCTTACTAAATGATACCTAATAATTTTATTACATTTGTCATGGTTATTTTATTTTTTTTTAAATCAGGTTATTTTATTATTATTATTTTTTGAAATAAGGTTATTTTAGTTTTGAAGTGCAATTTTAGATTAAAAAATTATATTTACGTGATCATATTATAAAATTATTTCTATATATAAAATATAAACATTAAATATTATACAATAATAATTATTAATGCAAAAAAATTTACAAAAATCATAGAAAGTAAAAACATAAAATGGAGAACTGAAGTATAAGCCAAATGAACATGTTTTTCAATTTTCCCATTTCAAAATTTGAAAAATAGAGAATTAAGAAAATTGAGAAATGGAAAAGAAAACTAGAAATTGAAAATAAAAAATATTTTTCATAACTAAAGAATATCTCTGTTTCCATGTTCATTTTTTTAAATAATTAAATATATTTTCTTTTTTTTGATAATTAAATTAAATATATTTTCTTGATTAGATCAATAATTATACTTAAAATTATATTATGTTAATAAAAATTAGAGTCATTAAAATTGTTTAAATGTAAAAAAAAATAAAAAAAATTAAGTTATTTGTGCATTAAAGTGAAAAAAAAAAATGAATATTTTCGTGAGAGATTATGTATGTGGCTCATGGGCTGAAACTAGAAATTGTCTTCTCAGGCCTCTCTGATTAGCTTTTGGCCACCTTAAAGAGCAAACAATTTTTTGATATAATTAATATTTTAATTTATATTATTTCAAAATTAATATTTTTAATTTGCAAAACTGCTAATATTTTAGTTTTTATTTATAAAATTATAAAATTTTCTACTGCATTTTAATTTTAGACTTGTTAGTTTTTATGAAACTTTTATTCTTAAAATCTCAAAATATAATGTCAGCAAATCTCAAAAGTATTGTATTGTAATTCACCCAACTCAACAATTTCACAATTATACTTATAGTAGCTTCTTTTTTATATGAAATATTAAAATTCAAAAACAAACATATAAATGAAATGTTAAAATTCTTTCAAGCAGTGGCACCGCCATAGTGAGGACAGTGAGGGGCTTCATCTCTATGCTCGTGAGAAGTACATATGTATGTAGAATTTTGTCACGCTAAACTCTACAAACTAACACTTATAACTAGTCAATATTTAATTTTTAATTATTCTAATTTTTTTTCTCCAAATTTTAATTATTCTAAATTTGATTTATATTTTTTTTATTACAGTTAGATGTGTTTACCTATTAAATTTGTTCAATTTATTTTGTTAGTTTGACTTCTTATTTTCTTTTAAGAATTAGTCTGAAGTTGCCCTATTTTCAGAGCAATGTTAACTAGGATCAGTGCAATTTTGCTAATATTGACCTTATGTTAGTTAAGAAAAATTTTCACTTTTTATTTTGTACTCATTCTCTCTCTCTCACTTTTTAATATTGCCTTGTCTGCTCACTCAATCGAGAAATCTTTTTCTAAAATACTCTTTTTCAAGAGTCACCAAAAGTTTCAACCTTCACAATCTTTCTGGTTCAAGAATGGTTTTTCAGAGGCCAGTTTTGATTTTAATCTTCTTCTTTTATATATATATATATATATATATATATATATATATATATATATATATATATGTTCTACTTCTCCAGCAATGCAATTCGATCTTCAAACACTCAAAGATCATTTGATTTGGATGACGCTCTAGATTATAAAAATGGTCAAAAATGTCATTTTGTTGTAAATCCTCCCATTCATCTTTTAATGTTGGTGGACGCTCCTCTTTCGCAGCCTTAAATAATTCTTATTGTACAAAGATATCCTTTACGATTGTCTATCACAAACTAAAATTATTTTTCCAATTAAAGAGCTTTATCTTAAATTTTGATTCCGTCATTATCATAATTTTTGATATTTCGAACTGTTAGTTCTGATACCACTTATTATAAAAAAAATACCTCACACAACAAATAATAATTAAAAAAAAAAAAAGAAAACTATTCTAACTAACAAATCCACTAATAAATCAATAAAATACAACCACTAATTAATCAAACACTCAAAAAATAACTTCTCATAATTTTATATAAAGATATTTTACTCGTGCACTTTATATCTCACCATACTATCTTGGCTTAATACTCATAGTCTACTATAATCTCTACAATAATCTACTTACTACTTCATATTATTCTAAACCCTTACATATGTATAGGTTTCTAATCCACATCCAAATCCAGCTTGGATATTATTATATTTTATTATAATCCAAATTCTACTTGATTTCTAATTTAAATATTTCTTTATCATTATTAATCAATTCTTTTTTCAATTAGGAATTTAAGACAAAATTCTAACATATTCATTAAGCTCTTGATAACCCATTAAACTATACAAGAAATTACTTCGTGGCTATGCTTGATTCTTGCATTAAATGAGTGATTTATTTAGATTCATATGTAATAGGGGCATTTGACCCATTTAGCAATTTTAGAAAAAATTATTCTAAATATAGGTATTTTATTAATAAATTCTCAGTTTGGGATGGTTTTCAGTAGAAAAGTCAAAAAATGATATAAGTCACTAAAAAAATAGTAGAAAAGGGAAATAATGTTAGAATTATATAAAACAAAAAAAAAATAGCAGAATGTGAATAAAACAAAAAACAAAAAATCATTTTTCCACCAAAAAAAAAGGGCAGAATTTGAACAAAAAAAAAAAATCACTTTTCCATAAAAAAAAAAGGCGGAATTTGAATTTAAAACAAAACAAATCTCACTTTTCCGCCATTTTTTTAAATATTCTATAAAAAGTACATTGAATTTTATATATGTATATACACACTATAAAAAAAGTGTAACAAACCTTATATAAAATTTAAAAAATATATATTTTATTTTTATAAGAGTTATATATACTTAGTTAATTATTTATTATGTGAATTATTTCATAATCTATATTAAAATTTAAAATAAATCTTATAAAAGTAAAAAGAAAAAAAAATTAATTCACATTCCGCCATAATTTATTGTGGAATATGCCACAATTTCGCATAAATTATGGTGAAATATGCATGCCAACACACATTCCGCCATAAATGACATGGAAAAATGATTTTTTTTTTTAATTCATATTCCACTATTTTTTTTTCGTGTTTTATATAATTTTGACACCACTCTCATATTTTGCTTTTTTTTAGTAATTTATATCATCTTTTAATTTTTTCACCAAAAACCACCCCAAACTGAGAATATATTAATAAAACACCTATATTTGAAATAGTTTTTTCTAAAATTGCTAAATGGGTCAAATGCCGTATGTAATAGTTGGGTTAAATTGTATCCGTTATCCATGAACTTATAGTATATTTCATAATTGTCCATAAATTTCGATTTACAATGAAAAAATATATCAATTTTGATTTTATTTTATGGTTGTCTCTGAGTCACTTTTTCAGCTTATAACTTGCCGAAAATCTTACATAACAACCATTTCATATATTTTTAAATTTTTTCATCATTCCCAATAACACATCACAATCAAATTTCATATATATTAAATATTTTTTTTTCATTTTTCTCTTCTTCTTTAATCAAATTTCATATATATTAAAAATTTAAAAATGTGTAAAATGGTTGCTATATAAGATTTCCGGCAAGTTATAAGCCAGAAAAGTAACACAAGGACAATCGTGAAATGAAATCAAAGTTGATATATTTTTCCATTATAAATCGAAATTTAGGGATAATTATGAAATATGTGTATAAATTTAGAGACAATAAATATAATTTAGCCATACTAGTTGTTGACGATATTGAAAAGCTATGGAGAGTAATTCTTATTGGTTCAAGAATTATAGGAGCACCAAAACATTGTCCAGCAAATTTCAATAACTATACTGATGAGTTTTGGTCGGGCTGGGAGCTTTGGAGTGTTTTTTCAGGGAAGAAAGCTTGTCATTTTAATCCTGGTGTTTTGGTGATGGATTTAGAGAGATGGAGAGAAGGGTGAATATACAAAGGGAATTGAGAAATGGACGAAAATACAGAGAGAGAAGGATTTGTATTTTGGATTCTCTTCCACCATTTTCATTGTTTTTTGGAGGAGATATTGAAGGTATTGATCATATATGGAATTAACATGGACTTGGTAGAGATAATGTGGTGAATAGTTGCAGGTCTGCATCTAGGACTTTGAGTTTAATTCATTGGAGTGGTCAAAGAAAGCCATGCAAAAGACGAGAGAAAATGAGAACAAAATTAATAAGTGAAAATTTTTACTTAACAGATGTAATGGCAATATTGTCAATTGATCAAAATTCCTTTGGTCCTAGTAAATATTGCTTTGGAAATAGGGCCAGCCTTATTTTATTATACATTTTAATTTAATCAATATTTCATATCACTTTCTTTTAATTAAACAAAGAAATTACCTTTATTAATATGAAAACAATATTATTGATGTTCAAAATTTTACTATGATTTTTATGGGCGAATATACTTATTGTATATGTACATATTTTGCCTCCATTGACAAAAATTTATGGATATGCCATTGCTTACAAGGAAGGCAAATTACAATTAAGAAACAAAGCTATATTGATAATCCAAAGATCTATAAAGAAGGATGGTGAGTTTCTTCTATATGGGTTTTGTTAGGATATCAACCCAAGTCCCACATCGGAAAATTAAGAAAGAATGACCTTGAATATAAGTGTCCACCCAACTCCATTAGTATGAGGCCTTTTGGGAGGAGCCCAAAAATAAATCCGTGCTGGTTTAGCCCAAAGCGGACAATATCATACTAATGTGGAGTTTTCGGTGGTGTTCGCGGTCCCAACAAGTGGTATCAGAGCCCAGGTTTGGAACTAGAGCGGGTGGTGGACTACGTTGTGTGTGGGAAGCCCCTTGGTGTAACCTTGCGATTAGAGATCTATGTTCGGTGACTTGTGTAGAAAGTCTTCCTGATATATAGTGGTGGTCAGACGGCGTGTCCCGTTGCTTGATAAAAGGCGGTACAAGACGAATAGAATGGATTATCGCTGGAGGGGAGGGTCATGAGTAGCTGTTTGGTCCTTGGTTTGAGGGGAGGATTGTTAGGATATCAACCAAAGTCCCACATCGAAAAATTAAGGAAGAATGACCTTGAATATAAGTGTTCACCCAACTCCATTAGTATGAGGCCTTTTGGGAGGAGCCCAAAAACAAATCCGTATGGGTTTAGCTCAAAGCGGACAATATCATACTAATGTGAAGTTTTCAGTGGTGTTCGCGGTCCCAACAGGTTTGGGTTTAAGATAGTCTCTTGGACTTGAAAAATGAACAACTAGCATCAAACTTCCTTCTTTATTTTACTGACCATTTATTCATATTTATCAGTCAGTGGTAATTTATTGTAGTGTAAAACTTCCTTCTTTAGGATTTGGTTTAATTAATATTATTAAAAAAATTTGAATTTTTGTGTGGAATGAAAAATTTAAAAGTAAATGAAAGGCATTTTAGTCTTTTAATAAGTATTAATAGTTATAATGAACAAAATGGCAAAAGTGTTGACCAAATTAAAGTATAGAGACTAACTAATTAGTTTTTTAAAAAATAGAGATTAATTAGTTAATTAGGTCAAACATGAGAGATTAAATATTAATTTTCTCTTATTATTATTATTATTATTCAAAATAAAACAACCACAATGGAAAATTCTTATTTATATTGGGTGTATAAGTTTATCTCATATATCAATCCAATAAATATTAAGATTTTAGTAAATATGACTTTTTTATCTATTTTTTCCTCAATGAAAAGATACCAATATCTTTTTTTACTCAATATATTATTATCCTATTAGATTGGTGTATACACTCAGAGCTAATTTTCACTAACGGTCCTTGAATTATTGATTGAGTAACACTATGGTTCTTGAATTTCAATTTGTAACAGTAAATTCCTGAACTTCAATTTCAGTAATACTATAGTCTTTGAACTTTAATTTGTAACAATAAACCCCCTGAATTTCAATTTTAGTAACACTATAATCCCTAAACTTCAAATTTAATAACAGAAAATTTTCTTACACCATCTCCCGTTAAATACCCAAATGAAATACTGACGTGCAATACCACATGTAAAATCAAAAAGAAAAAAGGAAAAAAACTAGTTCATTAAATGCACATGTAGAACGCCATGTTAGCAAATCTTTGTAATTAATTTTCAATTGTAAAATAAATTTTTGTTGGAATTTTAATTCCTCTCTTTCTTTTTCTCTCTCTATTTTTTTTATCGAACTGAATTTTCATGGCAAGTTAAATCATCTTTCAAAATTCTCTTAAATATTGCAACTAACCAAATTTCTTTATTCTTCAAGTTTAATGACCTAACTTTTTTTTATTTTTTTATTTTTTTATTTTATACATAGTATGCGATGTCAATATTTTGTTAAAATGTTTAATGAGAGATGATATAGGGGGTTTTCTATTACTTAAATTAAAGTTCATGGGATTTACTATTATAAATTGAAGTTCAGGGACCATTGTGTTACTGAAATTGAAGTTCATGAAATTTATTGTTATAAATTAAAATTCATGAACCATAATATTACTCAGTCCATATTTCAACTACTTTCAATCAAAATTAGTCATACGTCCAACAAGCAGCCTTTGGCCAACAAAGGATGTCTTTTTTTTTTTTTTTTTTCCAAGATATAAAAGGCGCTTTTACTGCTTCACAAATTTGTTTTCTCAATCCCTCTAGTGCTAAATCAAGTCAATAAAAAATTATATGCTCAATGCAAACAAGCCAAATCGCATTTTATTTTGTTTCCGCGTCGACCTTGTGTGTGGTCGATGGGGTGACATACTGCTGTGTCTGTGCTAATCCAGCTGCTAAATTAGGGGCTTGTGAGTTGGAAAATGGCGGTACCGCTTCTCTTCCTCGCCAGTCGCTTCTTTTGGTCCACATTCTCTGGCTTATCTTGCTCGGTTTTTCTTTGCTTTTTGGCCTTTTCTAATTTGAAGCAAACAGAGACTGTATTCAATTTCATTTTATTCTTTGCTATTGTATGTTGCTGCGATTTGATCCAGTTAGGCATTGTTCAGTTATGTGAAAAAGAAATTCATTGAATTAATGATATTTGCATTATGATTCTTTTTCTTGAATTTTCTTCTTCATTTCATCCGTTACAGTGGATGTGTGTTGAACTGGTGACAATTTTTTTTTTTTTAATTGAACACCATCTTTATGCTCTTAATATACATTATACATAATATTGAATTCCTTGTCGGTATGGTTTTGCTTTGGCCTATTTCCCATGAATTTAGGGTCTGTACCTACTACCCAATACCTACATTTTATATGGTTTGTTATAATATGATTTTTCGTATTGCAGGCAGAGTTGTATAAACCTGTAATGGTTTCACTTTAGGCCTCGTGGAGAATGGCTGTGTCCTCTGGAGTTGATTGAACGGTTGGTACGGCTAAAGCCTATCAAATTGTCACATTTTGCATCTTTGAGTTAAATTTTTTCTATGAATTGCATAGCTTGACTGTAATTGTGGATGCTGCTACTAGTGCAAGTTTCTTTTGAATAAGACTATAGATGTTCTGCTCTATGTTGACCGCTTGGATGCATTAGAGTGGATAATATGGTGTAAAAGTTTTATTGTCCTGACTTATGCACACCAGATGATCTCATTTATGATGTTTTTTCTGCTAGAAGACGATTTTGAGGTTCATTTTTCCTTCTTTATATATAAATAGGCAGTGAATTTAAATTGGATACGTAAAACATGCAGCTTGTGTTGAATTCTTTCCAGATGGAAAAATGCATATCACGTTGCATGCATATGCTTGTTGGCAATTTCTTGATACTTATGAGTAGTGAAGTGGAGAGATGGTTTCACATTTCATCCTCCTAAAATAGATCCTCCCCTCCCAACTAACACATGTAAAAGCTCATGTATGCATATTAGGATCAATAGAGAACAAGATTTTACCTTAATTTTCACTAGTATAAATTGCTTATTATCTTCATTTTTATGAAATTTCATATATATTTGCAGTATTTTTTGATGGTTTAAGCTAATTAATGATAATTTTCACCTATTCATAAAACTATTTTATTTTTGTAAATTGTTATGGATTTATTATTGTTATTTTTTTTTTTTTGCCAAATGATTTATTATTGTTAGTTCATAAAACTATTTTATTTTTGTTCTTTTAAATTATTTGTTATCTTTGATTTCATTTTATTTGTTTTGAATTTGGTGTACTGAAACAATATGAAATTCGTAAAAAGTGTGGCTAATTAGTAATTTTATATATTAAAAATTTCAAAGACAGAAAGATGTTGAAACCTAAGATTTAAAATTTAATTTTTAATATATTAGAAAATAAACATTGATATTAAATAATTAATTTAATCATGATAGTAGCACACAATCTTTTTATGGTAGAATTAATAGTAAAAGTAACAAATTGTTCCTTCAATTTCACTGTTGGAATAATTAAGAGAAAAATAAAATTTTTTTGGACAACGAAGCTCCAAAACTTACAGTTCAATAACACCGGAATCCTACAGCTTAGCTGAATGGCTGCATGAAACTCATGCGTAATTAAAATCACATAAAAATTATTTTTTATGTTTACAATGTTAGCATAAATAAAAATAGAAAACTAAACAAAATGAACGCCACAAACGGCGTCGAAAGCAGAATTAAATATCAAAAGTTATGACAGAAATAAAAAATTTTCATAAATGGATTAACTGCCATTTTAAGGGCCCAAACGAAGGAATTTGGCCGAAAAACGACGTCGCTCATTGCCAAAGGCAATAACTTTGAACCGGTGGCCCATTTCCTTTTGAATTGCATATTTATAAAGCCCCAAATCCCAGCTGGCCCGAGCTAGTATTTTTTTTACTTTGGCTACAGCTTGTCCCAACGGCTCAGGAATCTCTCTGAAATAGTCTCCACGTCAGCATTAAAATCTATTTTTAAAATAAATTTTATATTTTCTTCTAAAAAAAGTTTTCAAAGCAAAGTATTTAATATTTTAAAATTATTTTTTAATAATATTAAAACTATATTAGTTGTAGACTCGTACATTGTGCATATATTAATTTAATTATTTTTCAAAATAATTTGTATTGAAAAATAAATTTAAGCATTTTTTTAAGATTTTTATATATATTATTTATATAATAAATATAAAATTATTAATAAATAAATTTTCTTATTTAAAAATAAATCTTCTTTTGCTTAAAAAATAGGTGAAAATTGACAAAAAATGAAACTAAAAAATTAGTAACATAAAAGAATTTTGATTATGATTTATGAACATTGCATTATACTGAATTTAAGAGCGATATTAGATATTTTTTCAATTATTGAGGGAGGGAGATTGTTTCTTATTTTGAGAGATTGTTCCTTATTTTAAGTAGTACAGCCACTAAATTTAACATTATGCAATGTTCATAAATTATAATCAAAATTTCTTTTTTTTTTACTAATTTTTTAGTTTCATTTTTTGTCAGTTTTCACCTATTGCCTTATATTAAGATACCTTTTATTTTTTTTTTCACATATAACAATACGGTATTATTTAAGTCTAATGAAAGAAATATAATGCAAATTTTGAATATTATATGGATAATCCAAAGTTATTGAAGAATATAGGCTAAAAAAACTCTAATTGTCATTTCACAAATATATATATATATAGGTGGTCCTTGTTGATTCACACAGGATTTCACGTGCCCCATGCTACTCGGGTTAGAGCGTAAGCTAATGATGCTTTTGGCTGTTAAACTCTCGCCATCTAGGGTGCAGCACTCCACCGCTTCGCCTAGCAGTACGATACTTGTATTGCTCTCCCACAACCCCGTTTTCAAGATTTAGGCTGCTCCCATTTCACTAGCCAATTTTAGCTGCGGCTTATAAAGGCGAATCCATGGAGGGGCATCATTGACTAATTTTCAAAATAACTTAGTGCAAGACAATCTATGCCTTGTTCAAGATAATCTATTTATACTTAGTGAACATAAATAGATAAAAACGTCTATACGATTTAAAGGAATAATAAATAAAGAAAAAGATTACAATATTAGGGAATTGTAAAAAAAAGGAAAGAGATCTAAAAAAAAAGATCTTTAATGGGTTGGTTAAGAAATTATCTATGGTTAAACTCTTCACAACTTATCAATGAATATAACCCTTTTGGTATGAATAGCTTATCCGTCTGGGCATGGATGTTCTTATTTGGACATTTTGTTTGGGCTATTGAATTTATGTTTTTAATTTCTTGATGTAAATATTGGCAGGAATTTATTGAAACTTTAGCATGGGCTCATGAACGTGTGTGTGTATATATATATATATATATATATATATATATATATATATATATATATATATATATATATATATATATATATATATATATATATATATATATATATATATATAAAAGTAAAAGAAGATTTTTTTTTAAATAAGAAAATTTATTTATCAATTATTTTATATTTATTATATAAATTAATACATATAAAAATCTTTAAAAAATACTTAAATTTATTTTTCAATACAAATCATTTTAAAATATAATTAAATTAATATCAGCATAATGTATAGGTCCATGACTAATATAATTTTAATATTATTAAAAAAATAATTTTAAATTATTAAATTGTTGTTTTGAAACTTTTATTGCTAGAAAATGTAAAAATTTATTTTAAAAATAAATTTTAATGATTTACAACAAGAGAATAATACATAAAAAAAATAATTTTCATGCGATTTTAAGCTACAAGATTTTGATGTCTTTGAACAGTAAATTTTGAGACTTTTTTGTAAAAAAAAATTAATTTCTTTATGTCAAATGGATTTGGGTAAATATTAAATACTGAACCCGTGTTAAGAAGCACATGTAAAATTTAGAATTTAAAAATGGGCAAATCTACATGGCGAACATAAGAGAATATAAGTACAAAACATGAATCTAGTTGAGACTTTAATACTATATCAAATGGATTTGGATAAAATTTATTCTAAAAAATTAGCTCATAGGAAAAAAGTGCCAAATTTATATTATACACAGGATAGCAAACTACTAACTTAACGATGTGGGATAATTCTAATACCACCCTTTGACATATGCTAAGTCTGACTAGCACATAGTACGATTGAATATTGAGCTAATGTTAGGAAATGTATGTGGAATATAAAATTTGAGAATGAATGATTTACATGGCAAATATAAAGAGAGCATAAGTGTATAATAAGAATCTGATTGAAACTCTGATATTATGTCAAATAGATTTAGATAGAACTTATTCCTAAAAATTAACTTAAAAAAATATGGTATCCAATTCACATTATATACAGTATAACAAACCACTAATTTAATGATATAAAATAATTTTAATATTCTATAATTATCCTGATCATGATAAAATTGAAGGACCAATTCATCACTTTCTGTCTAGAATTAATTAAAAATATGTAAACCACCAAAAGTGATGCTCACTAAAAAAAAAAAAAAAAAAAAACCTCAGGAATGTGGCTGTAATTATCCTGATCATAATAAAATTAAAGGAACAATTCATCACTTTTTGTCTAGAATTAATTAAAAATATGTACACCACCAAAAGTGATGCTCACTAAAAAAAAAAAAAAAAAAAAAAAAAAAAACCTCAGGATTGTGGCTGCAAAATGGAAAAGCTTTTTCGATGTCAACGTGTAAAAGCAGTAAGCACCGCATCTTAACCTTTCTAGTTGGCATTTCATAACCTTCAATAAAGCTGTTCTCCCTTTTTTATTTATTTTTTTTCAAAACAAAAGCCTTTTTAAAAAAAAAAAAAAATGTATCATCCCTTTCTTTTTGTAAAATATACAAAAAAAACTACCATTGACCACCCTTTAAAAAAAATTAAAATACTGAAATTATTTTAAGACTTCTTGAAAAGTGTAAATAAAATTTAATATCTTAGGTTAATAATAAAGTGAAAATACTATTAATTTAAAATGGATGATCTTGATTTAATACCTATAGGTGTTTGGAGTATTTAGAACATAATAAATTATGATTTTGAAAAATTATATTTTCTAAAATTTTCTAAAACTAATAAAAAAGATTTTTTAAAAGTAATAGAAAGTCAAATAGCCTCTAAATCATCTTCCAAGAGAAAGCTTGGATTATTTTAAGTTGTACACTTGGATTATAAAATTATGTTTTCTTTTATATTTTGGAATCACAAAAAATAAAAAGGTTTGAAATATTTCGATTTAATCTTTTTTATGTTTTTTGTTGATTCTAGCTAATACATGTTTTGTGAAACATATGTCCACTCCTCTTTTTTTTTTTTTTGCCAAAGATATGTCCCTTGTTTGTTTCATTATAATTTAAGATTAAGGAAAAATGCATTATGGCATTTTAAATTTTACATGATTTATCTATTGAGTCTCTATAATTTTATGTCAGACACTGAATTCTAAAAAAAAAAATTCTTTTCACAAAAAGACTTCTTGCATAGTAAAAACAAAATTGGTGAAAAATTTTATAATAACAATGTATGACTTACTAAAATATTACATTACTTTTAAAAAATTACACTATTTAATGCATAAAATTTGAAAACTTTAGGAAAATAGAGGTGAGTCTTTTTTTGTAACTTTAATAATTTGAGAATAAGAAAGTAATATAAAATTTTTAATATTTTTAAACTAATGTTGTATAAAAAGTCCTTTTTTTAAAAAAAAAAAATAAGAATTTGAAAACTTATGGACAAATAGAATTTTAAACACTTAATAGACAAAACATGATAAAGGTTTCAACATAGATTTTTTCTCATATTATTGGTGTTCCTAATAATTAATTATAATAATAGAAATATTTTTATTAAATTTGCAAAGAGACAAGCAAATATGTCCGCTCATATTTTAATAAAGATAAATAGCTCATTTTTAAGCTTGTCCGTAGTTCCTCCTATTCTTGAGGGCTCTATCACATATGATTGTGTCTCTTCTTAATAAAATTTATTCTTGATTTTCAAAAAATAATAATAACATAAAGTTGGTGAAATTTTGTAATCACGTATAGGTTGTCCTTTAGGAAAATATTCGCCCATAGTTAACAATTTTTTTTTTTTTTTTTGCAATTGGAATTTTTTTCTGTCAAAATAAAATTAATTAGAATAATATAATTATTTAAGAATTTAAACTGATGAGAAATTTAGTTTTCTTTTTATTTAATTTTTGTTTCAGTCAAATATTTTAATATATATTATTGTTATTTTATTAAATTTAAATTTTATCTTTTGATAATTTGAATATTAATATAATGAAATTATATATGTAAATTGCAAAACCAATAAAAATATATTGTATACTAATAATATGTGTAAATTTCAATTATAACATACAAAAATACAATGATGTGGTAAATGAGTTGCCTTCATTCTATATTATTACATTAAAAAACATAAGCACAATTAGCAACTTACTAAATTTATATTTAAATATATAAAATTTTTTAAAAATTTAATTTTGATTATAATTTAAATTTGAAAATTTTAGTTTTAGAAACTACTCCAATAATATTAAATGAATGTATTTGTTGAGTAGAGAAATTTTTAAATAGACTGATTCTACATATTACTGATAAAATAAATCAATAAAAATATGATTAATGATATTAAATTACTCATAGATTAAAATATTATTAATTGATGTGATTTATTTTTATTGATATGTCATATTTTTATTGATTTAATGAATAAATAATATGATAAATATTATAAACTCAGTCTACTTAATAATTTCTCCTTATTGTGCATACTTTTAATTATGTAATAAAAATGAGATTAAGCAACTTTCCATGATAATGAGAGCATATAATAAGGATTTGTAAAACTAATTTTAATAGAAAACATCCAATAAAAAGAGAAATCAATCATAGACCAATTCAACAGTCTCCTCCGTAAATTAACCATTTCTACCATTTAATAACTGTACTTGAATAAGAGTAAAAACGAGATAAAAAAATGGGCGGCATTGTCACCATCGGCTTGTTCGTCTTTGTGTAGAAAATTAAAAATTTGGAAAAAATACAAATGGAAAGTGGCTTTAAAAGGACACATAAAGTTCTCCCGCCAGCTAATAATTTTTCTCCTTTAGCCACTCTTGGATCGGCGCGTGTACAGCAGACATTCCTTGAAATGATGCACTTAAATGTGTCACTTAATAATAAAAAATAGATTGTACATTATTTTCCATTTAATTTTTTTTCATAATTTTAATTTTATATTATAATTAAAAAATTAGAAAGTTTTAAAATATTCTCCCCATTTAAAAAGATTATTCACTTTTTTTTATCAAATAATTTAAAAAAATATTAATTATTTGCTAACTCATAATTTTTATTATATTTTTCACTTATATTTTTATTTATATATATTTATTATTATATTTTTTTATTAATTTTAAGAATACACAAGTATTACATTTATTTAATACGAAAGAGTATAACTTAAGAATTAATATATAAGTAATTCAAAAACTTTAAAAGTTAAGGGTGATTTAAATTAAAATGTAAAAAATTATAATGTTATAGTTAAAATAAAAAAGTAATTATAATACAATAATAATTAAAATTTTAATTTCAAATTAGTTTCTTATCATACTTATACATAATTTAACAATATATATACATTTGATTTGATTTGATAGTACACTCAAATTACTATATTCTCACGATCCTCAAAAAGAAAAATTTAGTTTTATATGAAAAAAAAAACACTAGTTTTTTTTTTTTTTTCAATTACACATAAAATCGATTTTTTTGATTTGTTCAAAGATAGTCTATCCACGTCGAGATTATGAGACCCGTATGTGAGGAAAAGATATGTAAACGAGGAAAATCCTCTTTTATAGGCTCATCCAACAGGTTAAGAGTTAAAAAAAATAAAAAAAAAATAGTTTTATAAAAAAGTTAAGAATAAAATAAAAATAATAGGGAAATTTACTATTTAATAGGAAAATTTACTATTTAATCTTTGAGTTTTGATTAATAGAAAAATTTACTATTTAATCTTTGAGTTTTGACTTAATTAATTAATTAATTTTTTTTATTTTTTAAAAAAATTAACTAATTAGTTTCTTAATTTTAGTTTTTTTTACTATTTAGTTTTTTTGGTCCAATTTTTATATTTTTCTGTTAAATTTATTAAAAATAACTAAGATACCAATGTATATATAATAAATATACTTTTAACTTTATTATTTAAAAATAAAAATATTTAAATTAATAAAAATAAACGATATTTATATAATTATATAATAATTATATTTAATATCATCAAATTATAAAATTATTCATTATGAGATAATTATATGATTATTATATATAATAAAAATAAAAATATTTATATTAATAAAATTAAATAATTATTATACAATTAAATGATTATTATGTAATTATTAATCAATTTTATTAATTTAAATTTTTTATTTTTAAATAAAAATAAAAATTATACTTATTATATATACAAGGAAATTTTAATCATTTTTCCTAAATTTAATAAAAAAAATTATAACAATTGAATAAAATGACTAAATAATTTAATCAAACTAAAATTGAGAAATTAATTAGTTAGTTTATTAAAAATAAAAATAAATTAATTCATTATAATAAGTCTCAGATATTAAATAACAATTTATTCAAAAAAATATATTAACATAAATTTGTTAAATTATTTTAAAAAAATTAAAATTTTATAATAGTTGGACCAAGCCAAGTCTACTTGAGTCCTCTCTCTTTCTTCACTCGAATAACTACGTGACCCACCAACCAGCAACCATCCATAAAACTATTGCTTACTTTCTGCTGTACTGCTGCTACTCCACCACTGAACTATTCAATTTTCTTTATTCTTGATTCTTGATTGGCTTCCGTGACCTCCGGTGGCGGTACACACAGATCCCCACCTCACATTTCTCAAAATATTACCTTTTTTTTTTGTCTGTTTTTCTCTTTCTTTAATTTGTTGGTTTCCGCCATGGAAACCAACACCAACACCACCACCACCGCCACCGCAGCCAATAAGTTATTAAAGAAGCGAAAATGGTTTCTTTTATTCATATCTTCACTTTTGTTATCTACCCTTTTGATTCTTATTACTATAACATCCACATCCACTTATACCCAGTTGCTCTTTCACCGTCAATATGTTAATAGAAATAATTTTCGCCCTCAGATTCCTCATTTTGTGGAATCTAAATTGCCTAAACCTGTAGTTTCTCATCGGACAATACCTCGTCTTGCTTATTTAATATCTGGGTCGTCAGGGGATGGAGTGAGCGTGAAGAGGACGCTGAAAGCACTGTACCATCCGAGGAATCAGTATGCGGTGCATATGGACTTGGAGGCTGCAGCGGAGGAGAGATTGGAGCTATTTTGGTGGATAAAAAGGGAAAAGCTTTTTAAGGAGGTGGGGAATGTGAGAATGGTTTTGAGGTCTAATTTGGTTACTTATGGAGGTCCTACTATGGTTAGTAATACCCTTCATGCTGCGGCTATTTTGTTAAGAGATGGTGGGGACTGGGATTGGTTTATCAATTTGAGTGCTTCTGATTATCCATTGGTGACTCAAGATGGTATGGTTTTTGGATTCATTAGCATTTTTTTTTTTTTTTTTAAATCTTTTGCTTTGGAAATTTATTGTTTGATTGCTAAAAATGATTTTGATATTTGTGCATTTATTAGTGCTGCTAATTTTGCTTATTCTCTAACATGCATTCCATTTCCATTTGTTGTGTTTTTTGAATTTATTTTTTTGTTCACTTGTTATAAGTTACTACTTGCTGGCTAGTATTTTAAGCATCAAATTTGATATTATTACCAGCTACCTAACTCAATCTTACTATATTTATAGTTATCTTTATCTTTTTTTTCTTCCTCCTAATTACTAATTGCATCTATTTTGTCTGATTATTTTTGTTTCATTGGCATTGGCGAACAAATCCTTATTTAACTATAATTAATTAACGAAATTCCAAGATTGATCAGCTGCCTTTTCCTTCAATTTTACTTATTTCTCTCTGCATTTGATTTGCTTCTTTAGCTTCTATCATTCTTTTTTTTTTTTGGGGAAAAAAAGGGGTAATAGATAAAGGGTCTCTGCATGCTCAGTTTTGTTTCCAATGGTTTAAATTTAATTTAATTTATTTTATTTTTTGTCACAGATCTGCTTCATACTTTGTCTGCCATTCCTAGAAACCTTAATTTCATTGAGCACACCAGTGATCTTGGTTGGAAGGAGTATGTGATTGATTCTTTCTTGTACTTTTCATTTTCCTGTTTTTACTGCATATGGAGTAAAAAATATATAAGTCTGCTAAGAGCTGGATTTCTATTTTACCCACCAGGTCCCAGAGAGCCAAGCCTGTCATAATTGATCCAGGGCTGTACAGCCTACGAAAGTCAGGTGTTTATTGGGTCTCAGAGAAAAGGAGTGTGCCAACAGCATATAAGTTGTTTACAGGTAAGACAAGGACTAAACATAAATTGACTTTTATGTCTTTGGTATCCAGATAATCAAAGCAAAACTTTCACTTCTAACCATTTAGTATACACAAGGTTAAACGAAAAACACAGCCATTTACTTATTCTGTGATGATTTGATGATGTACAGTTATTTATTAAATTGCGACTTAAATTATTTGGTATCTTACATAAATGGCCTTTTCTTATCGATTTCTTATTGGTTTGAATTAAGGAATTCATGTGCACCACTAAACGCTGCTTAATTCCCATTTTCTTACTATCATGGATGGTGGTCTCACATGCTCTGGATCCATATTACCTTTCTAAGTACAGTGCCTCATTATCATTATCATTATCAATTTTGTTATACATATATATATATATATATATATATATATATATATATATATATATATATATATATATATATATATATATATATATATATATATATATGGAAATTTGTTTTTCCTCTTTTATCCATGGAAATATTTTTTTCCTCTTTTATCATTTCTTTTATATTTGTTATATTTTCTAAATATGCAAGGTGTTTACATCTTATCATATTTGTGTTTGTCGTTTTGGCTGCATTAAAAGCTTGTATTTTTTGCAATAGAGGTCTAGTTATACAGCTATCATGGGATTGAAGTTTTGTAATGTTTTAAGTATAACAGGTATTAGAACAATCTTTACCAAAAAATGCCTTGAACAGTGAAAAACCCTAGCTCAGACTTGTTGGAAAGATGCTAGAAGAAAGACCATAAACATTCAAGTCCTTTTTGAGTTTCTGATTCTCAAGATTCAGAGCATCATATTTATGCCTTTGTTCTAGTTGATTTGAGGAACATCACGTTGAGATTGTGAAATTCTAGAGATTGAAATATCATAGCATTGAATTGTACAACAAAGCCAGTTTAATGCAATGAAGTCTCCATTGTTATAAGGTTTGAATTTGAATTATAGAATGGCAGAGGAGATGCTTCTACCAATAGAGTAAGTGAAAACCACAATCTATTTTTCTCGAAGAGAGTCGTGAATGAACAGATGTTCTTCCTATTGGTAAAGTCGACAGTGCATCTCAAAAATTCATATTGAGCTGTTATATTATGTTGTTGCTGGCTGGCTTCTGCTGCGAATTTGTTATGATACAGTATGAAGCGACTACAGTATCTGAACTATATAAATGCTGAATAAGACACCCAAGCCAAAGCACTCTCAAATTATTTACTTTGTATAGGGTACAGATTTTTGCCACAATAGGCAAATAGTAACCAGATTAGAAATATCATAATTGCTTAGCAGCAGATACATGATCAGGGTTTATTCATCTTAAAAAGATCTATTAAGTCTACAACGCAAAAGATATTCATAAACTGGTCTTGATTTTGTAGGGCCTTTTGATGGTAATCTCATTCTTTTCCATTTTCTGATTTTTTTAGTGCGACTGAATTCTGCTGCATTTTAGTTCAAAATCTGATGCTCAAAATGAATAAATAAACTAGTTGAAGAAAATAAATATGAAAAAGGAATGGTATGATATTTTTACTTCAGTGTTTAACCATATTTTGTGATGAATTTCCTCAGGTTCTGCTTGGATGATGCTCTCTCGCCCTTTCATGGAATATTGCCTATGGGGATGGGACAATCTCCCAAGGATAGTCCTCATGTATTATGCAAACTTCATTTCTTCCCCTGAGGCGTATTTCCACACAGTAATCTGCAATGCTGAGGAGTTCAAGAACACTACAGTTAACCATGACCTGCACTTCATATCGTGGGACAACCCTCCGAAGCAGCACCCTCATTTTCTCACTGTTAATGACTACCAGAGGATGGTTGACAGCAATGCCCCCTTTGCAAGGAAATTTGGCAAGAACAATCCAGTTCTTGACAAGATTGATTCTGAGATTTTGGGCAGCAGTGCTGATGGGTTTGTACCAGGTGGGTGGTTCAGCAATGAAGGGAATGCAAACAGGACTATCCTGAACCTAGATAATGTCAAAACAAACACTACTGAACTTAAACCTGGTCCTGGTGCTCAAAGGCTCAAGCGTCTGATCACCAGTCTTTTGTCAGCGGAAGATTTTCACTCAACACACTGCATCTGATATAGTGATATTGTGAATTCTGATGTTCAGAGAAACAGAGGTGCAGAAAGGCACCACTTTTGCTTGGTCATTGATGAATCCTCTGTTCCATTGACACAAAATTGATAATTGGACATATAACAAGGATATAAGACCAAAGGGGGAAGGGAAATTACTCCCTGTCTAGAATATATATATATATATATATATATATGATATACACATACTTCTGTAGCTCAATAGCTGAACAGGTGATATGCAGCTTAGTGTTTCATTTATTCTACATCATATATTAAATGTTATATGCGTAGACAGTAAGTTTTAAACATTATTTGCCAATATTTGAAAAGGAAAGAAATAATATTTGAATAGTAAACGGTATATCATCAGAGATAAGCAATGTGCCCTGTAAGAGAAAATAAAAGCTACAGTCGCAGAAGGTAAATATGTAGAAGTTCTCCTTCAGAGGGTGCAACTCATTAGAACAATCATGTAGAAAAATAACACAACGAACAAAAGCATAAATGCAAGCAAAAAATGGTGAATCTTAAGATGTTACCATTCAGATTATGCGTGACAAGCCGATGCCTGACTCTAATTCCTGGCTCTCTGGATGATCAAGAATTGGAAAAATTGATTAAAAACCTCAAGACATGTAATGTAGACTTGAGCTATCTGGATAGCCATTCCATCAGATTAAATACCATGCTGGATTTTGCTATTCACGGAGCATTTATAAATGAATAAAATTATTTTATCATACATGCACTTTATCTGACATAAGAAGATACAAAATTAAAAAAAGGACAATATCCGCATTTTTGGTATACAAAATTGTTGTATTATACACATTTGCACCTGTGTAAAAAAGTTGCCCTTCATTCTTGCGACCTCTTCACTTCGTAAACTTAAAAACGCAATAACTTGAAAACATGAAGGAAAGAAGAGATATGTCCAAAAAGAGGCAATCCAACAACCCAGAGTCTGACTACTTTTAAGTTGCATTACAAAGTAATATCATGTAAAATGTCAATATTCTCCATGTTTACCAGTTTGAACAAAGAATCCAGCATTTTATATGCTTCATCAGCATTTGGACAAGCAATATCACCAGCAAGGAACTCTTCAACCACACCATTCAACTCTATGACACTACAACCGGGCTGCTTCTTCATCCTTGTTTCTGAGATCAATTTCCTAACTCCATTTGCTTCCATATCCCAGCCAGCTTCCTTGTAGATATTGTATGAGAGTAGATGAGTACCGGAATCTGCTATTCCCATATCAGCTAGCCTTTTCCAGACTCTGTTTCCCACTTCAACATTCCCATAAATTCTACATGCACCTAAGAGGGCTCCCCATACATTAGCATCCTTCCCTGCAAGCCCACCCATCTTCTCCTCTATAAACTTCTCAGCTTCATCTACCAGGCCTGATCTAGCCAAAAGATCAACAGTGCATGCATAATGTTCAGGCTGAGGTTCAACACCATAGACACTACTCATTCTTGCAAACAAATTGAGGCCCTCTTTAACCCTCTTAGCATGAGTGCAAGCCGAAAGGAGAGCGACAAATGTGGTCTCCGTGGGTTGAGTCCCACTTGAGACCATTTTATAAAACAATTCAAGGGACTTCTTTGCATCCCCATCCATTGCAACCCCAGAAATCATAGTGTTCCAAGCTTCAGCATCCTTACTAACAATACCCTCAAAAACTGACAGAGCTGAATCCACATGACCGCATTTTGAATACATATCAACTAATGCAGTCGCCAAGATTGGGTTTCCATCAAGATTAAACCGTTTTGCATAAGAGTGTACCCACAATCCTTGAGTGATAGCACCAAGATGAGCACAAGCAGTGAGAACACTAACAAGAACTGACTCATTAGGCACCATTCCAGCTTCTTGCATTCTCCTAAACAGACAAAGCACCTCTTGGAAGTTGCTAGCCCTAGAATAAGCTGCCATTATTGCACTCCACGATATCACATTTCTCTCAGGCATTTTCTCAAATAAATCTCTAGCTTTCTCAATTTCCCCTACCTTTCCATACCCATCAATCATCCCAGTCCACATGACCACATCTCTCTCAGGATTTCTATCAAACACCATACGTGCAGTTTCCATATCATGGATCAAAGAATAAAACTCAATAATCGCGCTTACCACAAAAGGGTCATTACAAAACCCAAATTTCACTAAATGGGCATGAACTAAACAACCAATTAATTTGAAAGAAGGGGCAAGAATAGAGCAAGCTTTAATCAATGGTGGAAAAGTGTAGTTATTAACTTCGAGGCCACAACTTAACATATCTGAATAGCAAAAAATCGCGGTTTTTGGCAAATTTGATTGAACATAGCCTCTAATCATATTATTATACATGAAAGTATTACGGAAACAAATTTGATGAAAAATTAAGCGAGCGTAGGAGAAGAAAGACGCGTTCTTGGAAGTAGCGGCAACACAAAGGAGAGGTCCAATGGCAAATGGGTTTTGGGGAAGAAGGGTTTTGAGGAGATGGGCATGGATTTGCTTTAATTGGCTTAGTGTTTTGCATTTTTGTGAGAGAGCAATGAGATTGTTTATGGGTTTCTTTGTTCCAACAGTTTTTTGAATCATTGGAAATGGGCGGCAAAATTCTCATTAGAGAGCCGACATATTGATATCCTTAACGGCCAAGGGCTATACAAACGACGTCGTTTAAATATCACGGAATGCACTCATTCTGTCAAAATATGAATGTAACTGAAACGAACGAGTTATCACCCGCGCTAATTTTCGTTAAGGGTAAATTACTATTCTTGTTTTTTTCTTTTTTAAATAATTTTGACTCCAATTGAGAATTTAATTAAATATCATACTTCTAATTAAAATGACTCCAACACTATCAAATTAAAAAAATTTTATATATCTTGATATTTTATAATTCAATTTTAAATTCAATATTTTGATATTTATGATGTTGCTTTTCAATTTAAGATTTCTTTTAACAAACTTTTTAATAAATAAAATTTGGTTGAAATTTGAAATTGGCCCCATTTGACTGAGTAATAAGGATCAACTTGTAGCTTTTAGGTTTCCAGATGTGTATATATATATATATATATATATATATATATATATATATATATATATATATATATATATATATATATATATATATATATATATATATATATATATATAGTTAAAAAGAATGCATTTTCTAGTTATCAACTACCACTCACTTACTATCAGTTATATATAATAACTACCAACTACCAGGTATTATTGTTAGTTTTAGAGAGGAAAACAAAAAAGTTATGTTGAAAAATTTATTGAAATTGCATTAGCAAAACTAGAAAATATACATCTTAAGCTAATCATCACAAGCTTAGTAACTAGTACAAGCAACCTTTATGCAAAAGTTAAGACAAATAATCCTACTTAGCTTAATGCATAGGCAATTTAAGATAAAAGCATTTGTTACTTAAATAAGTTATCTTACATGCAGCTAATGAGTCAAAAGACATAAGACAAAATCAGAGAATTAGGGAGCTCTAAAGTTTTAACAATCTCCTCATTTGGCTCTCTACTATTGCAAATTCTGATAAAAGTTGCATGCATTCAGCTTGGACCTTAGTTCTTCAAACCATGCTTTAACCAATGGCTTAGTCAGGATATTAGTAACTTGATCTTCAAACTAGCAATGCACAAGGGTTACTTCCTTGTTCTTTTGTGCTTCCCTGATAAAATGAAATTTAATCTTGAAGTGCTTGGTTCTTCCATGAAATACATGATTCTTTACAATAAGAACAGCTTATTAGTTGTCACAATGAATCTTGGTTTGGAGTTTCTACTTGAAGCCAAGATCACTAAGTAGCTTCCTTAACCAAATGGCCTGATTAACGGCTGAAGTAGCAGAAATGTACTTTGCTTCTGCTGTAGATTGAACTACTAGTTCCTGCTTCTTAGTGCTCCAATAGAAAACATTTGAATTTAGAAAAAATAAATAACATGAAGTACTCTTCACATCATCACAAAATCTAGCCCATTCACTGTCATAGTAACCTTCACCTTCTAAATTCAACTCACAATTAGACTTGGTTCTTCAATAAGCATACAACATAACTCTATAATTGGCAGTACCTTTGATATACCTCAAGACTCTTTTTATAGATCTAGGGTGCAATTCACTTAGACAATGCTTGAATCTAGAAAGTATACTCATAGAAAACATGATGTCAAGCCTAGTTGATGCCACGTATAACAAACATCTAATAAGGCTACTATAGTTGCTCTCATCTATAGGCTCATGTCCATCATTTTTGCACAACTTAGCATTTTTCATGAATAGAGTGCATACTGACTTGCAATTCTCCATTTAAAACTTAAAATCTCCTTTGCATATTTGTGTTGACGAGTAAAGATGCCTTGCTGAATTTACTTGATCTCCATCCCAAGGAAATAAGCTATTTCACCAAGATCACTCATCTAAAACTTTGCTCTTATTTGGTTTTTGAATTTTTGAATGAGAGAATGACTACTACTTATGACAAAAAGATCATCAACATAAAGTGAAACAATGAAATAGTCACTATCAATTCTACTATACTAAGCCCTTAGGGCTTGTTTTAGCCTATATAAGGATTTTTTAAGAAGACACACCTTGGCTTCATTTCCAGGACTTATAAAACCCTCAGGCTAATAAACTTAAATTGTATCATCAAGGACTCCATTAAGAAAGACTGATCTCACATCCAATTAATGTATTTTCCACTGTTTTTTAGTAGCAACAACAATAATCAACCTGATGGTGTTAAGTCTAGCCACTAGAGCAAATGTTTTTGAAAGGTCTACAACATATTGTTGTGCATACCTTTCAGTTTGGCCTTCAATTTGTTTACTAAACCATCACTATTTAGTTTAGTTTTGAAGACCCATCTAAGGCTGATGACATTCTTGTCTACTGGTCTATCAATAAGAAACCAAGTTTGAATCATATCTAGCTCTTCTTTTATTGCTTCTCTCTAACCAAGAATTTTGAAAGCTTCATCAAAGTCCTTAACTCAATCACAGTTGTATTGCATCTCTTATAAACATCTTCAAGAGACCTGGTGCCTCTCACACCTTCAACTTCTTGATTCTCCAATGGTTCTTCCTAAGTCTCCAATAATTCTCCTTAGGACTCCAATGGTTCTCCTTGGGATTCCAATGGTTCTCCAGAGTTTGAAATAGTTGCATCTTGTTCTTGGTGTTGTAGCATGTTTTAGATTAATGATACAGGGCCAATCACTCCTCCATTCTCCCAATCCTATCAAGCATCTTCATTGCATTTGACATCTTTGCTTATGGAAACTTTATTAGTTATAGGATTGTAAATCCTATATCCCTTCATATTGCTGCCATAGCTAATTAGAACTCTAACTTCAGACTTCTCATCAAGCTTGGTTCTCTTCTGTTCTAGAACATGAACATAACATATACTACCAAAAACTCTAAGATGCTCCACTAAGGGTTGGAAACCATATCAAACTTCAAAACGCAATTCTGCCTTTTAATGCACTAGTAGGTAGCCTATTAAGTAAATAGACAATAGTGTTTACACTCTCTACCTAGAATCTTTTTGGCATGCCCTTCTTAAACATGAGGCATCTTGACATCTCCATTATTATTGTGTTCTTCCTTTCACTCACACCATTTTTTTGTGGTGTGTAGGTTGTTGTGAGTTGATGCTCCAATCCACTCATATCACAAAACTCTTAAAACTTGCCTGATTTATATTTGCCACCATTATCATACCTCAGTATCCTCATTTTGCAACCAACTTGATTCTCTATTTATGTCTTGAATCTCTAGAAAACAGAAGCTAAATCTCCCTTTCTTTTGAAGAAATAAACCCAGCACATCCTTGAAAAAAATCATCAATGAAGATAATGAAATACAAGCTACCATTCAATGATGGTGTGTTCATAGGGCCACACAAGCTTATATGTATAAGCTGTAATTTGTCACTTGCTTTATAAGAACCAAAAGCAAATGGCAATCTTCTCTACTTTTCTTTCTCACAAACTTCACACACATCATTATTCACATGAATTGCAGGCATATTTTTTGCAAGAGAGTGCTTATGCATATTAATAAGAGAAGCATAGTTCATGTGTTCAAATCTCCTATGCCAAAATGCATATTCATCAATACTACAAGAAAAAACATGTGCCTTTTAATTGGCATTCTTCCAATCTAATGAAAAGCTTTTTTTATTCATTATAACAATCACTAGTTCAACATCACTAAGATCAAAGATGGTATATGCTTTGTTCTTGAATACAAAAGATTAGTTATTCTCAAGTAATTGCCCCACACTAAGAAGATTTTGATCTATCTCAAGTACATATAGAATATTAGAGATGGATTTAATACATGAAGGTGTTTGAATGGAGATAACACCTTTACCATGAGCCTAAATACTTGCTCCACTAGCAATATTGACTTTGGTTGAATAAGATGTATCCAAACTATTGAATAAAGAGGAGTCTATAGTCATATAATAAGTGCAACCACTATCAACGAGCTAGGCCTTGCTACTACTTAAGTCCTCACTGCACATAGCCATAAAGAGAGTTTCCTCTTCTTGAGCTTATTAAGTCTATACCACTTAAGTTTGATGACCTTGCTTCTATTTGTGTTTACAGACCTCAATAATGTGGCCTTTTTTATTGCAAATCTTGCACTGTTCATTTGGTCTAAACCAACAATCCTTTTCCTTGTGAGTTGTCTTGTTGTGTGTGAGCATAAAGGGAATTCCCTTTCTTTCCACCAAACTTGCTACTTTTGCCTAAATTTGAGTTGACATAGGGCTGCACAGCATCTTTTTGCCTAGCATATAAAGCTCCTTCAGCCAAATGTTTCCGCCTAAAAGCTCTTCTTTGTTCTTAAGCTTCAAGAGCATTAAGAAGTTCAGGTAGTGTTATGGTGGAAAGATCTCTGGAATCTTCAAATGAAGAGATTTTTTACTTAAATCTCTCTGGCAAACTGACCAAGATCTTTTCAACTATTCTCTAGTCAAGCATAACTTCACTAAGAATTCTGATCTCATTAACAATAGCCAAGAGTCTATCAATAAACTCCTTCACATTCTCTATCTCCACCATGCTTTCCATTTCAAACTTTCTTATGATATTGAGTATCTTATCATTGCCTTGATGGTCATCTTTCAAATAATCTCCTGTCTCCTTTGGTGTGTTGCAACAAATGATCTTATCAAAGATAGCATCAGAAACTACAGAATGAATGCAAGTTTAGCCTTTAAACTTTCTTGCCTTTTCTGCATTGAGATTTTTAACTTGTGCAAGCGTTGCATCATTTGTCAAAGGTGGTGGTTCATTATATGCTTTAACAAAGCTCTAAAGGTCAAAAGCTTGTAAATAACATTGCATTCTCATTGCCCATTTAAAATAGTTGTCATCAATTAAGAGAGGAGGTGGAACAATGACAAAACCATTTGAATTCAAGATTCTTTAATGATTTAAAAGAAAGGTTAAGTGTATGGAGAATGTTTTAGGAAAAGGTTATAAGCATAAAAATGGTTTTCTAATGGACACTCACAGTCCCCTTAAGATCAAGGGAGTGTTCGTCTTAAAATATATTGTCTAAAAGCGATCCATAAGTATGCAGGACAATTGTAGTATTGGAATCACCCAAGATCGTATTCTCTCAAGAAATTGCAAATCGATTTTATTTGTCTCGATTAAAGCAATTTTAAATGTAAAAAGATTTTTTTTGTTTGATTTTGAAAGGAAATAATTTTAAAATAGAAAATTAAATAATGCAAATGCATATTTTTAATGCAATAGATGAAAAATGTCTAGAGTTCGTAATCCGCTTATCAATCCTTTATGTTCATGAATAAACCCAATTGATTATGATAAAAGAATCAATTTTTAATAATTCAAAAAATAAAAATCAGTCTATTAGCAATTGCGTACATAGAAATCAATTTATCAAATTATATATTAAAAACCAAATCTTAATCTTAAAACTTATATTTCTAATTCATTTTAAGACCTTAAAAGAATGAAATCAGGTAATAAATTTCAACTCTTGTCCCTTCAGTTATAATCTAAGTTAAACAAATGATAGCTAAGCATTTTTTTATAAAAAATTAATCAATTCAATTTAAGAAAAATAAATATAATCAAAAGGGGTTTTATTCAATATTCATATCATGATAGCTTCATACAAATCCCTAGACAAAAATGAATTTAGTTCATGGAAAAATAAATAATAATTTCCAAATCATTAATATCAAAATAATACATTGAATTAATATTATCAATCCAATAATTAAAAGACAAAAATAATAAGGAAATAAACTTATAAATTTATTCAGTGTTTAAATCCAATGTCTTGGTATTTGCACACAAAATATCCAAAGAACTAAATACAATCTTTATTTAAAGAATGACTGATCAAAATAAAATGAAAAGCTAAATAGAAAGTATTTAAATTTTAAAGTGGAATGGAATAGGAGCAGCACCTCTCCCCTGCGTTTCACTGTGTGCATAAATCTTCCTTCCTCGCTCCTCTTAGATATAAGGGAATAGTCTATATTTATATTGAAAATGGTTGAGAGATAAGTTTTGTTGTCTGATTTTGCGAGATTTGCGCAAAAATCTTTAATATTTGCTGTCTTTGACATTTTTAATGCACATGGTCTTCATTAGCATAGTCCATTTAATTTGCAAATGGTCCAATCTTAAATTTCCACACGGCAACTACTGTCTTGATCATATGGGCTTGACTTCTGAAATTTTTTGCTGTCTTTGAAATTTGCTGTCTTGATCATATACCCAATGATAGCAAATGTCAAATGTTGTTGTCTTTTAGTTGTTATATATATATATATATATATATATATATATATATATAATTTTATACTGAGAGGCTACTCCTTCATTCCATGGTCTACATTACTTCAAATTCTTCCATTTCTTTATTTTATTCATTAAACTGAACAAGACTAACAAACTCATTAAAATACCACAATAAACTATAAAATAAATATTAAATTAATACTAAAAATATAACTTAAACACAATAAAATTACGACAAAACAGAGAGCTCTGATATCAATTGTTAGTTTTAGAGAAAAAAACAAAAAAGATAATGCTGGAAAACTTAATGAAATTGCATTAGCAAAACCAAAAAAATATACATTCTAAACTAATCGTCACGAGCTTGGCAACTAGTACAAGTAATTTTCATGCAAGAGCTAAGACAAATAATCCTACTTAGCTTAATGCATACACAAACTTAAGATAAAAGCATTTTATTATTTAAACAAGCTATGTATGTGCAATTAATGAGACAAAAGACATAAGATAAAAATTAGAAAATTAGGGAGCTCTAAAGTCTTAACAATTATGAACAACAAAACCAAATAAACTCTAAATCAAATATTAAGAAAATGTTCTCCAAAACATTACACATTATTATTTTAAAATATTATTTTTGATAGTTTAGTGAAATGAGTTTGCTTTCCAATTATTCTTGTGCAATCTTTACTATCTTCTTTCCAACATTATGACCATAAAAGAGTCCAACAAAAGCAGAAGGAATGCTCTCCACACCATTTGAGATGTCTTCTAGCGACTGAATTTTACCCTTACGAAGGTAATCACAAGTTGTTGACATAAATTCTGAATGGACATTGAAATGGTCAGGGGATAGAAATCCTTGGATTTTAATTCTTTTGTACACTACATCTATCATATTTGGTGCGGCTCTCCTTTCAGCATTTGTATACTCAGAAATTACTCCACAAGCTGCTACTCTACCAAAATTGTTCATATTATCAACTGCTGCTTCTAGCATTTCTTGTCCAACATTGTCAAAATATATGTCAATTCCATCAGGAAAGTACCTGTCCAAGATAAATTCGAATAATTATATATAATTATTAGACAAGATTAATCTCTTTTAAATATATGATGAGTTGTAAAATATTAAGAGAGGAATGAAAACTAAGATGAAAATTTTAAGATGTATCCCTCATTGTCTGTTATAGTAGAAGTGGTAAATCTTAATTTCATAGCACAAATCTGACCTCAATTTGTATAATTTAAGGGAATGGTTAAATATACTTCAAAATTCTTAAATATATTTCACCCTATCTTATTTACTTAATAAAATGATATAGTATTACTGATACATAGCATTTAAAAATTTCATCTCACATTTACTTTTTTTTATTGTTTATTTTAATTAATTTAAATTTATAATGAATATTCAACAAAATTTCTACTTTTAATTAATTCATGTTGTGATAATATTTAAGTGGTGAAATAAAATTAGATGTTTATCCTATCTTTATAGATAGATATTTTTATATAAATAGAACTCTATTTCTATTTCTATCTCTATAACCTTTTATACCTATAAATAAGTGTTACAATCAATAAAGTTATACAGATAAAAATTTATTATCTCTTTTCTCTATTCTCTATAATTATTCTTTATTTTGTAACATGTCATTAGCATGAGTCGCTATCAAGAAATTAAGATATTATTGATTCTACTCAATTATTAGTAGGATTAAGAACAAATGATACGGATTTATGTCTTGCATATAGTGCAACCACTCACACCATAATAAAATATAAGAAACATTTTTCTCACCTAACAATGGAAGAAACTTATGTTAATACAATAACTAGTAGTAAAAGAATAAATGAAGACTTCAGAAGAGCTAATATATTACTACTTAGAGGGACATATTTTTTTATTAAAAATGCATTATTTTCTCCAAATCTGACAGAAATTTATTGAGTTTTAAAAATATTCGCCGGAATGGATATCATGTTAAGACAATAAATATGGAGAATATGAAATATCTCTATACTACAACCCTCATAATGGGCAAGAAATGTGTATTAGAGAAAATTACTTGCTTTCTCCTCTGTCTTATATTATATATACATGTGAACAATTGAAATAAATGTGGTAGTATGAACCCTCAATTTTGCATCCTCTCGATGCGGCAATACCTTAATATCTGCTAAGTTTAACGTGCTACATATACCCGTTATGATGATTCTGCTAGCCGGTTAAACGATAAGAGTCAAAAGGCAATGTCCCTTTGCAGGGAATCGAGAACAACACTCTCGAAAGAAAAATTGGACTTCAAGTACTTTACCATAAGGATACTTTATTTTCCAACATGAGCCAACATTTATCTCTAAAAAAAAAAAAAAGATAACACGTGGAGCTGCTGCGAGGGTCGGAGGATCTGTTGGCACACCAGCGAAATCTGCCCAAGGGCTAGATCTGCTAGATTGGTCCCTCCTTTTTAGCCTTGAAATTTTGATTTTGCCTCTCCTTTTAGCCTACTTTTAAGCTATTTTTGGTCTTTTTACTCGACACCTATTACCTATAAAAACCACCTCATTTCCACCATTTTCTTCACACCTTAATGTGATATTAATAGCTATCTACCAAATTCTCTTCTTCTTCTCCCTCCAATTATTCTCTAAATTAATTAATTAATCTTTTTAATTAATGAATTATTCCCACCCTAATGGAGTCCTGAGGAGTGTAAGGAAATTTGTGTTCCTCATCCGATTCTTCAAATGCATTGAAATGGTTGGCAATGATAGTGACATATATCCCAAGTAACAATCTTCCTTTGGGTTTCATAGCCATATCCTTAAAATTAGTTTCAACAAACGATCTTGTAACATCAAATGACTTATTCTCAATAGCACAATAGGTAGCAAATATTTCCTTTTACTAACAGTCCCATTGCTATTCCCTTTTGCAAAGATGGAGTAAGTGAGGAAGCAATGAAAAACTCTTAACTCTTTGAAATTAACCTCATAAACCTTGGAAAGACGAACATCAAATTTGCCTTCTTTGATCAAAGTTTTCAAGTAAGAGAAGGTTCCCAAGTCTTAAGTATATTAACATACCCTTGGTGTTCTAAGTAAAAAATCATTGCAATTTCATTAAAAGATGAACTCCTATCTTGATTTTTTAACCTAAAACTCATTAACCCATGCTTATCCACCTCAAGTGTGCTAAAAAACTCATAAATCAAATTTGTATAAACGTCCTTCCTTAAATTTGCGAAAAATAAATCTCCAAAGATTCTTTTGCAATAAACCATAGTTACCTAATTTGCTCTCACCCCCTCGTACCGCAATTTGGTACTCACGATCCGAATCGCAGTTCTTTTATGCTTCAAATCGCCTTACTACATGATATGGATCTCTAAAAATAGAGATCCACTATGCAGAAAATTTTAAAAGAACAAAGGAGGAGGAAGAAGAAAAAGAAAAAGAAGAAGAAGAAGACGAAAAGAATTGAACTAAATGGAAGCCAGCCGTATTTTTTTTTTAACGAGAAAATTAAAGAATCCAAATGAAAGCCAGCTGTATATTATTAAATAGCAGTAGTAAATTAAATGTAACTAATTAAAATTACCACTTTTTCAAGAAAATATTATACTATTAATATCATAAAATTAAATAATTATGTGGAAATAAAATATAATTATTTATTTAAAATAGATATATAATTTTTTTATTTAAAATAGACATTTAAAATAATATTAACTTCTAACAAAATCAAACTAAAAAAAAATTATTAATTTTTTTACTAAACGATCTATATATAAAATCTTAACGTACCACGTTCCAAAAAAGCGAATCAACTAAGTTTACCCCTAAAGTACTGTGTATATAGCCAATGGACGTACCAAGTACCCATACCCGTACCACGATCCGTTATGTACCACGTACCAGGTAACTATACAATAAACCTCAACATATTGTGTAATGTCTATTTTTGCCAAATCTGAAAACTTAATGTTGCGACCACTTACTAGAATACTTCACATTTGAAGCATATATAATCGTGCTCTGTGAGTGGGAGATTTGAGAATACAAGACCATATTTCCCTTTAACGAGCTCCTCACCTTATCGTGAACTTGACCCATGATTTTTCTTTTCCCTCCTTTTGAAATCCTAAATAAGTTTGCTTGGTTCTAACCATGATGATTTTGATAGACTGAAATGAGGATTAGAGTGGGTTTTGAAGTTGAGATGGTAAAACCAAATGCGAGAGAGGAGAGAAAATTTGAAGACTCGCTACTGTAAATCACATTGTACCTAAATATTCTAAAAAAAAAAAACGACAAACTCCTTTCAAGAAAAATATCAAACCACGCAATAGTTTTTTATATTTTTTTTCATATAAAAAAAAAGTAAAAGTTGATCGCCTGACCTCCTAAGAGCAGATTTCAAGTCAATTTCTTCTTTATAGTTGAATGCATCATCAAAACCGAGCTTATCTTTTAGCAAAGATACCTATAAAATTAAATTAAGATAATTAATTTTGAGATATATAACTGAAAAATAATTAATTATTCTAATAATTATTATTATTACCTTTTCTTTGGTTCCAGCCGAGCCAACCACATGGCAACCAAAGAGCTTGGCATATTGTCCAACCAAATGGCCGACTGATCCGCAAGCAGCTGATACAAACACTTTTTCTCCCTTCACTGGCTTACATATTTCGAAAAATCCAGCATAGGCTGTTAGTCCACTTGTTCCTGCAACAACACCAATTAAATTAATAATTAAATAACACAAGATATTTTATAGCAATTTAATACAAAATTAGTGAAGAAATTAAATAATTGGGGCTTATGATTAAATTTACTCTGACGCCTACTCGCTTTCTCAATTCTACCTTTTTTTTTTTTATCAATTCAATTATGCTATAATTTAAAATTTTAAAAATTTTAGTTGTAATTATATCTAAAAACTAAATTATAAATAACAATATATAATAATATTTTTATATTAATTTGAAAGGTAAAAGTGAATTATTAAACTTATTATGCATATTATATTATCAATTTAATTTTCAAATTTCAATAGAAATTAACTAAAATTTTTAACTTTGTATATTTTGGTAAATTGTTAATAATCAAAGATTCAATTAATCAAATTTATAAAATTAGAGTATCCAATTGACTGCAATTAAATTTTAAATGTTAAGTTGACAATATAATAAAATAATAGTAAAGATGAAATTGATCTTTTACATTTTAATTAATAATAAAAAATAGAATTTTTCTTATAATTACTCTCTCCATTATAAAATATTTATCATTTTTTAAAAAAAATTATTTCAATTTATTTATTGTTTTAGGATTTGAAGAATGTGTTTATTATTTTTTCAACTTTATCCTCAGTTTATTCATCCACTAAATATTTGTATTAATTATTTTTATTTCTCTACATTAAAATCAATAAAAGATATTTTAATATTTTTACTTTAAAATTATGACAATTTAATAATTTTCTTAATTCATGTACCGATATTTTAAATTATAAATATTTTAAAACAGAAAAAATATAACTTATGATAGAATGACAATTAAATTTTAAATAGGAGTAGAATTGATAATGAGAAATTTAAATTATTTTCTACATATAATAGATTATAATGTTTATTTTCTATCGATATTAAATTGATATTTATAATCTGTTTTATATAAATATATTATAAAAAAATTGTATATATATATATATATATATATATATATATATATATATATATATATATATATATATATAGCATTACCTAGAATTGCAACATGATGGGACAATGGGAAGCCCATGAGATCCAGCTTGTTTAACATGACATTTGATTTTACCACGCTGTAGTCTCCCCAACTTATCATTCCTACCACCAACTCATCCTTTTCAAACTTTGAATTCCCAGAAACCACTACTTTTCCCACACCATGTGCTTGAATAGCCTGCCCACAAAACTCAACTCTAATTAATAAAAAAAAAATTTATGTACAAATAGAGATAGCAACGTGACGAATTTCTCATTACCCTCTCCTCCCTGCCAATATACTTTTATACTCATCCGCTACGGGACCAAGCATTAACGGATAATAAAACTTGTGATGTCCGTGATATTAAATAATGATTTTATATATTATATCAATATAAAAATTAATAAAATGAAATTAAACTAAATTAATTTAAATCGGCTTCCACTATTGTAAATTTTAAAAAATTATTAGCAAACTGATATAATTTAATAAGAAATAAAATGTAATATCTATAATATAATATATTAAATTAATTAACACTTAAATAAGTATAATTGTACCTAGAAAAATTTAATTTACATAAATAATAACAATAAAGTAAATTCAAATTACATAACTAGTAATAATAAATTTATTTTATTTTATTAAGTCATGAGAAAAAAAAAACTACCTTATTCAAGATGAATAAGGTGATAAAAAAAAATTCTCTCTATTCCAAGTAAATAAAGTAAAATTAAAAAAATAAATATACCATAATATTAATTAATCACCAACAAAAAGAGTGTCGGAGAGGATATGAATTGTTTTGTCTGTTATTAAACTCATTTAGAATTTATACAAAGCCATTATTTAAATTTTTGAAAAAAAATATATAAAGACAAAACATTGTTAAATTATAAAATTCAATCAATAATTTAAAGCCACAAATAAAAAATTTATACAAAAAAATTAATTTTGTAAAAAATTATCAATAATATTCTAAATATATTGAAATATAAATAATGTAAAAAATAATATCCCAATAATTTTATATTAATAAAATAGAACAAATATAAAATAATTTCTTTTAAACAATATATTTATAATTTACATTAATAAAATAAAAAATATAATAATAATATTTTTTTTATTGATATGTCACGTCCGTATTGCTAAATAACGGTTAGTATCGAGTGATTCAGTACCAATTCAGTACTAATTCCCATTAACAATATCGTAATAGATAAATAACGTATTGAACTCCTCAAAAATTCTTATAAAACGGCCGATACGTAATTTATCGGCCGTTATTTAATACCCTGGTCCTGTCCCATTTAATAAATGGGGATGGGACAAATATTCGGCATAGCATACTAAATTACAATCTCTATATACAACCATGTGCATGTAATTATAGAAACTACAATAAAATTTATAAATTTAGTTTAAGGGAAAGTGTGCATATATATATATATATATATATATATATATATATATATTAGATTTTTCTTAACGCATTTCACACGTTGATTCCTATTATGACTCGCTACAACTCGTTTGAAATATAAATATGTATTCTAAACATTCACTTTTTCCTCATTAAAATTTAATGATCAGTTTTTTTGTTACTTAATTATAAAATTATATATTTTTATATTAAATGAAGTTTTCAAATAAAATATATAAAACTTTTCAAAAAAATACCATAAGACCGAAATCTTATTGGTCAATTTTTAAGATTATCATGGAGTAATATTTAAATAACTTGATTACTAAATTTACTTTAATTGTTTATTACAAGTTAAGTTAAATTTTCATGTAAAAACCTAAAAATTTAATGAAAATATAATTATACGCAATAAATATTATTTAAATTATATATTCGTGTATGTATAATACAATTAGACTGATGACACAAAATAATTTTAGATTATATATAAATATATGAATGTATTTTAGAAAGCTATATATATATAATATTGAAAGAATATGAGTGTTGCTTACAATTTTAAATTATATTCTTATGTTCAATAATATGCTAAAAAAAGTAAAATTGATAGATACATTTTATTATAATTTTCTAATTTATTTTATTTTAGTCAAATATCATGCATTACATAATTTTATACATAAAATATTTTAAAAAATTTACATGCATACATAAAATATTTTTGCATAAAATATTATTTCAAAATTAGCTTTACTTTTTAATTTGCTTTCATACAAATTTTGCAAGAAAATAATTAATTTAAAAAAAATAAATTTTATCCTCTTATTTCAAACCACTTAATGGGCAATCCCATTAATTAAAATAATTATTAACAACTTGTATTATCGATTCAATTAAATACTTTTAAACTCTTTACATAGATAAACTCATATACTAAATTATTACCTTTTAGATTAATAATTTTCTTTAGAATTTCCCATGAATTTTTATTTCAAAATAATAAGATTACAATAAAGTTTGGTATTACTTATTCATAATTTTATCCATTTTGCTTTATTCAAAAATAAAAAAGAAAGAGAAAAAGAAAAAGAAAAGAAAAAATATTCTCCTGCTATTTTCAAGATTAATAAAAGTATTTTATTAGTCAATTAAAATTTTTAAAACTAATCCATTATAACTAGTTAGAATTCATTAGAAATATAAATATTTATTCTAAACTTATACTTTCTTCCTTATTAAAGATTTAATGACCAGTTTTTTATTACTTAAGTATAAAATTATATACTTTTATATTAAATAAAATTTTCAGTTAAAATGACATAAAACTTCTCAAATAAATACCATGATCACTTAAAAAGTTAATGAAAATAAAACTAATAAGAATAAAAGTTTATGAATTTGATTGATGAAAATAATAACTATATATATTTATATAGAGCAAATTTAATGTAATATTAGTAAGGGAAAGAAATATAATTCATCTAAGAAAATAGAATTCTATTATGATTAATTATTTTAATGTCCAAAGCTAATTCTATTAGGATTAATAATTTTATCGTCCAAAACTAATTAGTAACCTAATAAAATATGAAAGAAAATTAAAATTTAACTTAAAGAAATATGAAAGAAAATTCAAATTTGAGTATTCGAACAATATAAATAAACAATTAATCTTAAAAAATAAAATTAGATTCCTTAAAAAAATAAAATTAGATTTATAATGGTATAATTTATTTATGCAGATGAAATAAAATTAGATTTATGATTTATTACGTAGATATAAATACTTATTCTAAACTTATATTTTTTTATTAAAGATTTAATGACCATTTTTTGTTACTTAAGTATAAATTTATACTTTTTTTCTTATCAAAGATTTAATGACCGTTTTTTGTTACTTAAGTATAAAATTATATACTTTTATGTTAAGTAAAATTTTTAGTTAAAATGATATAAAACTTCTCAAATAAATACAATGAGATCATGATCACTTAAAAAAGTTAATGAGAATAAAACTAATAAGAATAAAAGTTTATGAATTAGATTGATGAAAATAATAATTATGTATATTTATATAGAGTAAATTTAATGTAATATTAGTACGAGAAGGAAATATAATTCACCTAAAAAAAATAGAGTTCTATTAAGATTAATAATTTTAATGTCCAAAGCTAATTCTATTATGATTAATAATTTTAATGTCCAAAACTAATTAGTGACATAATAAAATATGAAAGAAAATTAAAATTTGACTTAATGAAATATGAAAGAAAATTAAAATTTATGTATTCGAAAAATATAAATAAACAATTAATCTTAAAAAATTAAAATTTATGTATTCGAACAATATAAATAAACAATTAATCTTAAAAAATAAAATTAGATTCCTTCAAAAAAATAAAATTAGATTTAGTATGGTATAATTTATTTACCTAGATTAAATAAAATTAGATTCATGATTTATTACATAAAATTCTATTATATATTTGATTTCTTTTAAACTTAAAAATAAAATAATTTTAATAAATAATAGTTAATGACTATATTACCCTCAAATTAAAAATACAATTAATAAGAGTATAATAAGAATCATATAAGTAAATGTGTTTTTTTCCCCCTTACTGTGCATATATATATATATATGTGTGTGTGTGAATAAAAAATTAATACTCAATAAACACATCCGTAAAAATAATAAGAAAATATTTAATTTATTGTCACTACAATTCAAGATGCCTAATTAGCAGATAAATAATACAAAAAATTGCTAAATTTTGATAATTTTTCTGATATGACCATTAAAGAAAAAAATTTTATAGATGAATATTCTTGTAATTCAATCTTACTATATTGGAAGATATTCTTTTAATAAATTAATGACTATTAAATCTATTAGATGACCTCAAAAATTTATATAAATTTTTGTATATGAGGCAACAACTTAATTATTAAAATTTAAATTCATTAGATGTACTTATATTCAAATCAATAAACAACTTATTTAAATTTTAATGTGATAAAATGATTTTTCATTTTTCTTTCCAATGCTTAATTAATTAGAATAATATTTTCACTTAAAAAATTAAAAAAATATTTGAATGAAAAAAGTAATCAATGGTTTTGAATTGATAAATTGATTTTTAGGAAAATTGATTTTTTGAATTTATAAAAATTAAAAGAATGTTTTCACTTAAAAGAACTAAAAAAATTTTGATGAAAAAATAAAAAAATTAAAAGTGGAAATAATTAAAATAATATTTTTTCAATGGAAAAAAATTATTAAAAGAACTAAAAGAGAAGAAAATAGAAATAACCCTAAAAATCACAAAATTTTAGAAATTTTTCTAATGTGATCACTAAAGTTCATTTGACTTAAATTCGAAATAATATGCTGAGTCAAATGGCTAAAGTAACATATCATGCCATGTTAGCCAACCAGTAGAATTTTAATCTAAATATAGTAAGTGATCTTTAATTGAAAAAATAAAAAATAGTTATTCATCCGTAAATTATTTTTTAGTAACCATGTTAAAAAAACCACTAAAATTTAGCGATTTTTGGAGTTATTTACCCCCTAATTAGCTAACTATCAAGAAATCATTCAATTTAAAAACTTTAAACTTGATAAACGTATTGGCAAAAATAAATAAATAAATAAACTTGATAATTTAAAAAACTCAAATTTGTAATTGAGAGTTCAAAAATAATTTATATGTCCAGCTTACTCTCTTATAAGAAACTTGTATGTTTAACAAATTTTCGAACTCTAACTATTTGGTTAGAAAGATTTTGATATTATTTAATCTAAAAATTTAAATTTATAGGCATTATTTGTAATAAATTATGTGTAAAAATTCAATTCAATTAATGATATATACATGTGTTAGGAATAAATTTTAAACTGATATAGAATTAAATCAAATTTTATTACTTGGAATTATTTGAAAAGTCAAAAAAAAATGTAATTATTTTTTTTCATCTTACCTTTATATATAAAAAATTATGTTTAATTTAAATGAAAATATTTTAGATTTTTATAGCGGCTTTCATTAAATGAATTAAATTATTACAAAATTTTTTCATCTTGATATGATTTCATTTCTTCAAAATTTTTTTAACCAAAAAATTTAATTTTATTATTTATACCTTCTTAAATATGACAATTGGCAAAATAAGCTTCAATTTAATTAAATTCCGAGAAAATTGGAATTTTTCAAATGGGATATTATTCAAAACTTAATAAAATTTTATATTTTTAATATTAACTGTTATCACAATAAATAGGATTCATAGATCTAAAATACCCTGAATTTTTTGACTTTTTATATTTCTACCCCATCCCTTATAAATATGCCAGTATTATACTCTAAGCCTTTTATAGTTATTTACATTTGTACCCCTTGGTCAAAATTATTTATTTAAGCTTTTTCTCTCTTTTAATGTCATCTAACATGAACTAAAAATATAAAAGACACATTACTATTTAGTTTTTTATATTTAATTTAATTAACAAGTCCATTATTCTTTTTTAGAAAACTAATTAAATAGTCTACTATATTTATTTTTATTAATAAAACAGTCTTTTGTTTTTATTCAAAATAATTTATAGTAGCTAAGGACAAATTTAATATCGAAAGTACTAAAATACTCTTGATTATATAGAAAAAATCAAATTGATTAGTATTTTTTTTTTCAATTTTCTAATTAGATCCAAAATTAATTTGGCATCTAATTAAGATATTTTTTTTTAGTTTTTAATTCAATGAAACTAAATTTTTCTTTTAAAAAATTTTAAAAAATAATTACACATTCTAATAATATAAAAAAAATATTTCAAGTAAAAAAATTATATATGTATTTTAAAATAATTAAAATGAAATGTTATATATACTTTTTGATAGTCTAAAATCATTTTGTTATTTATAATAAAAATATATTTTTTATTCTTTAAAATATGTAGTGTATTTTTTATTTTTTATAAAAAATGAGGTAAAATTCAAAATTCAATTTTAGTTTTCATTCAAAAAGAAATTAAAAAAAAAAAAAGGAGATACTATAGTATAGTAGGTTTTATTATAACTATATAATATATACAAGAGTATTTTAGTCTTTTTTCATTTACTTAACAAAAAATTTTAATTATTTTAAATGAAAGGATTATTTTATTAATAAAAATAAATGAGTGAGATCATTTAATTCGTTTCTAAAAAATAGAGTGAGATCATTTAATTCATTTCTCAAAAATAACTTTATTAATTAAAGTAAATAGGGATTAAATAGTAAAATTTCATTTATATTTTTAATCCAAAGTATATCCAGTATGAAAGAAAAAGTTAAAAAATAATTTTGACTAAACAGTATAATTTTTTTTTAAGCAGACCAAATAATATAATTGTAAACAACTTTATAAGTTTAAAGTATAATAGTTTATTTTCAAGAATATGATAAAATTATAAAAAGTTGAAAAGTTGATAATATTTCAAGCCAATAGACTAATAAATAATTATGTATAATTTGACAAAATAATTAAAATAATGCGCATCTCGCCATACCTAACAACGATCATAATTATAATTTATGATACTAGTTACTTACTTGGCCTGGAATAATACGGGACGCATCACTCAGGGCCTTCTGGGAAGAGCAATAGCTCTTCATACGGTTCATCTGGTAAGGATCAATCGCCACATAGAGATTTTTGACAATAATGTCATCGGAACCATCTTCAACCCATAAAGCAAGAGTTTCAATCTTGAGCTCAAAATCCGACTCTTTTGGTGCACCATCATCTATGTGAGCCTTGATTGTTACGAACCTGTTGCTAACAACTTCCATTTGTGGCAAGAAGAGAAAGAGACCCAAACAGAGATATTAGAAATAATGGTAATGATAAGGTTCTCGTGGCCACTTGTGATTGTTACGTGTAGCTGTGGACCATAGCCGCCAAAAGTCAAAATGATAATAATGACAACAATAATTTAGGTGTCGGTTTCCTCCCATGTTAAGTTAACCATTCCTCTCTCACTGTCATAATGAAAGTCCATTTACGAATATCACTACAAGAAAAAGAGCTTATTGCAATATATTAATTTGTCACAATAAAATTTAAAATATATTTTTGATGGTGAATTTAACTTGTCATTGCATTCATCACAACAAGCTTGTCTCAATAAATTTGTTGTGACAAAATAAAATTTCCTTAAGATAAAAAAAAAATTATATTGTGACAAAGTGACTATGTCACATAAAACTAATTTATTGTGACAAATTATTTGTCAAAATAAGAAAATATTTTGTCAAAAAAATAGCATTTTATCACTACATAATAAATTTTCTAATGACAAAATAAGATATTGTGACAAAAAAAATTTATCATAAAATATTAACAATGGCCAACATATATATATATATATATATATATATATACACACACGTACATACATACATACATACATACATATATATATATATATATATATATATATATATATATATATATATACATACATACATACATACATACATACATACATACATATATATATATATATATATATATATATATATATATATATACATACATACATACATACATACATATATATATATATACATACATACATACATACATATATATATATATATATATATATACATACATACATATATCTATATATACATATATACATACACACACACACACACACACATATATATATATATACATGTATGTATGTATGTATATATGTATATATATATATATATATATATATATATATATATGTATGTATGTATGTATGTATGTATGTATGTATGTATGTATATACATACATACATACATACATACATACATATATATATATATATATATATATATATATATATATATATATATATATATATATATATATATATGTACAAACATACATACATATATCTATATATACATACACACCCACACACACACACACATATATATATATATAGGTAATTTAATTATTAATAATAAAAATATTAATAAGGTTGGGAAAAAGATCTTGAATAAAAAAATACATTTTATTAGATATTCTTAATACATTTTGTATTCTACGTTAATTTCAAATGAATAAAAAAAAATGAAATGATGTGTTAATTGTAGCTTTACATGTAGTAAAAGAGAATCAAATAAAAAATCACTAAAATTGACTTCAAATCTATCATGATTAAAGCTAACCACCATTGGCATTGAACATTTTATAGCTTATTGGAGCTGAATTCCTTCTTCAATCCCTGCATTGTAGTCGAGCTTTTCCTACCATTATATATGCACATACTCTTTTACCCTTGCAGCTAAGTTTTCAACGTTTGCATTAGCAAACGTATCTATCACAACACTATATATTAGTTAGATTGTTATGAGTCTCTGTGCAAGTGCATATGTAAGATAAACTAAGCTTATTATTTTCACTGATTATGCTTCTATTTTATAAAGTTGATTTCTTGGAGCTATAATTCCACGAGCAGTTCAAACTTAAAATCATCAAATGGTTCATGAAGTTGGCTTACCAAAGGTAGTAGGAATCTAGGCTTCGAGCTCAGTGTAGAGCTAGTATTATGTTAATTTATTCTCTTATTAGTTAGATGTTTAGTTTTAGTTAGTTTCAACTAAGTACTACATGTCCTTTATTTTTGTATATAAGAAACCATCAGAGCTTCTTTTCTTTTTGTACAGTAAACTCATTTTTCCAGCAAAGTACAAAGCAAGTTTTCTTTTGCTTTTAATTACTTTCTAGAATCTTCATGGTATCAGAGCTTTAGAAGCACAAGTTACAATGCTTTCTTTGATCCTTGGTTTCCGATCAAATTCCAATGCCAGATCTTAGCTCTTAATCAATTTTACTTGTAAACTTTTGATTACTGTTCTTCAAGCTTTACAATGGACGAGATTCCTAATGCAACTGTTGAGAATGTTGTTAGAGTCACAAATACAGAGCAATTGAAAGATTCAAGTGATCCTTACTACATTCAAAACTCTGATCATTTAGGTATGAGCTTAGTTTCTACTGTGTTAATTGGCAACAATTATAGATCATGGAGCAGATCTATGAGAATCGCCCTAGGTGCCAAGTGCAAATTAGGTTTTATTGATGGTTGAATTAAACCACCAGAAGAAAACTCTAATGATTTTGAAAAATGGCAAAGGACAGATCTTATGATCATATCATGGATTTTGAACTCTGTTTCTAAAGATTTGGTTGAGGCATTTCTATATGCCACCTCTTCTAAGCAACTATAGGATGAAATTGAGGAGCGTTTTGGAGAAAGTAATGGTCCTCTGATTTATCAACTTCAGAGACAAATAGCTTCCTTTTAACAAGGAAATTTATCAATTTCAGTATATTACACTCAATTGAAACATCTCTAGGATGAATTAGTTGTAGTAGATCTTGTGCCTAATTGTGAGTGTGGTGCAGGAAAGGGAATCAATGATATTTTGACTAGAAATCATCTTATGCCGCTTCTTATGGGTTCAAATGAGACTTATGATGTTGTTAAGAACCAAATTTTATTAATGGATCCATTGCCTTCTGTTAATAAGGCATATTTAATGATTTTTAGAGTTCAATCTCAAAGACAAGTGTCTTCTAATATTACTGATGTGATGGCTGGGAATGCAATTTTTCTTGCTAAAGGATCATTCAATCAAAACACTTCTGTTAGAAGAATAAAAGATCCTTCTAAATTTTATGCCTATTGCAAGAAAAATGGACATGTTAAAGATGATTGTTTCAAGCTTCATGGCTATCTTGACTGGTATAAAGGACCAAGAATTAAGGATACACCTGTTAAGTTGGCTGCACAAGTGAATACAACTCAACCAAGAATAGAAGATACACCAATTGAACCCTTGGACAATGTGAATGACAAGAATACAGGAAATGATGATTAGGGAACAGTGTTTTCTAACACAATCCGTCAAGAGATACTGAAGATGTTCAAAGGGAAAGCTCCAGCTATGATATATAATCCAAATGTTGCTAACTTTGCTGCTAAGTTTTCATTCTTCAGATTCTGTGGTTTTGGATTTGTGGAACAAGGTTCATGGATTGTGGACACAGGAGCCACAGATCACATGACACCAAATAAAAGCTTATTCAAAATCTTAAACCCTTTACCAAAACCAATACACATATATCTACCTGATGGCAATGTAAGTGTTGTTACACATGTAGGTACTATTCCTTTGTATAATAAATTTGAACTTAAACATGTCCTTTATACACTAGATTTTCAGTTTAGCCTCCTTTCAGTTACTAAATTTTTACAAACATACCTATTTAAACTTTCTTGTTATTCATTTGGATGTGCTTTTTAGGACCTGAAGACTGATAACATTGTTGTAGTTGGTCAATTGATGGATGGGCTATATAAGCTAAGTAGTAATAGCTTTAGTCAAAGCAATATAGATGCTTTCATTTCTACCATGAATACTTCATTGTATTCTTTTTCTAATTCATCTGTAAATACCACATTCTCTATTGATCAATTTAATAAAGAGAATTTTCAATTACCTGATATTTCTTTCTACAATTCCTCTATTCAAGATTGGCACAGAAAACTAGGACATTCTTCTCTTATCAAACTGAAACATATTCCATGTTTACAGAACTTGAATTTTGATTCTTTTGATTATGATGTATGTCCTTTAGCTAAACAAACTAGAACCCCTTTTCCTATTAGTACCTCTCAAACCAATCAGCCCTTTGAACTTGTTCACATGGATGTTTGGGGACTATATCACATAACCTTAGTCACTGGAGCTAAGTATTTTTTAACAATTGTAGATGACTATTCCAAAGCCACCTAGACCTACCTCGTGTCACACAAAACTCAAACCTTTTTCATGATTCATGCCTTTATTAAAATGGTTCAAAATCAATTTTAGACAACTATTAAAGCTATAAGAACATATAGTGGGACTGAATTTCTCAACAATCAATGTACTAATTTTTTCCAAAATGAGGGAATATTACATCAAAAATCTTGTCTGATTCTCTTCAGCAGAATGGGATTGTTGAAAGAAAGCATAGACATTTGCTTGATATAGCTAGAGCATTAAGGTTCCAATCTTCTCTTCCAAAACATTTTTGGTCAGAATGTATTCTTCGTGCGACCTATCTCATCAATAAACTTCCTATTAAGTCTTTAAACTAGAAATCTCCTTATGAAATGCTCTATGATAAGCCACCTGATCTCACAAATCTTATACTTTTTGGTTGTCTTTGTTATGTGTCTAATTTGAATCCTCACAAGGATAAATTTGATTCAAGATCAATTAAATGTGTTTTTCTTGGTTATATGCCTGGCTGTAAAGGTTACAAGGTTGTTGAATTCAAAACCTCCAAAATTTTCACTTCTAGAGACATTCTTTTCTTTGAACAAAATTTTCCTTGTGCAAATAATCTTGTTTCTTTTGATTCAAATGTAACAATTCCTTTACCTTCCATTCCTCCAAATTCTAATTTATTAATTTCTGAACCAAGTCCTTTTTTACAACCTATTCCTGTATCACCTTCCACTTCCAATCCTATTAATTCTAATTCAGCCTCTTTACCACCTATTTCACCAATTCCTATTGATTCTATTCCCTCATCTACTCAACCCCATGCTTCTGAATTACACACTTCATCTGCTACTCCATCTATTGATGTGTCTTTGCCTATATCCACTGCTCATAACTTACTTCCACCTAGAAGAAGTACTAGACAATCTAACAAACCTGCTTGGCTATAAGACTTTATAGTTCCTAAATCAAGATCAGCTACACTTGCTTCAGTCTCCTTTGGTATGCAATCCATAAGCTCTTCTTCATTTTTTCCTTCCTATATTGCTTTTATAAACTATGTCTATTCAGTTCATAAACCCACCATATATTCTCAAGCATCACAAAATTCTGAATGGGTGAAACCAATGCAGCAAGAAATAAATGCTTTGGAATCAAATGGTACTTGGATTTTGACAGATTTACCTCCAGGCAAGAAGGCCATTAGTTCTAAATGGGTTTATAGGATTAAATATAAACCCAATGGTGAAGTAGATAGATTTAAGGCTCATTTGGTTGTAAAAGGCTATAACCAAATTGAAGGCTTGGATTATACTGAGAGATTTTCTCTTGTTGCAAAGTTGGTTACAGTCATATTACTACTTGCTCGTACAATAGTAAAGGAGTGGCCTATTTTTTAGTTGGATATAAATAATGCTTTTCTTCATGGCTTCTTACATGAAGAAGTATATATGAAGCCTCCTCTAGGCTATTCAGTTTCTCATCCCTCTCAAGTTTGTCTTTTAAAAAGATCTCTTTATGGGCTTAAGCAAGCATCTCGACAATGGAACATTGAATTTACCAATTTTTTGTCTCACTTGAACTTTGTTCAATCTCCCCATGATCATTGCTTGTTCATTAAACAAGATCATCAGTCTTTTCTCATCTTGGTAGTCTATGTTGATGATGTTCTTATAACTAGCAATGATGTTCCTGCCATGAGTCAGTTAAGGCTGCATTGGATGCTAAGTTCACTATTAAGGATCTAGGATACTTAAAATATTTCCTAGGTCTTGAAGTTGCTCGGTCTTCATAGGATACTTTTATTAATCAAAAGAAGTTCATTATGGATCTTCTTACTGAAACTAATATGCAAGATGTTAAAGAAGTTTCTTCTCCTCTTTCTCAAGGGCTTCAATTGGAACCTGACAAAGGTGTTCTCCTTATAAATCTAGATCAATATAGAAGGCTCATTGGCAAATTATTATATTTGAATCTTACAATACCTTATCTCAGTTATGCAATCCAACATTTAAGTCAATTCATGGCTTCTCCTAGGAAACCTCATATGGATGCAGCCCTTCATGTCTTAAAATATCTTAAACAAACTGCCTCTTATGGTCTTTTCTATCCCAACAATTCTGCACTTCAATTAACTGCTTTTTATGATGCTGATTAGGGATCTTGTGTTTTCACTAGAAAATCATTGATAGGTTATTGTATATTTCTTAGTGATTCTCCGGTTTCTTAGAAAACAAAAAAATAGCATATTGTTTCTAGGTTTTTTGCTGAAGCTGAGTATAGGAGTATGGCCTCTACTGTTTGTGAATTACAATGGATCTCCTATGTTCTTAGAGATTTGTAGCTTTCTATTCCTTTGCCAATTGAGCTTTATTGTGACAACCAAGCAGCCCTATATATAGCAGCAAATCCAGTGTTTCATGAAAGAACTAATCACTTGGATATTGACTGCCATTTGGTTCGAGATCAACTTAAATTTGGTTTCATTCATCCTGTGCATATTTCAACTAAGCAACAACTTGTAGATGTGCTTACTAAGCCCCTTTGTTCTGCTCAGCATCATTTGTTAATTTCCAAGTTGGGATTGCTTCATTTGCAACCTCTAACTTAAAGAAGGAGAGGGGGTGGGAGGGGGTGGGGTGTGGTGTGAGTGGGTGTAGAGCTGGTGTCATATTAATTTATTCTCTTATTAGTTAGATGTTTAGTTTTACTTAGTTTCAACTAAGCACCACGTGTCCTTTATTTTTGTATATAAGAAACCATCAGAGCTTCTTTTCTTTTTGTATAGTAAACTCATTTTTCCAGCAAAGTACAAAGCAAGTTTTCTTTTACTTTCAATTACTTTTTAGAATCTTCACTCAAACATGAAACTTAGCTTATCAAAGAAGCCTGACAATCAAAATGCTTGGACCTGAAATCAGATATCAAGTCCATGTCAATGGCGACCTAGAAATGCCTTATAGAAATACTAAATTTTACCTATAGAAGATTTCAACAAATTCGATAGAATAGCTACTAACATGATAGAAATAATAACAAATTTGATGAAGAAAAAACATATCCAAATAAATTTTAGAGAAATAAATCATACATTATTTAACTAACAGTCAATATTGGCTTTATTTCCTTGTGACATTTGAACAAACGCTTTGTGAACAATAGTCTGAGGACCAAACTAGCAGTTACCAAAGAGATATTCAAATAGTCATGCCAAAACCCCAAACACTGAATTTAACAAACAAAATTAGAAATCGATTTTATCAACAAAATAAAATTTAAAAAATAGTTATGTTCAAAGGAATCGAGTTTCATCTATAAACACAAAGAACAAAACCATAACAATAAAATAAAAAATCCAAATCTATAATACAAACAAAATTAGAAATCAATATGCAATTGAGTAATCAATATGTAATCGAGTTTCCTCACTAGCGTCTACACCACATCTAGTTATCACAAAGCCCTCACTAATAGTCCAACCCATAGCAGCGTCTGCTCATCTCTGGCCATCGTTGTCATTATCAGAGCATAGCAATAGATGAGATCGGCAGTCCTCCTCTACAATCAATAAAATAAAAAATTTAGATAGGGGTAGAATAAAATAAAAAGAAGAATCGACAGGGAAAAGAAAAAGAAAAAGAAAAAAAAATAAAGAGATAAACATAAGAAGAAGAAAAAAGAGCAAAAGAAATACAAAAAAGGATAAGGCAGGGTAGATGAAGCATAATTGACAAGGAAGCACTCAGTGTGCATGGTCACTCAGAATCGGTGATGGGTCTGTGTGAGAGGGATGGATTTTTTGTTTTGTGACTCAAAAAATGCTGAAATTAAAGAAAGATGGAAAAGATAGTGGGAAAATATAGAGGGAAATGAAAAAAGATAAGGGAAAAGATAAAGGGAAACAAAAATGCATAAATTAAAGTCTATGACTTGAGTGAAACGTTGCGTTTCACATTTTTCTTTTTTTATTTTGTTTGTATTATTTATTTTAAATAGTTATAATATTAATATCTAAAAATTAAATTCAATGAAGCCTAAAAATTATTTTTTATCTAAATAAATTAATTAGCTGTTGTATGCTTTAATTATCTTCATATTTTATAATAGATAAATTTTATTTTATTTTTTACAATTAAATAATGATGATAATCTCATCATGACTTAGAGAGAAAGATATAATTTCTTAAATCACTATCATTTAATATAAATAAAATATTTTATGAAAATAATTACTGAATTCATAAAATTAATTAACTAAATTTTGTATGCTTTGATTATCTTAAAATTTTATAGTAATAGCTAAATTTTAATATATTTTTTTACAATTATTCATTCTACATTTTCTTATATATAAAGCATATGTTTGAATTGACCTAAAAATCCTTAAGTGATGAGTATTTCAGTCATTAAAACTATGTTGTTTTAATAGGGTTTTATTAATTAATAATTTCATCGAGATTATTAGCATGACCCTTAGTTCAGTTAACTAATTTATTATACCTTTTTTTTTATAAGAACAAAAAAATTATTTTATACCCTTGATATATAATGTTAAATTTAATCCTAAATTCTTCCATTCTATCATTATGCTCCTTCTCTTTCTTCAATTCTCTCACATCTAGATTTTCATTTCTTTTCTTCTCAAACTCTCTCTTCAAACTCTGTGCAAATTCTTCATTTTCAAACTCTTTGGATCTCCTTCTGTTTGTGCTCCTACTTGATCCATCGATGGCGCAAATGTTCTAGAATCCTAAGAACATTAGCAGTATGAAAGCCATTGGTAGTAATAAGGACAGTAACAACAATAAGGATGATAACAATAAAAAGCATGTGCTAGATCTAAAACTTCAACTATGAAGAATTACTTACAAGTGTTGGTTATGAATATAAGGATGGCAGAGTAAATAGTCACTTTCTTACTATTGAGATGCATCTATAATAAAATATGTTTTCTTTAAATTAATATAGTTTTATGGTTTGCCTTTTTACTTCTCATAATTCTGAGTGTAAAGGTGCTTCACTAAAGAGATCTTCGTGCTCTTAAGATGCATCTGCTATCTAGTTATTTTATTCTTGCTATGTTTGAAGTTAATCTTTTTTATGGCACTTGTTTATTTTCTTTATTAATATTAATTCTCTCTATTTTATCTTTTGTTACTTCTCTTCACATAACTTTAGCTATAATTCTTAATTAAATATATAAATATTTAGTAAATATTTATATATTCAATAAATATCACAATTACAATTCCAACTAACTTACTCTTTGACCCTGCAGTATCTGAATATTTTATGAAAATATTTATTTAAGTTTTGATTTATTATAATTGATTTACTAAAGGATTGAGTATTATAAGTATTATAAAAAAAATTAACTATATATATATATATATATATATATATATATATAATAATAATAATAATAATAATAATAATAATAATAAATATGCAAAAGAGTGTTAGCACCGTGACTCGAACTGGTGCCTAAAAGAAATTTAGCAAGTTGCTAGCCACTAAACTAACTTACTATTAATTTTACATTAATTATATTATTTCAAAAGAATTGAAGTTAAAATATAAGTTTTTACTAGAAAATGAATAATTATTAAAAATATGAATAATTATATGTTGAACTTTTTTTATTATATAAATTCATAATTTTGTTATTATTACTTTTAAAAGTTGTAATAAAATTATTCACCAATATAAATTACACATTCTATAACTGTGATAAAATTTTAACTATATTATATAAAATTAATTACAGTATATAGATGGTTATATTTATGACTTTTTCTCTAATAAATAATTTTTATAATGACAAATATTTTGGTAATGAAATTTGTCCGTCATATTATACCTTCTACAATATCGATAATTTTTTTGTCACTACATATAAAAACTTACTATGACAAATATAATTTGTCATTATTATATTTTACAAATTGATTTATAATGAGAAATTTATTTTATCACTATAAAGTATACTTATTGTAACAAAAAGTACTTGCCACTAATAAATTTTGTCACCTTAAGTAATTAATATTGACGCCAGATTTTGGCGCTAAACTTTAGTGACAAAATCTTGTGAACAAATTTTTTTTTTTTTTGCCTCTAAATACATTGTTTTCTCTTTATTGCGATAAAATATAATGACAAAAATGTTTTTGTCATTATTTTGGTGTTGTCCTTATTCCTATTGTGACAAATATTATTTTTTGTCACAATAGATGTGGTTTGTGTGACAAAATTAATTTTGTCACAAGAAAGTTTGTCGCAATATTGTACATTTCTTATAGTGCGGACAACATGTGTATTTTTAAAGTAAGCCTAGTGAATAGTGTCAGGTCATCAAAGAGAAGATTGAACTAGACTTTAAATTTTAAGTTTGTTCTTGAAGAGACATCTTGGATTCAACCTACAAATAGAAGAGAGCATCAACTAGGCTAAGTCTTGACTTTGCAAGGCCACTCTTGGCCGGTGGTTGAATGATGCGGCTAGGGGATACGCGTTGTTATGACAGATTAAGTTGTGTATAGGTTATCATGACTTTGTATCTCACGTGTGGATATCGGAGCTGCCTTATATCTGACATAAAAAGGGTATTTGGACTAAAGCTAAGGATGGGACATGCCACTTTTTAATGTGAAGCTCTTCATCTTTAGCCGTCGGTTCGCAAAGAGCTCATAATCGAAGAAGTATAACTGAAGGAGCACTCTGACTTGTCCTCTTAGATTGATGTGAGGGTACTGATGTCTAATTGGTCTCTATGGGCCCCACATAGGCAAAGAGCTTGTTCGGATTATCCAAGTGCAATTAAATTCCTTGAGAAAATAGTCTTAAGGTCATTAAGACTTAACCAGGTCCAAATAACATATCTAGATTTTATTCTTATCAGAGATCCTCTTGTTTCAATAAGGACTGACTTGTTCGGGATCCTTATTGAAAGATATCACTTTGAAGTATTTGCTGCGAATAGCCTCTCTTATCCTTCGCTTCTCATGAGTTCTTGTGTTCTTCATCTTCGTTCATGTTACTAGGGCGACTTACTGCAGAAGTAGGATGAAGGTACATTTGATCTTGTCTATTTGGCTCCTTGGTAGTTATGATTCTTCATTAAATGCGAGTAGGAAAGCGATAATGTTGACACCTGGTTTAATCTGAGGCATGCATCAAGTCACATGTCAAACATCAATGATTTTCCTTTTTGGTAACTCTTCTCACAATTTTTTGAATTTCAAATTAAATGATGAGGATAGTTTCTAAGAAAAATCTTCATCTATAATTCTTCCTTCCTATTGGGACTTTGTTCTTGCATTTATTTTCTTCCTCAAGTTCTTTCTGTAGCTTTTTGTAGTTTTCTAGTTTCTGAGCTTTTAAGTCTTTTTCATGAGTTTTTGGTTTAGTCTTCATCACATTTTTTCTTTCTTTCATTGCTATGTTTCTTGTTTTTCTCTTTCTATGTTAAGAAATGGCACAATCCAAAATCCACTTCAACACTGTCCTGCTTCAAACCTAGCATGACATTCCTTCCTTCGCTCAAAAGAGCGATTTTAAGGACTTTAGGAAGGACTTGAAGCATCCCGAATAAGGAATTTGGGCTGTATATTCCTTAGAAGGATGAGTTTATTCGTTGATACCTCAAAGGATATGAGCAATTTGAAGGAACTGTCAAAGGACTGTTCCAATTACACTTTCTTCCCTCACCAACTGGAATATGGTATGAGATGGCCCCCTACTCCATTCATGGTCAAGTGCTTTAACTATTTTAGGGTGAACCCTATGGTCCTTCATCTAAACACAATCAGGAGATGCACTACTTTGAAGCTATTTGTACTACCCTGAAGATGACTCATGGAAGCCCTTCGTGGAAGTTGTTAGACCTTGAAGAATAAGTGCAATAAAAATAGCAACACACATTTAAGGTACAAAAATTGTATTATTTTATTTCAAAATGAACGCATCTACATCTATACATGTGAGAATATGTATACAAAATAATAAATGAATAAAGAATTCAAGTACAAAAAAAAAAAAAAAAGAAAGAAAAAAAGAAGTCAAGGCTTCAAAGCAAAAGAGCTATCTTGAACGGTGGGGGAAGCTTCTGCAACAATAAGAGGCGGAGGCAAATCATTTATAGAATCTGGTAGAATGGTAAATGGGGATTCGACTTGTTGAGGCTCTGTTCCTACAGGGAGTCCCTCATTCGCATCCCTTTCACCTTTGCTAGATGTTTCAGGGATGGTAGACGAAGCTGGAACATCTTTTTCCTAGGAAGGAAAATCCTTAGGCCTAGGAATGCCTTCATCCCCCTCTGGGTTGGACTCTTAGAATTCGAAAAGATCAAAAGTTGGAGGTTCTTCAACAGCATCCAACTACCATTTATAGCATGCCTGAAAAATGCTTCGCTGCATCACGGATCGCATTATTATAATATTCGGCGGCCACCTTATAAGATTGGTAGGTGATGATATTGTCAAAGCTCTTGGACTGCATGAAGTCCCTCATAGCCTTTCAACACCTTTCCTCAGCTTGTTTGGCTTTATCCAATGTAGCTTTAGCCTTATTAAAAGCTTGCTTGTATCTAAATTCAGTGACCCAAAGATCCTGTTGAGTCTTCTTCAAATTCTCTCAAAGTGTAAGAATCTCCTCAGCCTCCTTCGGAAGCTCATCATTAGCTCTCTTTAACTTGTCCAGTTGCTCGTTTAGATCTGTAATGGCTTTGTCCTTTATAGCCACTGCTTCAGCTAAAATCTTAGCCTCTCCTTTGGCCTTTAGGCGAACCCCTTCATGGATCTTCGCTTGTGCTTCAGCCTCCTCTGCCTTGGCCTTGGCAAAATGTAGCTCCTCTTCCAACCTTGAGCATAGCTCTTGCCTCTCTTCTGCTGCTCATCAGGAATCTTTATAGTGATCCCTCAACTAACCAATGTCAATCCTCAGGATCTTGGAATCAAGAACAGCCTACAAAAACCTAGTAACAAAAGTCAAAAAATAAGAATGTCAGAACATGCAAATACAATTAGAATGAAAGTAATTATACCTTCTCCAGCAAAGCCTCTTGTCTGGCGAGAGCATCCGCTACTGACCTAAAAAGAGTTGTGATGATCAGACACAAAAAGGGTAGAGGGGCCATCGTAGCAGTAAAAGGGACTAGAGCCAAAGGAATACTCACTGCGATGGCCTCCGCTGGTTCCTCTACCCTTTATCTCTTGGTGGGCAGAGGAACACCCGTCATTATCACTTGCCTGAAAGCCTTCTAGATAGGGATAGCCTCCGTCATAATAGCAAGGGTTGAAGTAGCAGTGACCAGCCTCTTTCGACTAAGGAAATCTCCCACAATCAACTTCTTCTTTAGTGGGAAAAGGGGAGAAATCCTTTTAGGAGCATTCACTTCCGCTGAACCTCCTACCAAAGTAGCAACTAAAGGTTCCTTTAGAGCCTCAAATCTTGAAGGAGAAATGGTGATAGGAAGCTCTGTGGTTGCCTTAGGTGCTGTAGAAGCAACAACCACTATAAGAGCCTTGAAGGAAGGCTCTAAGACCATGGCATCTGCCTCACCAATAGACACTGAAGGAAAAAGAACAAAGACATCAGCAAATATAAATAAACAAATGACATAAACAAAAATAACGAAGAAAAGACAAAGAATTTGCCTATAAAGACGAAGGTCTTTCCTTCGACCATTGTCTTAATAGGCAAAGAAAAAAGCTTCTTGAGGACTACTAGATCAGGGAATGAGATCCTTTGCTCCTCAACAAACTTCTCCCAAGCCTCCACCTCTTCAATTCTAGGAGGCTTCCCAAGTACGACACTTTTAGACCACCTCAAATGACTCCTTTTAATGACTCAAGGATCTATAATAAATGAAAGAGATGGAATAAAAGGAAGGCGAAAGTTACCTGCCCCCACTTTGATCTTTAAGGCATTGAAGTCCTCCACCATCTTCGCCAAGCGCCTCTCGAACTCAGCATCAGGGACCTTCGTTAAAGCCTTCTCCAAATTCGCCAACCGCTCTGCCTTTTGAGAAGTGTGAGCAATGTCATCAAGGATACTGGGTACTAAAGGTCCCTTCACCATCAACTTCGGAGGAGGAGTTAAAATTTTTTCCCTCCCTTTATCGCCAACAGGAGGAGGTGGAGTTGAAGGAGGAAGAGGAGTTCTGGCGGACCCATAGATTAAAATCCCTCTCTAGGTGGTGGACTTGGCGGTAATGGTCATAGCTTGAGAAGAAGAGATCGTTCTCTACACAACAAGAACAGAGTGATCAAAAGCCTTAATAAGCCATCTCCAAATGATACAGATCGACTTCATGTTCGTTGCACTCACCTGAGTCCCTTCTATTTGAGCAGCAGAACTCTGCCCAATAGGGATACACTTCACTGACTTTTCTTTGTAAACCTTCGTCGATTTAAACTTAAAACCAGAAGAGGTACGCGTTCGAAGCCTCCCTGTATAAAGATCAAGAACAAGGACCTCAGATTCCTCATTAAAAAGTCTTGGAGGAACCCCTTCTATTTCTTTTAAAATGTCCTGGTAATGCCTAGGATCTTTGGCCTCCATTACAATCAAAACAATAACCACAATAGAGTATGTAGAATTAAAAAATTACATGTCCCTCAATAAGAGTATGGGAGTAGGAGCATCATGTTCATCCTCTAACTAGAAGGAGGCCATCATCCTCTCCGAGTTGTAAATGAAGCCTTAAAAGACCAAAGTCTTTAGGTCCACCTCCTCCTTTTTTGTTAGCCTGTCAGGCCAATAAGCCAGGCCTTTAGTCGAAAGCAGAAAGTGACTAGGAAAGCCAAATCTTGGAGATTCTTCACCTAGGCCATCAATGACCTCTATCAGCCCAAATTTGCCTATCCAGTCCTTCACCTTGTTCTCCTTCCTGAAAAAGAGACTTCGGCGAGGCCTTGTAGAAGTCATATAGATGCCAGGTGACCTCTGCACTCCTTGGATTCTGAAAAAACATTAGAATAGGTGAGCGGTGGGCTAAATATTGTAGACGAAGCTCAAAACCTTGAAGAGGTGCATGTCCCTTATTGAATTGGGAGTCAACATTATGGGATTCACTCCAAAGTAGTTAAAGCACTTAACTTTGAAGTCATTCGGAGGGAAAAGAAGACCAGCCTCTAGTTGATGATAAAAGATGACGTAATAATGGTTATCTTTGGGGAAAGCAACTTTAAGGTTGCTAGAATAGACCCTTTCATGAGCTTCAGCATAATGGAATAAGAATCGATTGTTGCCTTCTAAATTTTGGCTAAAGGCTAGGAACTCAGAAGTCTTGCCAAAAGGAGCAATATTTCCCCACTCCTCTTCTAAGATTTTCTAGTATTGAGCAAAGCTAACTTGATCCCTCTTAGGAATGTTTTCCTTCCTTGGTGCCATTAGAGTGAATGATTTGTAAAAGAAAGTTCACAATTTGAAAGGATAAAAAGAAGATAAGGCACAAAGAAAGCAAGAAATCATAAGGTTAAGGAAAGTAAACATGAGCTCTAAAGCGAAAAGCCAAAGGGGTATATATATAAGAGAGCCTCCTCAGTAACCATCATCCCAATAATTAGGAGCATTAAATGGTAGTTTAAAATTTGAAACTCATGGAAAACTTAACCATTTACAAGGACACGTGGCAGAGCGGGGAAAACAAAGAGACATGCATTCAATGCATGTTCTTGTCAGCCGTTCATACATTGAATGACTTTATGATCTTCCACCTACCCCACGTGGGCCACCTAAACGAAAGGTGGTCTCAGCCAATTAGGTCCCTTCGTCAAGACGAAAGCCACCTTTTGATGAGATTAATCAAATGCTTGAATGATACATATTTAGCAAAGCCTTCTAAGTCAGTGAAGCTCAAACTCCTCATAAAGTTATTTGTCGAAACCCAGAGAATGAAAGGACACATTCATTGTCCAATGCAAAGATAATCCCTTCGACTTATACTCCTTCGAACAATGCTACTGTTATGGTTAACTGTTTTGCTAAAGACTCAACCCTTCGTTCTTGTCTTAGTAAAATAGGGGGGTCCTTGATGAAGGATAAAAGTGGCTCTTTTATCATACATGGGTTCCCATAAGTAAAGGCCCACACCTGTTAAAGGCCTCCTGAGACCCAAAAGAAAAAGTCAAAGCCCATTGGCTGAGTCCCCATAGTCTTATAGCCCACATATGCACCAGGTGAAGAAGCTCTTGAAAAACTTACTTTACTTCATTCACAAGCAACTTGCTATGCAAGCTATACCTAGAGTTCCTAGTACAGATGTCACATCAACTGACATGAAGATGCCTCCTCAGACGGCTTGCCCTATATCCTGACACAATTCTCACTAAACATTTCTGAGGATAGGACAAGGGACATACACCCACTACCTTTGCATCTACCATGCCAGTCGAATGGACTGAAAGACAGAGAACACTCCTCCTCATAGAGAAGTGTCAACAGGGTCGAACAAAAGGGAAGGATCGACATGGAGCTCACTTTGCACTCTCTTACCTCCTTTCTCTTACTAAAAAATACTCTGAAACACAAAGGGAATCACCTCTCTGGCCATTAAGACGATATTCATACTGATTTGATCGTTAGAGATTCCTCGCCAGGCGAAAGGCTTGGCCCTCTCTTGACTTTCTTCTTTCTTTGCAGATACATTTAGCAAGGCCCAGTATCGAAGATCCAGCCCATTACTTCATCTTGATCTCATACTGATCGAGCATGTATGCCTATTGTTGCATGATGCCTACATTGGGTATATACCTAGTAAATGCCAAGGGATCATACCTCTTAATTTTGGGAATGGAAATATATTTGTACAAAACAATAAATAACTAATTCAATCAAAATATTTCTATTTAAACAGTAAGAAAATATTATATATATATATATATATATATATATATATATAGTGGCAAGCAGGATTTTAGTCGAGAATGAGCGAAATTTAGTAGTACCAAATTTTTTTTATATGATTATATTTAAATATAAAAATCTAATTGTAAAAATTCTTAAAGTCAAAGGTATAAAAGTTTTTTAAGGAGAAATATGAAAAAAATAAAAATGTTAATGTATAAAATTTAAAATTATACATATAAAATTACAAAAAATTATAGGGTTAAATGCTTACTGATAAAAATTTCATGGCAAAAATTAAAAAAAAATGAAAGAATGAATATGAAGAAGTATAAAAATCTAGGGGCAAATATAAAAATCTAAAAATTTTATGTGTAATTTATTTATTTTTTTTTTTAGGCTAGGAGGCTATGACTCTAGGGGTATAAACGAGTCAAGTCAAATCAAGTTTTAGAGTACTCGAACTTGAGCTCGAGGAGGGTTTTGAATATCTCAAACTCGAGTTTGATCGAGTCGAGTTAGAACTTAAAAAAGTAAGGGATTAATTGAAGCAAATCGAGTCCATACAATGTTAAATTCGAGCTCGACTCGACTCAATTACTTAAATTTTTTAAAATCTCAAATTTTCGTCAAGTTTTTAGAGTGTCAAACTGGAGCTTAACTCGAACTCTATTAGACTTGTGAGTCTGTTAAGCTAAGTAATATAAAGTTCGAACTCAGCTCATCTAGCTGCTCAAGCTCAATTCGACTTATATCAAATCAATTTTGAGTAATTTCCGAATCGATATTGAGTAGCAAGTTAGCTCAATTCACTTGCACGCCTATGTGATCCCACTTGCTCTTTTATGTCCGCTATATGTTAACAAAAATAATAAAGTATTTATCTTTGCATTTTTTAGTAAGGATGATAATAATAAAATTAAATTAATTATACTCATTTAAATATTTATGATTTATCAATGTTAGATATTTTAAATCATATATTTTAAATTATATTGTGTCTATCTTTTTTGACACAATTCAAAAATTGGTGATACCTTTTGCAATTTTAAATTTTGATCAACTTCATAAATTTGAGGTATAAGTTTGATTATGGGATAAGACTGTAAACAACTTTATTAGTTTGACGTGTAATCTATTTTCAAAATGTAGGATAGGATTATATTAAAAGTCAAAAAATTCATAATATTTCAGGTTAATTGGCTTTTTAAGTTAGTTGTTTTGAGAGCGTGGTTATATTTGATAGGCTTAAATTATATCATTTATCATTCTAATGCAACCAAGGTTAATAGATAACATATGCACTGTTTGCAACACTTTGTGTAAGAATTCAATTAAATTCTTATTAATGATAAAATTAGTTTGAACAAATTTTAAAATAATAGATTTCATTTGAATTTCATTGTTTGAAATGATTGAAAAATAAAAAAAAATATTTTTTGATTTTACCTTTTTATAGAAAAAGTCATGTTTAATTTAAATGAAAATATTTTAGATTTTTAATAGTAAACTTCATTACATGAATTCAAATTCTTTCAAAATCTTTCCATTTTAGTATTATTTCATTTTTTTTTTAAATAACTCATGCATTTTAATTAAAAAAAAATTGATTATGCCTTTTCAAATTTAAGAATTAACAAAATAGAATTCAATTGAATTAAATTTTTGCAAAATTTAAATTTCCAAACGGAGCATAATGTTTTAGTTATATTAATCATAAAGGTGAAATACATGGTTCCCACCCTAACAAAGATTTTATGCAACTGTGGCTAAGTAGATGCAACCATCTACTCTTCTGCTAATTGAACCATTTTCTTCCCAATATTATCACCTCTAAAAAGTCCAACTAATGAGGAAGGAATGCTCTCCACACCAATTGAAATGTCTTCAAGAGCCAGGATTTCGCCAGCACGAAGATAATCACAAGTTCTTGAAATGAAATCAGCATAAACATTCAAGAAGTCAGCAGCTAAAAAGCCTTGAATTTTGATCCTTCTATATACAACGTCTATCATATTAGGTGCAGCCCTTTTTTCAGTATTTGTGTACTCAGAAATTACCCCACAAACTGCGACTCTACCAAAGATGTTCATGTTATCTATTGCTGCCTCTTGCATTTCAGCCCCAACATTGTCAAAATATATGTCAATCCCATTAGGGAAGTACCTATAGAATGCAATGTAACTACATAAGTATAAAATTACAGTTGGTGAATTCGATTTTTTTTTATTATTATTATTAGATTTAAATGTCCTTTCAAGGATAATAGGGTTGGATAATATCAAAACTCAGAGACTTCTTGGTTTTAGGATTGATTCTCACTATACTCGGGTTATTTGTGAATTTATCTATTAATTAGGAATATCACCCACACGATGCAGCAGGAAGATCATAAAATTTAAATATATCATTTAGAAAAATATTTTACAATAAAATCATAATAAAAAATATCTATATGCATTTTTAGCTTTGTGTACTTATATTAAAAGAAAAAATGACACTAATGGACAATGACATTCGCGATTAATTTAAATGTTGCAGCTTACACATTTAACCTTGAATTTTCCTTAAATTAAAACTGAACAACAACATATTCATTGGTTTTTTTGTTTTAAAAAATTTCCGGATGATAATACTATTAATTGATTTTGTTTATATAGATTTTTTTTTAAATAATTAAATGATTATGTTATAAATTACTTTGACTTTCTTTTTCAAAAGACAATCACTTTTAAAAGTAAATACGTTTAGAGGTAATTTGAAAATAAAAATTGCAAGAATGAGAATTCAAATTATATTGATATTTAATTTGATAATTATTTATTATATATTTTTACTAATAATATGAATAAAAATCCAATAATAATTTAATTTTCTCAAAAAACTGTATTAAGTTATAAAAAGATAAAATATAATAACATTACATTATAATAAAAGTTAAAGCATTTAAAAAAATATATTCTCAAAGACCAATAGATTTAACTGATAAATATGAAAAAAAAAATATTACTTATTATTATTATTATTATTTTAAAAAGCATATAAGAAATGATCTTATGTTTTATTATTGTGAATATAATGCATCAAGGATCATTTTTTTCTTCGAGTAGATGAATGATTTTTCTTGCATTAACAATAGTTAAATTATATAAAGTTAATTGAATTTATATTTGAAGACCAAAATAACCAAAAAATTAATTGAATTTATATAAAGTTAATGGACCACAAAGAAAGGAGTAGTATACTTTAGAACCCAAATATTTGCAAAAAGACCAAAATAACCATCTAAATGGCATGCTATAATCTAATTGTTTTGTTGACATGTAAGGGCAAGTACGTAATATAACGAATAAAAAGCAATGGGCATAATGAAGCTGGAAAGATGTTTAAATCCCCCAGAATCGGTACCGTTTAGATATCAAACGGCGTCATTTTCGGATATGGGTGCTGGGCGAGACTTCGCAAGAAGATAAATTTGTACGTTGAATGTTGCCGTGCGATCCACATGAGTTATAGAAAGACAAATTTGCCAATCAAAATGCCACCGTTTTCGAAAAATAAACAGCTCAATTAGTGGCAGTATGGTCAAAAAATTATTTGACGAAAATAACCACAGAAACATTGGCGTTTTGTTTACATTTAGATGAAATTCAAGGCCAAATGTGTAAAATAAAACAATAAAATTGATTGCAAAATTTTACTATTCATTTTGTTTCCATCTTTATTGATTTTGTTTCCATCTTTATCGTATACTTATTGATTGATATTAATGAGGAATTATATAACACAACAGTAATTTCAATTCAACAATTTTAGTTGGAATAATATACCAATAATAATATATTATAGGCTTAAAAAAATCTGTTAAAAAAATTTTACGTTCGTGCTAAAATGTGAAAAATGAGTGTTTATATAAAATTAAAAAACTATTCATTTATTCATTTATCATATAACATAATACATAGTATCTTTTTATTAGTTTATTATTTAATTAGGACCGCTGACTTAGAACCATGATTATATTATATATTTTTTTGATATTGATGCTTTAATGTGTGCCTATGTGATTGGACGTTTTATTCATTGTATATTAATGTATAGTAAAAAAAAAGTATAAATATTATCAGATGCAGGGTGTGATATTCTGATCCATCCTCTTGGCTTTTGAATGTAATGCATTATGATATTTCTTCTTAATGAAATTTCCAATTTTATCTCAATAATAATAATAATAATAATAACATGTTGACAAACCTTTTGAGAGTTGCCTTCAAATCAATTTCTTCCTTATAGTTGAATGCATCATCAAAACCAAGCTTCTCTCTCAGCATTTCTACCTACAATTCAAAAGATTTTTTATGCATATAATGTCTTTTAATTGAATTATGAATTAACTATTCCAATATACTATGGCAAAAAAAAAAAAAACTATTCCAATACAACCAAAATTATTAAATTATCATTATTTTTAATCTACATAATCAATATGCTACTTTTTAGGAACAAACTATAGGGATGACAATTTAATACATCCTCTCAAGTACCTGCCTCGTCTGCCTCTTAATACCTACTCATTTATAAGGGTATAAATGAGTCAAACTGTTCGCAAATAGCTCAGTATTCTGCTCGATAAAAACTCGTTCACGTTCAAATTGTTTTATAAACGAATTAAGCTTAAACCTTATTTTAAAACTCGATAATTAAATGAACTGAATTTAAGTAAAACGAAACTCGACTCGATTAAACTTGTGAACAAGCTCACAAATAGCTCAATTAATAAGCTCATAAACTGCTTTATTATTATTATTATTATTATTAACTAAATAATTTTGTCATTCTAAAAATTATATTTTAACACTTCTATAAATGTTTTGCTAATTCAAATTGATTAAAATATATATACTCATAATTAATATAACATAATATTTTCATATTATATAAAATATATATTTTTTTATTAATTAATATCTTTATAATACATGTAATGCTTAATTTTATGATTACATTTTTTCACTAATTGAATGTTTTTACTTTTATATTAATTTTAAGTATTTCATTATAGTTATTTTATTAGAAATAAATATTTAGAAAATTAAGTGTTTTGATAAGTTATAAATAAGTTTCATAATGAGTCGAGTTCGAGTTTAATTCGATTATAATTTATTAACGAGCTGAACTCGAGTTGAGTTTTAAGTGAATCAAATTTGAACATGATTTTCAAACTCGATCGAAAACTCGAGTTTAAAAAAAAATATCAAATTAGCCTGAACAAGCTAAAATTTGGTTCTATTCGACTTATTTACACCCCTACCCATTTATTAAATGGAGTGAAACAAGTTTTAAATTTCAAATCTGAGTCGAATTTAAATTAAATGCAAATAATGATATAAGTCGACTCAAATCCAATCCAATTATATATATTATATATTTTTTAACATAATATATATTTCTTAATTTTCCAAATATTATATATATAATCTATTATTTTTTAATTTTTATTGCTTTTTTATGTTAAAAATAAATCATCAAGTGATAAAATTAGATATTTGGCAAAAAAAAAATGATAAAATTAGACCTTTTGTTTGCTTCCTGCGCAGCCAACCACATAGCAACCGAGCAACTTAGCATATTGTCCGACTAAATTTCCAACTGATCCAGAAGCAGCAGATACGAACACCTTTTCCCCTTTTTTCGGCTTACATACTTCCAAAAACCCCGCGTAAGCAGTAAGTCCGCTAAATCCTGCAGTACAAAAAATAAATTTTAATTTAAATGTAACGAAAAATAAAATTTAATTTATCGTATTTAAAACTGAATCTTCAATCTTTTTGTATTTAAACAATTCTAATAATGAAACAGGCCTAGTACCTAGGATGCCCACATGGCGTGACAATGGAAATCCCATAGGATCCAACTTCCGCAGCATGCCACCTGGTTTTATGACACTATAATTCCCCCAGGTAATGAGCCCTATAACCAAATCCCCCTTTTGGAATTCAGGATTCCCAGAAACCAAAACTTTTCCCACTCCATAAGCATCAATAGCCTGCATATTTGAAAATGAACTCAATATCATATGTGCAGGCGTTCTCAGAACACAAGACTCATTGCTTTGCGATCTTAACTATTATATTGATTTCTAACTTACCTCTCCGGGATTAATAGCAGATGCTAAAGTTGACAGTGCTTGTGATGAGCTTTGACTTTTCATGCGGTTTAGCTGGTAAGGATCTATAGATACATATAAATTCTTCACAATAACATCATTGGAGCCATCCCCAAGTAACAGGGCGATAGCTTTAGATTTTATCTCGAAGTCACATTCTTTTGGTGCACCATCTATAGGTGCCTTAATTACTACGTACCTATTGGTCACTGAATCCATTGTTACGGCCAAAATCCAAACTAGCGATTCAGATTTACAAAAGAACAACAAGAAGAATAAGGAGAGAAGATAAAATTGCTGGTTTAGCTTTTTGTTCTAGAATAGCCACTAGTTCAGGCCACATTAAATAAGTTGTGGATTAAAGAAAATTACGTACATGCCCCATTTTTTTCAATATAAAAATTAGAAGTTGTATTATTACAAGGTCAGAAAGTTTTGATAATCAAGGTATTGTAATTTAGGCATAAAATAGACAAGGAAAACAATATTAATAATAAAATAAAGGGAAGTTTTCTATAAAATTAAAGAAAGCGACAAGAGTGGAATCAAATTTATCAAAAAGACTTAAAAAAAAGAGATTCTCAAAATCTTGTAAAAAGGCTTCGTTTGCATGATAAATTTTAAATTTATAAATTTATTTAAAATTTGTGAATTTAAATAAAATTTATGAAATAAAAAATCTATATTTTGTGGATTTTCAAATCTTTCATTTTTAAAAGATTTCAAGCATAATAGATTTTGATAAATTCATAAAATATAGCTCAATTTTTAAATCAAATAAAAAATTGGACTATAATTTATAAATTTTACGAAATCCATTATTTAATTCTTTCAAAACAAACGAGGCATATATGATAACCTCAATTATATCAACCATTGCCGTCCATATGTCGCATTCTCATACTATAGATCTGCCCTTATCATGATCCATTCGGCTGCAAGTAGTGTACATATACGCTCTATATATATACATATACAAATAATAAATATAATAAAAATTCTTAAATATTCAAAGGTCATTGTGGCTTATTTAATTCTTGCTTTAATGAAACTTTTAGTTAAAGACATCTTCGTTGAATTCCTTAAAAATTACGTAGACAAAAATCTCAAATTTGATATCAAAACTTTGAAATGGAGCTGCAACGATGATCCCAATGCACTGACCCATTCTAACCCATACCCTAAGACAATACAATTTATTTGGATGTCAATTATAAAAACTCAAAATTGCATAGAATTATCATGTAATTCTTTTGTAACTTAAAGATTTTTCTTTCCTAATTTTAGTTTAAAATGATAAGAAAAAAGATTAGACACATCTCAGACAGTTGATCTGTTATAAAAATGTAAAATAAAACATAATTTTGTATAAAACTTTTGTTTTAATAATTTTTTTTGCCAAATTTGTTTTAATAATTTAGAAATATATACTCAAATATAAATTTTAAACTATATTTAACTACCTTCAAAACAACACTGAAATTAGATCTATGGAATAACATATATTACTTTGATTAAGATTCCTCGTAGTTGTACTTCAAACAGAACATAACTAAGCAAATGAATCCTATCTACCAAAGATGCACAAAAAAATAAAGAAAAAGAAGTAAAATAAGCTGAAATAAATTCAGAACATAGCAAGAAAGCAAAATTTTTTAAAGAGAAAAAACTATTGCACATTTTACAACAGCCATGGCCAATGTTGACATGGTTTCTGAACAACAACAATACTCTAAAAGACCTAAAATTTACATAAAAGCTAAAATGAGAATATCCTCAAAGCTATTGAACATCTCATAACTCAAAAGGACAGCCTTTGGATTGCCATTTCTTTGAGTGATGTCACTAATCTACGAAACACCTTAAGTGGACGGCCAATTTTATCCTGTAATAACAGGTAACAACCATTAAAAAGAGGGGGAAAAAACTAAAAAAATTACAATCCCAGAGCATACTGTATAATTGATGGGTTAAGTTGTGTGGCCAATTCAAACCAGGGTTTTAAATTAATTTTGTAAGCAGAGTTATTAAATATGAAATTAGTAGTAAAAAAGAATCAAAATCTGTCACTGAAAAAGTAAGGGCAAGTTTGGGCAAGTTTGTCCACAAAGACAAAGTTACATAAGGAGTAAAGTGAAAAAATTTGAGGGACTAGAATAGTGAATTTTAAAACAGCAGGGACTAGAGTGCCTATTTTACTAAAACTCGCGTGTCTTGGCAATTTCCCCAACTTTTGGCACTAGAGTTAAGCAACCAGAATAAACCTAAGGTGCTCGGTTAGAGTATAGGCATGAGCAGTCGTACAGTGCTATTTTATCACACAAATAAATAACCTTGAAAAATCAGACCACCCAGAAAGATTCCTATAAAATTTTATTTTGAACACCTGGAGTCTCCATCAATAAAGAGCATTTCCCTTGCTAGTAAAAAGAGCAGTCAACATATCTAAGAATCAATTCTTTTACCAGTCCTTTATACTACATGCATTCCCTTGGTTTACAATTGTTTTACTGAAGAAAGCCCTAGTCCGACCAAAAATCATCATCTCAGCAATTTGAAAACCCACAAACTATAAGCTTTAGATAATATTTGAGGAAGTAGCATACCTCACTTATTAGCTCAAGTCGTTCTAAAGATGGAACTAATTTTCCACACAACAAAGATACATCCTGTCCATAGTCAGATTTCACACCATATGTAATTGCTTTCATAGCTCCATCAGCATCAGATATCACAGAGCTGCCAAGAAAAACAACAAATCAAGATAACTTTAGCTGGCAATGTTGAACTAATTGGGCAAATACCAATCCACATATTAGTACATATTAGAAGAGAATCTATTAGTATCTGTAAATATCAATAGGCTTGATTGGAAACATGATTCTAGGCCTATTTACTGGGTAGTTTCCTAATATAGAATTAGTTAACTTGTATATATATTCACACTATGTAAACCCTATTGTATTAACACAATATACTGATTTACATCGTATCAGAGCTGAAGATGGCCTAACGGTCGGATGATTCTGAGCTCATATTTAAAAACCTAGAGTTTGGGCTAGCCAGAGGAGTCTAGACCCATTTGTTGACCTAGCGCCTCAAAAAGTAGGCGTAAGTGTGTTTGTGATGAGCCTCCAAGAGTTGACCCATTTTTGACAAATGATAACTGGTCCAAGCCCAATTACATTCGAGGGGGAGTTTTGGAAAATATAATCCCATATGAAAAAAGTATAAGAATATAAAGTGGAATATATGTGAAGTAGATTGGACCTTAGCACAAGCTAATTAGTTTTGTGCAATATGAAGTTCCAACCCCACTTATATGGCTATTGAAATCATTTCGCCAAACACTCTCAAAACCCATAAAGTTTCTACATGGTGTTGGTGTGTGTTACTATTGTCATAAGCTAGGTTATACCAAGCGCACTTGCCACAAACTGCAGAACAAGAATCAAAAAACACCTTCAGCAAATGCTACATTTACCATCTCTACAGACAAGTATGCTAAATTTACTCAGTATCAAAAAGCTCTAAAGAATTCATCTTCTTCTATCACTACCAGTGCTGGGTCATACAAATCCAATGCATGTCTTGCTTTGTCTACCGACTGGATCATTGATTCTAGTTGCACAGATCATATGACAAGTAACCCTAAACTACTTTTCTCTGTTGAGTCTTCCAAAACCCCTTCTAAAGTCATTTTAGCTTATGGTTCTACCTCTTCTATCCTTGGTACTAGCACTTTTAATCCAACACCACTACTCACTTTGGATTCTGCCTTGCGTATACCTGAATTTGCATTTTAACTTACTTTCTGTCAACAAAATTACTCGTGCCATAAACTATTTCGACTCATTTTTCTTGATTACTATCTTTTTCAAGATATGGTGACAAAGAAAATTATTAGTAAAGGACGTGAATCAGGAGATCTCTACATTATGGATAGTTAAGTGCCCAAGTCAATTGCTTGCTCTGGTGTCTTAATTGCTTTTGAAGCTTATTGTTAATTAGGACATCCATCCTTGTCTACTTTGAAAAAGTTGTGTCCTCAGTTTCAAAATCTTTCCTCTTTAGATTGTGACACTTGTCAATTTGCCAAACATCATCTGTCTTCTGTCCCTTGAGTCAATAAGCAAGCTAATGCTCCATTTGAGTTAGTTCATACTGATGTTTAGGGTCCTTGTCATATTGTGTCTAAAACTATATTCAAGTATTTTGTTACTATTGATGATTTTTCTTGCGTAACTTGGCTTTATTAATGAAAAATCGTTATGAAATTTTTTCTCATTTTAGTGCTTTTTGTGCTGAAATTAAGACAGTTTAATATGTCCATACAAAATTTGAGTGATAATGCCAGAGAATACTTTTTAGAAACCTTTCAAACATACATGATTCAAAATGGCATTCTTCACCAAACTTCCTATATTGACACAAGATGGTGTGACAAAAAGAAAGAATAGGTGTCTTCTTAAAACAGCCAGAGCACTGCTTTTCCAAATGCATATTCCAAAACAATTTTGGGCTGATACGGTTTCCACAACATGTTTCTTGATAAATCCTATGTCTTCATCTGTCCTTCAAGATGAGACTCCTTATTGTGTCTTATTTCCTACTAAAGCTTTGTTTCCTATTGAGCCTAGAATTTTTGGGAGCACTTGTTTTGTTCGTGATGTTCAACCGCATGTAATTAAACTTGATCCCAAATCCTTAAAATGTATCTTTCTAGGTTATTCTCGATTGCAAAAGGGATATAGGTGTTACTGTCCTAATCTCCAAAAATATCTTGTGTATGCTAATGTTACTTTTCATGAACATCTACCATTCTTTTCAAATTCTTCTACTTCTTTTCTTAAGGACGATGATGATTTGCTGGTTTATACTATCACCTATACACAAGCTAGTCCCTTTTCCACATCGTCACCTCCGTCTCAACCACTTGAACCACATCAGCCACCTCAACCACAACCAAAACCTCCCATTCGATAGGTTTATTCTAAGAGGCGAGACCTTCATGATTCATGTTTGGAACCAGTATACTCTTTGGCATCAAATTTGGAACGCAATGATCTTCATATTTCTATTGCCCAATGCAAAAGTAAGCGTCAGTGCACTTATCCTATCTCATCTTTTGTTTCTTATGATAATTTGTCCTCTTATTATAGTTCTTTTATTGCATCCTTAGATTATGTATCTCTTCCCCAAACTGTTCATGAGGCCTTGGCTCATTTTGGCTAGCATGATGCTATGATAAAAGATATGAAGGATTTATATACTAACAGTACATGGGATTTAGTGGATTTGTCTGTCAAATTCAACTCTAATGGTTCAGTGGCTTAACTTAAGGCTCGTCTTGTGACTAAAGGTTATGCCCAAACTCATGGTGTCGATTACTTTGATATATTTTCTCCTATTGCTAAATTAACATCTGTTCAGTTGTTGATCTTTATGGCAGCTATACATGACTGGTCTTTGCATCAATTAGATATATAAAATGTTTTCCTGCATGGCGATCTTCAAGAGGAAGTTTATATGGAGCAACCTCCCAGGTTTGTTGCTCAGGAGGAGTATAGGAATGTGTGTTGACTCAGAAAATCTCTATATGGTTTGAAGCATGGTCCACGTGCAAATTTAGTCTTACAGTGGAGAATTTTGTAATGCAAAAATGCAAGTCTGACCATTCAATTTTCTATAGGCAATCTGCATCTAGCAACATCTTTCTAGTGGTGTATGTGGATGAAATCGTTATAAGTTGAAGTGACTGCAGAAATTTCATCATTGAAGACTTTTCTTCATAGTCAATTTCACACAAAATTTATGAGCATTGAGGTACTTCCTAAAAATTGAGGAAACAAGAAGTGAGAAAAGGAAATTTTTTATCTCAGAGAAAGTATGCGTTCGATTTGTTGACTGAGACAGGAAAGATCGGAGCTAAGCCATGTAGTACTCCTATGATATCTAATTTGCAGCTAACAAAAGATGGGGACTTGTTTGAAGAACCTAAAAAGTATAGGAGATTAGTTGGAAAATTAAACTACCTTATGATGACTCAACCTGACATTGCTTATTCAGTTAGTGTTAGTCAATTTATGTCTACTTTTAGTCAATTTATGTCTACTTCCTACAATTCAGCATTGAACAGCATTAGAACAAATTTTATATTATTTGAAGAGAGCTCCAAGCCTTGGAATGTTGTATAAAGATCATAGGGACACTCACATTGAGTGTTTTTCAGATGCAGATTGGGCAGGATCTAAGATTGAACGGAAATCTACTACGGGCTATTGTGTTTTTATATGAGGGAATTTGGTGTCATCGAAAAGTAAGAAACAAAATATGATGTCAAGAAACAAAATATGGTGTCCCGATCCAATGCTAAATCAGAATATAGAGCTATGACACAGTCCACTTGTGAGATAATTTGGATATATCAGCTCTTAACAGAAGTTGGTCTCAAAACTTCTATGCCAGCTAAGTTGTGCAATGATCAAGCTGCCGTACATGTTGCTTGAAATCCTGTGTTTTATGAACGAGCTAAACATATTGAGATTGATTGTTATTTTGTTCGTGAAAAGATACAACAAAATCTCATCTCAACTAAGCATGTGAAGACTAGAGAACAACTAGGAGAAATCTTCACTAAACCTTTAAATGAAAATTGAGTGAATTATATTTGTAACAAGCTAGGCATGATAAATATCTATGCTAAAGCTTGAGGGGGAGCGTTAGAAGAGAATCTGTTAGTATCTGTAAATATCATAGGCTTAATTAGGAACATGATTCTAGGCCTATTTAGAGGGTAGTTTCCTAATATAGAATTAGCTAACTAGTATATATATTCATACTATGTAAACCCTATATACTAATTTACAGTACAAATATAATCCCACCCACATAATATGTTGGGCTGAAGCACAATAGAAGCAGAAGAGAAAGCCTTTGATAATTGTGGTTAGGTCAAGGTTCAAATCACAGAAACAGCCTCCTTGCAGTGTGTAAAGGCAAGGTTACATATATCTAACCCTTCCCAAAGACTGTAATGCAAAAAGTGTCATGCTTTGCAGCACCCATTAGTACAATAGAAGGTGCAACAGATCTTACAGAAACAGCCCACAACATCCTAAAAAAGGAGCCTGACACGCATGGATACTTGAAGGAAGACAGGATCCAAAAAAAAAAAAAAATACCTGTCCTGAAAATGAATAAGAATGATATTTAGCACTTGTTCTGCAAGTGGAAGTAATATAGTAATTAGCTGATCTCTATTGCCAGCTACCTGGCACATTTCCACCATTGCAATATATCGCCTGCAAAATAAGAGAACTCAGTAGTTCAGATTCCACCACGAATGCTTTTAAACATATTCCACCATAAAGATTAAAAACAATACAGAAATCGAGTTGAGAAAGTGAAAATATTAATGATCAAGTCTAATCAGACAAATGAGCCACTAAATTGCATTATTGCAAGACATTAAGAACACTCATCGTGCACCTCACTCATATGCAATTGAAAGATTAAAATACACCAAGAATAAGCAATAAAGACCTAAGTCAATGTGTATAACTGTATATTACTAACTTGGAAGAACAGGTTGAGAGAATATATTAAACCTTGTATCCAAACAACAAAAGAATCTAATAACAAACATGGGACCACCACAGTGTATACAAATCCATGCCACCGCTAGAATGTTGTTAGGAAGCAACTGAAATAAAAGAGATTTTATTACAGAAGACATAACTCCATTATAAAGATATATAAGGTGTAGGAAATGGCAGAGAAAGATGCAGCGTTCCATTATATTGCATTCCCAACAAGCTTTTCTGAACAATTAGTACAGGTTTACTACAATGAACTTGTTTTTTTGGGTCCATACTACAACACTTGGGTAGTTAACATAGGATGGCATCAGGGGGGGAGGGTGAACACTTGGGTAGTTAAAATTTTATTAGACATTATATGATGGATATATTTTTTTTTTTATATTTCTATGAATGGATATATTTTTTAATGTTGAACGAGTTTTTCTAATCAATATAAATACAAATGTAATATATAAAGATAAAGAGCAAATATATATTATTAGCATGCCATGTCTTCATTCTTTTTAAGAATTAACATGTCCTGTATCCATATCTTATCGTGCATGTATCTTATCATGTCTGTGTCGCTGTATCTGTGTCTATGCATCATAGACTATATGCATGATTAAGGTTAGTTGTGATTGTTGTAATCTATAAGCCTGAAAGTTTTGAGGCGTAAGAGCTACTACTACATGCCACAAAACTGAAAGTTACGTTTGGACCTAGACTTTCCTTTGAGGGACCTGCTTCAGTGAACCATAACTAGATTCTTTTCTCCAAATTTTCCATCAATCATTAAGATACATGGCAATGACTAACCAAACTTAAAAAAGAATCTCAGGTTTGATTAATGGCATTTTTACTAGGGTATTGAAAGCAATAGATAATAGACACAATGAACAGGAAAAAAATTACAGAGCAGAACAGTGAGAGGAAGAAGAAATGCAATAAGAACCTTTTCTGTATATCTTCAGATGATGTTACACATTCTTTCCGAACACACATGTTGATAATTTCATCCACCTCCTGCCTTGATAGCTCATTTATATCTCGAATCTACAAACCACAATGCAATAATCATTTTTAATCAATGACTAAAAGGAGCCAAAAGCAATGCGGGGGAAAAAAAGCTTTTTGCTTATATTTAATAATGCCATACCTTATTAAGTAGTAATGATTTTTCCTCTGCTGCTCTTTCAAGAGAAGTTGTCACAGAACTAAGAAGAGAACCGACTAAAGTTAATGTGGGCTGCTGCAGCCCAGCAGGAGAATGGTAATCAGTAGGCCGGTCCAAAACCTGCCATACATTATGTTTGCTATTCATGGCATGCCTCTTTATTCATCTAGCACACTGCTACTAAAAATTTTAACTAGTATGAATATATAAACAGGGATTCCAGTCACTCAATGTTGGAGTGTATACCTGGAGTCTTAGAGATTTCTTAGTGACAAGAAAATACAGATAAGAGCTCAGACTGAAGCACAACTGAAATGAGTTAAGTTCCAACTTCCTCTTACTCTGATAATTTTTCAAGAAAGAATTGAACAAGTTAAGAACAAATAGTAAACAAGTTACCAGATCTGTTTAAAGCGGTTGCCTCCTAAAGAAAGACATGAACATACCTCTGAAGATTCTACTGATCTGCCTAAAGCAGGCGCCTCGGACTCAAAAGAGAAAAGAGCATGCATCATGCTAAAAAGCCCTTGGACAAAACCAAACTCATCACTCTCCTCATAAGGCCATACCTACCAAAAAGAACAATTCAGTACCATGCTTAATTGAATTTTCTAGAAGAAAGGGAAAATAACTACTGAAAACTGGCACATAGAAATGGAGATGAATTATTAGATAGGCAATTCACATTTCTCCACCACAATATAGATCTCAGTGTCTAACAGCCACCAGGTCACATGACTAGGGCCATATCTTAACAGCTGAAAAGATCATCCAGCTTGTTTCACCACTCTATGGCGTACTATGATGTTCTCCAATGGTCATACCTTGCTAAGTATGCCAACAACAAGATTGATCTGCTCCATTATCAAATCATTAGCTTCAGAAATATCTTCCCGAAGAATTTGATCAAATAACAATTGATTTCCTTTGACAAAATCTATAACTTCGCGAACAATTTTGTTCTTCACCTGTCAAACACAGCTCAACTCAGCTGTAAGTGTGTGTCAAATACACATATACGGAGAAATAAATGCTTTTGATCATGATAAAAAAGGGAGAGGGAGAACATAAAAGGAATGTCATCAACCTCAAAAATGTTCATGAAAAGAGAATTGCAATGTTCCAATTAAAAAATTCAGGCAAATTATGATACTAATCCTTTGCATAAGTATATTCCAAGTCTCCTAATTATGAACCAAGCCCATCTAGGAGAGACTAAGTCTTTGCAACAGTTATTCTTCTTTTTATAGAAGGGAACTTAATAAGAAATATATATTTTTGCAGGGCCTTTTAACAATGTTCTGGTTTATTTCTCTATACAAGAATGTACCTCAATAGGGTATTTTTGGTTTTTGGTAAAATTGAAGTATTTTATTTTTAAATGAGAACTTGGGTTCTACATCACATTGGCTGATAATCAAAACCCTGATCTAAATGCTATGAATTTAAATTCAAATGGAAATGTATGCCAAAGTTACAAGTTTCATCATATGTGGGAAATAGAGTTTTTTTTTAATTAAAATAAAAAATTTAAAAAAAATGAACCTTAGTGGTTAGAATTGAAAATAATAAGTGTGGAAGTAGGACAATGTAAGCCCATCTGCCTAACTAAACCCTTTACCAACCCCTGACACCTGCCCTTTGCCTCGAGTCAGAGGCAGGTGCAAGGTGTGGATTAGTCAAATATCTTTAAAAGGGAAATTTAGGTTTGAATATATGAACCTGAACCTGAACTTGCTTTGGGTTATATTTAGAATACCTGCTCCTACCACTGAACAGGACAAAACCAACCACCAGGATTGCAGCACACCAAATTGTCATAACTAGAAATAGACAACATATGAAAGAAATGGCCAAAGACATGAAAGAAGACTGACCTCAAAAATATCAGATAAATCAACCAATGATGTCAATGAAAACACCAATCTCAGCATTGGAGTTATGATCATCCGTTGTTTGTCAATATCCACTGTCACTTCTCGCCGAAGCTTTGGATCAAGCCGTCTCAAACTTCCCTGCAAGAAAGTTTAGTTTTAGCTTATATTATTGAGTGAAAGACAACACGACTATGTTCATGTAGAATGTCTTATCACCTGCAAATTTACTGCCCTACAAGAAGCAAGATGCTCCAAAGCACCCATTGAAAATAAGACTTGGGCCCCGGATTTTCCATACTTGTGGCTAATTCTCAACAATACAGCCAGTTCAGCCTCAACAGTGCATGCTCGCTGCAATGAGTCTAGAGAATGCCCAACATCCTAAATAAAATGTTAAAAACAAAAAAAGTAAGCTGATGTATCTATCCAATGGACACATAATTTGAGAGCATATGATGTTAGGTGGGTACCCAGAAGGTCCTATCTAATGAATGGACAACCTTAGCCACAACTCCATTCAAAAGTTCATTAGCCACAACTATGCTAAACGTAGGACTGTACTCAAACAATAAAGAGTGATGAATTTTTTACTCTCTATTGAGAATACTCTATGATGCATCAGCTTTGTGTCCTTTTTGTTTCTTTGTTGTTAATTGAGAGCAGCTATCTAGTATAGGAAAAAAAGAGATTCAAGTCTTCAAGGCAATCACTTGAGAGCAACGTGAAGAAGGTTCTTTCCCAAAACCCTGCTTAGGTGGGACAAACATTGGTAAAAGCTTAATATGTTTGAATAGGTGAGCAAGCAAGCTGGAGCATTTGGGAAGCCATATTTACTACTACAAATTTCTAAAGAATATATAAAAGATAAGGATCAACATCAGAATAGTAGTGGTGTATATATTGAATTATTTTCTTAACATATCCATACATGCACATGCATTTATTTTCTTTATTTGTTTGCAATTTTTTTGCAAAGTGAAAGAACACAATAAGCATAAGGAAAAGATTATAGAAAGGCATGGATCATGATTGTTTTCAATCCATGCAAGCATGTCAAGTCTCCACCAAAGTGCATGCAAAGCTTCTCAATAAACATCTTTATTGTTCAGCTTGAGTACAGGTTACTCCACCAATAAGATGAAACTATACTTTTGTCATAATCTTCCAATTCAGGCTTCATTAAAGAGAGATTTGTGAATTGATGATTCACTTTTGGGGAAAATATATGCATACATTACATTATCGAATATGAGTCACCTGTCACTAGTATAAAAGAGTAAAATTTTCATAATTTATTCCATGAATCAATAGATATAGTAGCTGAGAGAAGCAACACCTGATAAGAAACATTGCTGATGCTCATTAGATGAGATCGCAAAAATCCCCTACTTTGAAGTTGGCTTAAGAAATATCTCTCATGATCAATACAAATCAATGAATCCAGAACATAGAGTGCTATTGTCTTCCCGGGTTCACTGCCTTGAGTTGTGTCCTTTATTACCTGAAGATATGTAAACAAACAGAAAGAATGTGAAAAAAAGTGGGATCAGTAGCACAAAAAGAAGAAAACAAAAATAATCCTAGATAGCAGTGAAGCAGAAAAAGATAAGAACTAATATAACAAAAATTCATTTTGGTCAATTAAAAGTTTGACATAAAAAGCACTTTTCAATGAAAGTGAATTTTTTAAAGCTTATAAACAACTAAGCCTTAAAAATATAATACATGTATAGCCAGTAGTTACGGCCTCTTTCACAAACAATCCTTTATATGAAGCCAATCTCAGATCCCACCATCATCTACAAAAGTCCATAACAAGGATAACATATAGGTGACAAGGTTAAAGTTAGCTTCCATATTTCAAAATATATGACAATAGATGCCTACCAGATCTAAGATGGCCTGAGCTTCTTTTCTTAATATGGAAAAATTGGCATGAGCTAGCTCTGCTTGTTCTCTGTTAATCTGGAAACAAGATACAGATCATGATTCATAAACTTATATAACAAGAAAAAAATAGTATCAGGATTTTAGAGCCTACACACCTTATGGAGGTCTAGATCTTCACTGTCTTGCTCAGCAAGCAATAAGAATTGCATAACAGCTGTTGGAACATCTGGATCAAGTGTATGCTGGCAATACTGAAAATAGCTAAGCAACAAGGCATATTGGCTGCACAAATCCGAGAGAGAGAGAGAGAGAGAGAGAGAGAGAGAATGTTAGAATCTAACTAGATGTTCAAACTGAAATGACAGCACTAGCTTCCCACTTAGAAAACATACCGTCTCCTCAAGGCTTCTGATGATTCATTTCTCAGAATAGACATTAAAAGCTTAAACAATATGGAGTGGCAAGCACCGTTTGATAATTGCTTCACCATGATAATATCAAGACATGTGATACTATCAGGATTTAGACCACCAGGGCATAGAAATCTTTCATCACGTAGTTTAGCCATGCATGTGAGAGCAACCTAGGGGCATTTCAAGATAAAGTAAGTGAGAGTAGACATTAAGAATTGGTAATCTGCCTTGGTAAATTGACAAAGAATTTAATGGATAAATCATACCTGACTCAATATGAAGGCCATCCTCAATGAACAGTCTGGAGAAGCAGAAGCACTTAGAGATGCATCAAGAACCCTGCCAATGACCAAAGAAGGAAATTAAAGAGGATCCATGAACTGGAAGGTAAAATACCAATGATGCTAAGAGCCCACTGATATAAAACTTCAGATCGATTTTCCAGTGTGGACATCCTTCTCGAAGCAGAGACCTGAAAAAAGAATACCATCAAAGCACAACCAGAGTTAGAAAAAAAAAAAAAAAAAAAAAACTGCAAAATATTTAAAATATGGGATTTTCAAAAAGAGAACTTAAAAGAAACCGAGAAGGGATCCATGAAAGACAGCCAACCTCAACAATCTGTGACCAGCCAGTTAACATATGAAGTTGTGCAGCTTGTTCCTCAAGATTTTTATTATACTTCCATCCCCATCTCAACAACTGTTGAATTGCCTCTCTTACATCATTGAGCTCAGCTTCACTGCCAAAGTTACTCAACTGGGGATACACTGAATTGAATTTCTGAATAAAAATGAAAATCAGTTCCAGCATCCTTTATGAAAGTTTGCAAGCAAGAAATTACAGGAAAAAAATATTGATCACAAATATATCCTGGGGAGTATGTCAATTATAGAATGGACCTGCCAAAGTTTGTCACGGAAAGATGCTAGGTCAATCAGACGATCACCACGTTCTGAATAATAATAGATACCACCCTTTCCAGAAGCTGTTGGATCGCCAAGTATGTCCTCTGCCTACAAAACAGATATAACAAAAAGGCTCACACAAAACAAAATGAGAACCACTTTTAAGAACTAGGATCTTACCAGCAAGTCATACTTCATATTTGAAACAATCTGAGAAAGCTTCATGGTAGTATCTGGATATCTAAATTGGACTACCTCAAGCAACTCTAACACCTGAATTTGATAAAAGCAGAGAATAGTCAAATCTTCCAGCACCAACACAATGACAAAACAGATTCTCCTTTGGACATAATTCATCAATAGAAAACTGCAAGAGTGAATAAAACTGAAACAGGCACTAACTACCAAAAAGACAGGCCTGGATATGCATGGAAAGGTTTCTCAAAAGCCTAAACAAACACTAACTACATTCAAGTGTAGGACTAGTTTATTTGGAGTTGTCAAAAACATCTATGAAGTACAAAATATCCAAATAAGTAAGAGCAAAACAAAAGCCAGTATGGACGTTAGAACACAAAAGAAGAGAATATTAAGTACAATCAGATGTAGGACTAGTTTACTTGAAGTTATCAAAAACATCCATGAAGTACAAAGTATCCATATAAGTAAGAGCAAAACAAAAGCCAATATGGACATTAGAACACAAAGAAGAGAATATTAAGAGTTAATACCCGTGGGTTTTAGCTCAAGGCAAGGGATATGAGTAGAGTTGGGAGCCTCATAGATTCAAATGTCACTTGTTAAGTGAAGAAAAGCAAAAGTGTTTAGTAACTCAACTTTATACCCTTTGGAAGAATTGAAAACTGTGATTATGAGGCTCAGACTTCAATTTTAGGACTTAAGAGTAGGCTGGGATTAGGTGGCATAGACAAAGTATACCTGGGACAAAAGAGTCAAACAAGACATGTTGGCATGTTGAGATAAACTTGAGGGTTTTACAAAAGGAATCAGGACATTCATATTGGTCAATAAGTTGGGCAGGCTAAGCTTCTCCTTGCAAGATGTCCAATGGTCTGACCAGCCAATCCTTATGAATAGGAACCAATTACAGTTTTCCAAGACAGCCATTGCAAGAAGCCTCAATTAACTTCATGCATAGGGGATAGTAAGCGCAAAACAATGCTTACTAGACAAGATAAATCCAAACATAGTTACTCATACTGGGCAGACCTAATATTGGCTGTTGTAATGCCCAAAAGAATGCAATCAGCAACAAGCTGACTGTCAGGACAAAGCTTTTCCCCATAAACATCCTAGTACCTATCCTGCCCACACATATAGGACACACCAACCATTGATTTTAATTGTTCAAAAGCTCCAGTTTCAAGAAACATAAATTTGCAAGTATTACTTTTTCTATATAAAAAAGAATTTATTTGAAAGCAGAAAAAGAAGAAATAATCACCAATTGAAGAGCATTCCCTCTAAATATCAAGAATAAAAATATAGGAAAAGTGAAACATAGTAAAGCTCCCTATCACATTGCCAGCCAGAGACTCCATATTGAATATCTTATTAGCATAAGACCATAATGAGGCCAGGAAATAATTTTATACTACTACATGACCAGAAGTTAATCGTTAAAAATCTTGATATTTGTAAGCAAGGTAGAACAACTATTAACAGAAAGAATACATCAAATCTATACACAGCATGAATGTGCATACAACTCCCGAGGAAAGCATAACGTGAAAAGCACATCTACTGATCCTCAAAATAAGTAGTAAATAGACATAAACCAATCATAAATGACTAACAGTACCTTACTCTTGCCAATTGCCTGTGTTCCAGCATGTTCAATGCCATTTCGAAGAGTGAAGGACTCAGAAACCATATGACCTGACCCGATTTCAATTATTTCCCTTCCAAAAAGATGAGCAAGTATACTCTGGCATGCTTCTCTGTGAGCGGGGCTACCCATATCACCAGAATGCAACTCTACAGCTAAAAGCTTTAAAAGCCATGCTCTCTGGAAAAATCAATGGAAAAAGAAATTGACATGAATCAAGTTCAACAAAGTAAAACAGCAAACAGTTACAAGCAAATTTTAAATAATAACATTATTAGATGAAATAGAAAGGCAGTATGCATGTAGTAATAATAACGTTTTGTTGGGGACTTTTAAATCTTTTAGGCTGTGTTTCAATCAAATGTCATGTAATCAAATGCATTTTAATTCCATGTTGAACTAAAAAAGCATTCAATTCTGGCACACCAAATATAGTTCAAATCGTATAAATAAAGATTTTGACTTGCAAAGGAAGAGAAAGGAATTAAAAAGAAGACCTGTAAAGGAAAAAATTTTGCGAGAATAGTTGAAATTATAAATTTTTTGTAAGCATTTCAAGTTCATCTTCAAATAAGTTGCAATCCACATTCTAATCTACCAAACCAAAGAAAATTCTAAGCCTTAAATCTCAAACTGAATCCCTACATTTCAGTCTCTATCCAAATAGCAACAAAGAAATAAACTCCAATGGCGCAACCACAAGGACAAGGACTTTTAACATATAGTATAGTACAGGAAACAAAAAGTTGCCATTTTTTTCCAGTATCGCATCATGCACAGTATTACCAAGAGCGTAATAAAGCAATCGATATGACTTTTGCCTAAACACAAATATACTGCATTATCAATGTAATTCAATCATCACTATATACTTTTGAAAATGAAACTTTTCTGAAGAGCATAATACTTTAAAGAACGGGAATGAGATAGCCATTTATAAATGATGATGGGGATACTGACGATAACAGAAACTTCATCTTTGTTACACAGAGACGTGTCCATGTTCAGTTAAGCTAAATCCTATAGAAGCTAACCACCAAACAAAAATTAGAAGCATGTGGAGACTGCAGGTGATAACAATATGGTTGCTTAGTCAACATAATTTAACAGAAAGAAACCTGGTGAAGGGAACTGATGCGAAGTGGCTGGTTGCTATTTCGTTTAGGAAGTGGAGCAACACCAATAGTGTCAAGATGCTGTCATGATGAAGGTAACTAAAATTTTAGAAATTCAAGATCTATAAAAATATTATGCAGAAGAAGAAAAAATGGTAGCATCAAAGGGATTTTAATCTTAAAATTATGGTTCATGAGTACCTTCACAAAGAATTGATACTTTTTATTGCTCAATAAATCCATGGTAGGGCCACATGTCAGAGGATCCAAGCACAACTCATAAAGAAGCTGCACCAGGAAGTGAAAGAAACCTATCAGCAACAGTTAGGATGTGACTAGAACAATTTGAGAACACTAGATGAGACATCCAACCTGAAAACCAAACTCATGAAGTAATGCATTTACATCTGGCTTTGAAAGTTTCGCCAAGACTTCAAGAATAACCTTCAAGCAACTACAAGTGAAATAATAAATGGAAAAAAAAAGATTATATAAACAACAAAGAAACATACATGAACTTATTCAGGTAACTTAATAACTGGCAAAACCTGTAGTGAAATTTTGGCTGTAGAACTGTTCGCTCAACTGGGGTGTCAAGATCAAACTTAAGCAGTAAATGCGTAATATTTGGAGCTGGCCTGCTAATATTGTCTATTAGAAGCTGCAAACGAATAAAGGAAATTAAGACATATTTTTAAGTTACAACAAGTGTTGAACCATTATCATTTTCAGCAACAAAGCAGGAAGCGGACCTGCATTATCAGAACCCCTGGGTCATTAGCACTGTTCTCTGTAATCTGACACTCTTCTGAATATAACTCAAGGCAGGCTGCATAATCCCCAACCAAACAGCTTGCAGCATTTGATTTTAAAAGTAACTGTACGAGCCCAACCATGCGAGAACTGTCATTCATGTAATGATTGCACTGTTAGAGCTTTCTGCACCGCGATGCAAAGACCAACAGATACCCATAAACACAGACCAATAAGCAAACCATTTCATGCACAGCCATTCTATTGCCCTTTTATATTGCACATACACGTGTTCACACAGATGCATACACGCAGGCATACACATACATATGCATGTACAGTGACCATACATAAGCACTACTACTTTACAATCATGACACAAACAAATGACAGTCAAGCAAAGAGAATACCTCAGAATGGTCATGATTTTTACAGAGCACTGCTGAATTTGTGGTAGAAACTCATATCTGACATATTCCAATAATGCCACAATTTGATTATGATCTTGCGAGAGTATAACATCCAAGGGCTGCAAAGGATAGAAATAAGAGGGAGAGAAAAACCAGTAATAAGAACACAGTTTGAAGGTGACTTGCCATAAAGCCAGGCAAAAGAAAAAATAGTAAAATAAGCTTTCAAGCCATCTTTGAAGCAAACATCGTTGGAGCATTGAGATTATTGCTAGATACTTTTTAGTTATTTTGTGTTTTGGTTGGAAATTTGTATTTTGAACCCTGTTCTAGAAGCTTGCTGTGATGACAAGAGTGTTTATGGGGTTAGGTAGCAAGTACGGCTTAGATATGGTGCAAAGCCAAGAATATGGTGCAGTTAAGGAAAAAGAAGATAATGTTTAGGAATTATTTTTGTTAATTTTTAAATTAGGAATTTTATTTAGTTTTACTTGTTAGTTTGTTTTAGGTTTATTTTATCTTCCATGTTTATTTACGTTTCTTGTTAAAGAAGTCTCTTAATTAGTATCAGGTTCCTTTTTAGGTATTAGGTTCTTTTTCAGTCTAGGATTAGGAGGATTTATCTTAATTAGTATAAACAAGTCTCTACTAGACAAATAGTATGGTATTATTATTATACCAATTCAGAATTTTTAATCAGAGGTCATTCATTAACCTTAATTACTTTTCTTGTTCCAACCACAATCACTACTTTGGCCCTAATTGTTGAGATCTAATTGCCCTAAACCTTTCCGATGCGTCAAGTGGCCTTAGAGCTTGAAACATTTCAATGGTGGGTGAGGTAGAGGCAATCAGCCCCAACAAACAGAATTGGCCAATATATGAAGAATGATTGAGAATTTGACCTGGACTGTACAAGGCTTGCAGCATCAGGAACTTGTCCAAGCTCGAATGGAGAATCTGGAAGGCGACCACGAACAACTCGAGATACCAGAAAATCTTGAGGTTGAAGAAGTTGAGAACATGAACTGCAAACCAAGAGGCAAGAGATGGATTGGAAGGCCAATTACTACACGCTTTTGATTTGAATGTTGGAGGAACCAAATTAAGGTAACTGATTTTCATGGAAAATCACGTGGATGATTATTTGGATTGGGAATCTAGTTTGGAGAATTATTTCAAAGAATTAGAATTAGTTTTTGATGACTATAATAAGGAGATGGAGGAAGCTGAAGAATTAGTACCAATTTTTGATGACTATAATGAGGAAATAGAGGAACTTGATGTTCATTCAATATATGGTGAGTCCTTGGTGGTGCAAAGAGTGATGATAAAAACAATCAATGAGGAAGAGGCAAAGCAGTTAGCAAGTAGGAGCTCTAGAAGTAGCAAAACCAGCAAAATCAACAGTTGGTTACTTAACAATCATGCCACAGAAACACGGAATGTTAATTAACAACTAGATTTTGAAACATTGTGTTTACTAAGGCCTATTTGGTTCAACAGTTGCAGTTAGTTATTGGTCCTAGCAATTAGCACTTAAATGTTAGTGGTTGGATGACAACTAGATTTTGAAACATTGTGTTTACCAAACACCTGAAACGAATGTTTGGAACTCAAACGGCAAACAACAACAGCCAATCACTTGTCCAAAAGGGCCCTAAATAACATGGATGGGAACCTATCAACAGATGGATGGATATCAACTAAGCGCAATCGTTTACTAATGTCTATTCAATAAATAAGCATATTATTAGTCAACCATGTTGCTTTTTCACAATTAGAAATAATCATTAATGGGATCCAACCGAATGCTACCTTTTAACACATTCTATATCCTCCCACTTTAACTTATTAATGGACCCTTTTTTTTATCATCATCAAAATATATAGAAAATAATTGAGTCTAAAAATTTTGGTTTTTCCCTTCCACGAGTGCTCTACAATTGGAGCCTAGTTTGCAATTAACACCAGCCACCTATCTAAGGATGTAGCCCAAAATCTTTTAAACTAGAAACAAAGAATCCATATAGCTGACCCCAAGTAGTTTTGGGACTAGGGCTGGGTTGAGTTTATTTCTTATGATTTCTACCACAAAATAAGTTTATTATCCAATATAATGAAGGAAGAAAGTTTCAGCTAAAAGGTTAACACGAGTCTCCTCATATCATTTGCCAAGAAAAGTTTCCATAACTCAAAAATGTATACACCCATCACAAACTCGTTTTTTCTGTCCCCATCCAAAAAGGTGTGCAAATCTATGGGCCTATGAAAGGAACATAACAGAAAGCTGGCCAATGTGACATCAGAAAGCCATGGAGTCATCATAGTGTGCCTTGGAGGGTGTGAAACATTTGTGCCCTCATCATGTTGCATGAACTCTACCAGTAAGAATGAGCTTCGGTGGTAGACACAAATAAGCTTCCATACAATAACTCATTAATTGTTTTGCCCTTGGACTGTATAAGGTTGGGAAGGAGTGCTTTATGGAATTAAAGTTTTCCATGTTCCCCTTCTTCATTTAATTGACCAGAGCTTGGATTTTCAGGCATTGAGATGCACTCATTGGTATAGGATCTGGTAGCTAAGAGGAAAATGAGATTTGTCATGTAGACAGAATCCAAGAGGAATGGATTAACAATACACACATATATACTATGAATAATTTCAGCAACCTATTCACCACGAAGAGAATAACAGAAATAAATGGATACCTGGTATAGAGGACGCCAGTAATCAGAAACAAGTAAATCCTTTTCCAGGACAAGTATTATGATTTCCATAGAAAGTTGCACGGCCTTTTCTAGAAGTTGCCCATGAATTTGACTGGTCCGTTCAGTAATGACTGAATTGACCCCTGGCAGAAGAATGCCCATAAGATTACGGAAGACAGTCTTGCCACTCATGAAATCCTGCCAATAATATATCAAAAAAAATATATATCTTTACAGAAGGTATGCAGGTGAAGGCAAATATCATAGCCATAACACAAGATAAATCATAGTTTCAAATTGCAGTCAATATCATGGCAGTTAATTGTCATAGCCATCATCCTGCAGCTTTTTCATTTTTAAGAACAGAAAATTACATTTAATGGATAGATTTGTGAAAATTTGTAAGAATTTAATAAACGCATATAATATATGAGCATAAAAATAAATGAATTAAAGATGATAAAGTAGTTTATATTTTAACATCTATTAATCAAGTTCATAGCAAAAGAAAAATAAATTCATAAGTACAAGTCAGCTTTGGAATTCAAATTTTTTAACAGTAGTCAGTAGAGCAATAAATGAACAACCAACAGTAATAAACACATACTTTTAGCAACTCTAAGACTGGAAGCTGCATCTCAAGGGAAGATGCTTGTGATTGTGATGGGTCAACAACACTGTCAATGTCCTCATCTTGGATGTCATACAAGCTCAACATCCTGTACAATATATTATGCAAGAAATAATTTCACCATTAGCTAGTTTAGAAATTGAATAATGCCAGCTTTAAATAAGAATATGTAGTATCCTATACCTATGCTAGATGTGTGCGTTGAAGACTCACATGAGTTATGTGTGTTAAGCGATATGAGATGTGCCTAGCTTTGTATGAATATGTATATCTAATGCGTTAATATGTATATGAGTATATGATGTGCAAAGAAAGATATGAAACCCTAAATGACCAGATAAAACAATTCCCAACTTAAGATGGACCTTATACAAGTAATGGTAAGTTACTGAATACATATTTGTTAGGAGGGGGATTGTTGGAGGAATGTGTAATGAAATGTAACAGTAATGCCATTAGGATGATTAAAGGAGGGCTAAATGAAGATTTAAAGCTTGAATGGACATTAGGGTTTGGCCTAAAGTGAAGGGTAAAATGGAAAATTAGAAGAAGGGTAAAATGATAATTTAACTAAGCAAGATGAATTAAAAAGGAAAGAGGAGGAGGCGGTGGCTGGTCAAAGTTTAAAGGAATTCACCAATTATAGTGTCATATTTTTACTTAAAAGGACAAGAATTTCCTATCTTCTTTATCTATTCTCTTCATAATTCTTCAAAGCTTTATTTTCATTTTCTCTCAAAAACTAAAGGGAATTTCTGCCCCTTTGGAAAAGGAGCATCCGGCCACCTAAATTCGAGGAGATAGATTCAAATTAAGAGGTAAGGTTTGACTAATAGTTTTCTAATTAATTTTAGGTGATTTATGGACTATGCTTGAGTTCTTTAGCTAGATTAATTTTCTGCCTAGATGAAGAACAAAGATATAATTGATTCTGTAGAAACTCCATGGACCTTGAGATTGTTGGGCCAAATGACATCACTAGCCACATAAATGGGGTTGGAACCTCACATTGCACAGAACCAAGTGGCTTATGCTAAGGCCCAATTTACTCCGCGATATATTTCACTTTATATTCTTATACTTTTCCCATGTGAGATTATATTTTCCAATAGATTCTAAAAAATGAATAGAGTTTAAATCTGTATGTGTTAAATCTATATGTGTGTATTAGATAGCAAAAGCTGATTGTAAACTTTTTAAGTGTTATGTGAACTACTTTTGGTGATTATGATTTCTTAATTAAAATGAAAGAGGAATGAATCTGAATATGTATGTTGATGCTATAATTCCTTTGATTAGCTTTAAACTTGCGTAAAATTTTTGTTTAGGGTTAATTTCAGGTAGAATGAAGGATAATTATGATATTAATTTCTGAAGTCAGAAATGGACAGAAATTTAATTTATTTGTATGTGTTAGTAATAAGGTTAATAAATATGTAATCATAAGCTTTGCATGAACCATTTTTGGCTGAAGGTGAATTCATGTTAGAGGGAAATGAGTGTGTTGTTGATTTTTAAATTTAGGATAAATAATGATTAAATTCTATTATGTGTATTGATAGCTTATAGCACTTAAATAAGATCATAGAGGAGAGGATAAACAAGAGCATTGCAATCATCCTTTTTGTTTAATGTGAAGAGGAGATTCTAGTGTAAAAAGTCCCTTTTTTAAGATGAGTAAAAAATATGCTATTTTATTGTGTTTTAAATCCTTGAGTTATATTATTTGTTGAACTACCTTGATTGTGAAATTCTACTTGATAAAGAGTCGTATACATCCTTGAATTCTATTTAACCCTAAATTCAGTTCATCTAACAATTAACGTCTTTCATTTGTTTATTGATATCTCCTTTGTGAATTCATTGAATTTCTAGATGATGAGCCTATTAATGCCTCCTTTCAAATGTTCATCACAATCTTATATTGTGTGGGCCCCCGTCAATTCCTTTGAGTTTCATTCTTGGAAACATACTCCCCAGGCGAGATACTTAACACATTAAATATAGCACTGCACAGGTCGATACACAAAGCGCCCAATATCCATCATTTTGTAGCTAGGACTACTAGGGTATCCAATCCCATTCACTCCCCTAGCTTTCGTCTCTTAATGTCAATGTCAGCCCAGCAGGGTGCTTTCACCATTGGTGTTCTTTACGATCTCTATGCATTTCACTACTCCATCAGACCCTCTGCCCCCTATCATACTCCAATTTCCATTACATGTCCAAGGTTAATCCCTGGGATTTGACGACGGACTTAAAAAGCCACCTATAGACACTTTACACCCAATCATTCCAGATAATGCTTGCATCCTCTATATTACAACGGCTGCTAGCACAGAGTTAGTCGATTCTTATTCCCAAGATACCATCCTTGCTTCTTCTCAAGGAAAAGAAGTTCACGAATATTATTTGGAAATTTATAAATGTTCATTGAAGTCCTACTATGAGTTTATTGTTTATCTGTGAAGGAGGATGGTCCCCTACCAATCGCTCCTAATATATTAAAATTCATTTTATGAATTCTTTTAGCTTATCAAAGCTCTATGCATGTTCATTTAAAATTTCTTATTTAATGATGAGTTATTAAAACTCTTTATATAAGTTATTGCAGTCTCTTATATGAAGATTATTGATTTATTGTAGTCCGTTGTATATGGGAATTATGAGTTTTGATATTTTCTCTATAAGTAATTCTAAGTCTTAAAGCAAAGATCTCTGATTAACATAGATAATACATCAGACTATGTACACAAGGGAAAACTTGCGAATAGTGTGAGGGCGTCCAAACTCTAACTAGGAAGGGTTAGCGTCCTACATATAAGACCTTATTAGTCTTATGATTTATATGTGATGAGAAGAGTAATGCATAATATAACCTCTGCTCTTATTTCACTTTGCTCTTACTTTTCTTAATGGAGGGAGCATACTGCTCCTAACTTGTCTATTTTTACTAAATCATATGTTGATCCATTGCTTCTAATGTGCTGTGAGTCACTTGATATATACATACTGACCCACTGTTCTAAAGTAACATGAGTCATTTATTTCATTGCCTCATATGTTCATATGTTACTTGTTAATGAGTATATTGCCTCCATTTGCTATATAATGTATTATAGTATATTTTTTACTCACTGAGATTTTCAATTTCTCATATAATTGTGGTTAATGTTTTTTAGGAAAATAGTGGATTTTGACAAGTTGATACCTCAAGTTCTATATTCCTCCTAAGTCTCACTAACAATGTAAATTCCTTTGTGATTTATACACACACACACACACATATCTATATATGAATGTGTAATAGTATACACACACACACATACACATATATATGATTGTGTAATAGTGCACACACACATTTATGATTATGTAATAGTATACACACACACACACACACATATATATATATATAATTGAGTAATAGTGTGTGTGTGTGTGTGTGTGTGCATTCAAAGTCATATTTTAGATGCTCCATGTGTGTAAATGAAGTTATTATTTTTGATTTCTGATAATGAAGTTATAGGTGATAGTTAATGATGTTGTTAGAATGTAGTTAATGATGTTGTTAGAATATGTAATGGTTAAATAAGTATGATGAGTATGAGCAACACACACACGCACATATATATCTGAATGTGTGTGTGTGTGTGTGCGTGTGTGTGTGTGGTATTATGTATGTATGTGTTTGTGTAAACATACATATACACATACATACATATATGTGTGTGTGTGTGTGTGTAAATTCAAGGTCATATTTTAGATGCTCCATGTATGTAAATGAAGTTATTAGTTTTGATTTGTGATAATGAAGTTATAGGTGATAGTTAATGATGATGTTAGAATGTCTAATAGTTGAATGAGTATGATGAGTATGAGCAATAGTATATAAGTATAAACAATAGTATGAGTATGTATATGAGATGAATATGAGAAAATTGTGTATTTTTAATGCTATGATGAGTAATGTGAGTAACACTTTAATATTGCAGTATGTGTTAAATGTGAAATGGGCAGGTTCTAATTCATGGGATGTGATGTGATTGATGTTTGATTATAGTTTAGTAGCTTGATACCTTGTTGGATTATAGCAGGCATGGGTTCTGCAGAATTTTGGTGGCCTTAGCCTACCCATGCCTTAGAACAGTTACGGCTCAAAAGTTGAGTCATGATAGAATATTAGTTTAAGGTTGAAGAACTACTATAAGCTCCATGGGATTTGTTACCCATTTACATAACTCCATTTTAGAAATCCTTTTTTTTTTTTTTTTTCATTATTTGATCTTTCTGCTAAAATACCATATATTTTACTAAGACTTTATTTTGAACAACATTTTAGTGCTTGAATTTCAAATGGAACAACTTTTAAATCCCTAAAAAGTTAAAAACTGAGGGACTCAAATGTAATGGAACTATTAGTATATATTTTTTCAAAAGTGAAGGACACCTAATTCAATTTTATAAATACAGGGATGTGTGTATTTTGTAAAACCCAGGGGCAGGGAGGCTGTTAGTAGTTTACCATTGGCTTAAATGGAAGCTCATAAAATTAAAAATCAGAAAGGTGTCATACAAACATCACATAAACTATTTCAAAAACTTTGGGGGAAAAATCACAAGTAAAATATAACCCAAACTATATTTTACAAAACTATTAAATAAAAATATATAAATTACATTTGATCATGTTTAAAATCTATTAGTTCTATGAAAATATATATGATAGATTCTTGTTTTATTTTGTTAACATATATTCAAGTGAGGAAAAAAAGTAAAAGTAATATATGATTAAATGGATTTATTAACTTATTAAATATTAAAAACAATTGTCACAGATAGAGAAAATGGAACTTAAAGAAAGTAAGAGAGAACTTATTTATGGACAGAGAAATAAAGGTAGAAAGCCACTTGGCAATTTTGACAAAAGCTTAGTGAGCAACATGGCAAAAACTTACCTTAGCACTCCTTAGGCCTTGGCTCACAATGCTACATAGATTTCAGAAGGAAAGGAAGGGAAGGGAAAAGAAACTGGAACAGTATACATAAATAGTAGGTGCAAAATGGGTTAAGAGATTGGAAGTGTCAGGTACTAGGCCACTTACATGTAAAAATGCTGAAGACAAGCAACAGCTAACTGCCATTTCTCACAAGAATCTGCATATGCTCTCTGAGGGAAAGGCCCAAATACATCATCATAAATGAACCTAAAGATACCTATAAATCTGCGATAAGAACCTCAGAATTAGAGCTAGCTTCCACGGAGAACATATTAATAATCAAAGGGAAAAAAAAATAAAGAACCATTGAACAATACAATAATCAAAGGGAAAAAATAAAGAACCATTGAACCTGTGCCCTCTATCACTTGCATGTTTTTCCTCGGCAATAAGAGCATTTAACAGGTTAAGGAAAGATATTGTTGAAGGATATCGTTCTATCCTTGCTTCAATTTCATTCAACTCATATCTCATATCATAAACCTGTCAAAAATAAAGCTTCGAAAGGGTAAGTTTTTTTGCCTGTAGATAAATGATTGCATTCGCAAGTCCAAGTTGATGGTGGTTACCATTATAAAATTGACCAAGTTTCCTAGACAACTATGCAATCACCTCCATATCTTTGACCCTACTTTACTTCTACAACACTCTACATATTGACATGAAGTTCCAACCACACTTTCTACAATTATTACATAGCAAATACATGTAATTTACATAATCAGAAGTTCGAAAACCTGCACAAAGGCAAATTATCACACAAATGGAAGCAGAAAAAACTGTAGTGGTTATTAAGGTAAATTAGCACAAGTTCAGGAATTTATTATCATTTGACCATTAGATTCTTAAAAGGTTCATGTGTCATATTCAAAATACCGACTAGCAATATTATTTCGTTAAAGTTGTGCTAACTATAGGTGGTTATTAAATTCCACAAACACTAAATGACCATCATATGATTAAAAAAGTAATAGTTAGGCATTATGTTTTAGATAAGAAAAATATTATTTTAAGAAAGAAAAGTGTGTACGGTACAACAATGGAGGATGATAAATCCTCCTGCAACTCAAAAACCAATCAGCAACAAGAAACATAAAACAGAAGCTAAAAAAGTAATGCCCTCCAGTTGAACCGGACAATATTCAAAGAGCCCCCTCTAAAAGTTTCAGAAGCATACGCCCACATAGAACCCAAAAACACTATGTTGTCCCACAACAAACTAACAGGAATGCTCTGATTTTTAAAGATACATGCATTTCTCTCCATCCAAGGACTATAAATGACCGCAAACAAAAAATATTTACAATTCCAAGCAATAGCTATACTATAAAAAACCTTCAAAACCATTACTAAACAAATCATCAAGTCAGATGTATATATAAGACTGCGATACTTTTAACTAACATGTCAAAACAATTAAATAGGAGATCAAGAAAATAAATGATGGACACAAGAACTGATGTTATGATAGCCCAATGAGTTGTGAGTCATAAGCAATTTCATCCACTGGAATCAAATTTAAAATTCTAAACAGAAAAAAACCTGTGCTGCAATTGGTTTTGCACTGTTTCCAATGTGAGTACCAACCACTAATGGCAAATCATACTGTTCAAGATAATTCCAAATAGTGTCTTTTAGGAATGGAGAGACCTGAACAAAAGTTGTTATGGCATTCCGCAAGGCACCCTGAAAAAGAACAGAATACTAAATTTAGAGAGGAAAAGAGAAGTATGTGGAGGATCCTAATCTTCAAATAGTTTCTGTATCTCTTCAAATACTATAGTTGCTACTTAGGAAAGAAACATTGTCCAAGAAGACTTGAACCTTCAGATAAGGAGGCACATTTTCATAACTAAGAAGCTTGAATAATGGTTCAATATCAGGAAACCAGTTTTTTCTTTCAGTGGGATGTCCATTTTCAACAACCTGCAGCACATGATGAATAAAGATCAAAACCTGATAGTGCATTGAAAACAAAAAGGTCAATGCAAAAGCAGTTTTGTAACTACCAGCAATTCAGCACACAGGCAATGACGGAAAAGTAGAGAATGAGTTTCTCATGAAATAGCAACAAGACCCACCACCACCCCCTTCCTTTTCTCCTTTCCCAAAATAAAGGAGATACTTCCCATAAATGGACACAGTAAAATGATGCTCTTCTATGTCATGAGACAAATATAGGAACATTTGGCATAGTAATGAGCCATTAAAGTATCCTACCATCATTCTAAATGTATCTAGAGAAACCAACAGATACACATACATAACAGGAGATAAGCCTCAGAACTGTTTAGCGATAGCCTGACAAATGGTTCTTTATGCTTCTGACTTTCTGAAAATACTGTCACATAAAGCTGCCACATGGCTTAGTGATCCTTTATCAAAAATATATGCTTCAGATAAGAAAGATAAGATAAAATTGAATGCAAAATCAATAAAGGTATGGGGGAGCTAGGGGGGTGTCTGCGCGTGTGGGTGGGTGTGGTTCGGGGGATTGGGGAGGAAGAGAGAGTAATCCTTAAGAAACTACCAAAAATCAAGTAAAAGAACTAATGAATGTCTATCAGTACAAATACTTCAGTGTTGCTTAAATAATAGTCCATTTGCCACATATGAAGCAATCAAATGCAGGGAAGTACAATGTCGAGAAGAACTTCTATATAACAGAACAAGTCCAAACCTTCTGAAGAACACTCAAATATGCAACAAGTGCCTTTGCATCGCCCTCCTGAAACTCAGGCAACATTGCGCCAGCAATCTGAAGGGATTGTTTAAACTTTTCATCGTAAATTGTTAAGCAATCAAACAAAGTGCTCCAACCAACAGAGCGGAATGCTTTTCCTTGAAGTAGTTCATAAACCTTTGCAGCACCTTCTTGACTAGAAGCCTGCAAGAAACATTACATCAAGGACGCTTATGCCTGACATTGCAGAAACACAATAAATCACGTACCAATTATTAGATTGCAAAATATGAATATGGTTCCCGTACCAAAGTACTCAGCATTTTCAAGAAAGCCACAAGTGTTTGAAAATTAGTATGATCTTCTCCAGCAAAATTGACAAATGTCCATAAAACATCATTGCCAGAAATTAACTCAGGTTCCTTCTGAAAATGGCACAAACTCTAAGGGATTACAAAGAGATATGAAACTTGGAACACTAAATAAAAAAAGAGAATACATGCTTAACAAGAGCTTCCCAATCATAATATTATTATATTGCAATATACGCTTAAAATGAATACTGCTTTTTAGACCCCATATCTAAAAATATACCTTAAAATATATTCAATTAGATTTAGCTAAGGGTATCATATGAAGTATTCATGTTTTGAAAACTTCAAGATCTTTTTGACATATACAAATTTTATCATTTACAAATTCATCACGTGATAATCATAAGGTGAAACAAACCTGATAAATTTCACTAACAAACTCCAACAAAGAGATAAACGTTGAAGGACCAGTTTCTACAGTCTGTTGAGAATGCAAGTTGCTATCATGCATAAAATCATGTGAGGCAGCCAAGCGGTATGAACTTAGTGCACTCATTGCCTTCTCCTTCGAATCTTTTACCTTTAAGAAAATCATATGATAAGCTTTTTCAAGGTGATATTGATGAGAAACACAAGAAGACAGTATAACAAGAATACACATCATATGATATTAATTACAGAAAAAACCAACAAAGAGAAATTCACACTAGTGACTATTTTTTTAAGAAAAAAAAAAAAAGATTGCAAAGATTAGATGTAGGATGATAATACAAATAGAGAAGGTTTACTAAATGCATTTAATACCCAGTGATTACTCATGCAGTCCATAAACCATTTCTGGCCTCCACCATCAAAGTTCCAAGTATATGTCCGCTTTTTGACAAAGCATAGAGAAAAAAGTGTTGGGATGTTGTACAACTAGTGGAATAATGCGCTATACAATAAATAATTATAGCTTATGGACAATACTCGGTGTTGCTGTGATTAGCACATAGCATTTTCATACTCTGAAATCTTCGAACAATATTCACCCTTGGACCTTAGATAACAGAATAAAAGATGATTACCATCATTTTCATCAAATTAGTGCAAATCTACATCCCTTTAACCCATCATATTTTTACTTTGACCCAACAAGAATGTCCAAATTGAGCATAAACTACAGTTGCATGCATCGACACATTTCTTGTATATCTATTTTTTATTTAATTTTTATTGACATTGTTGTCGTCATATGGACCATCATATTCACAAAGCTCACAGCAAAGATAGCCAACGAAGGCAGAAAACAAGTTCTATTTTATGGAATAAATGTTTTATGAACTTTCCTTCATTTAATTTGAGGCACATTGGACCCTTGGTACGCATCAGTGTCCAATTTGTGAAGACAACCTCAACACAGCACAATGTTAGAGGTTTTGGGTTCGATTTAATCATGTTCATGTCATGATACTGTTGCCATGATTCTGATACAAGATAGTTCTGTCATGTCATCCACCCACCAAACAGAAATTGACATGATTAACTAACTAAAATAATAAAATATCCTAAATACATATATATAAATGTAAAGAAATGCAAAGGATCATTTTCATGTTTAGAAACTTGAATATTTTTTAAGAAAAGAACAAAATATATAATCAAGTTGTTCATATTATGTGACAAGGCATGCCAAATAGGTCTTGCTGGGTTAAAAGGCTAAATCATTTATATGCGCCATGTCATGCAACAGTTCCAATCAAACCCATATTTTGTCCATGTTTTATCCTTCAGTCAAGGCTTAGGGGCATCATGTAAATCAAGGTAAACCATCAGCTACTTGTATAATCAAGCATAGAAGCAAAAGGATTATTTAAGCATACTATTAGTCAACTATCACATGCACATTTGAGCATAATATGTAACCCTTTTGTAAACAAATAGCAAGTAAACAACCAAAAATTCAACTTAAAGCAGTCAAACAACAAATCACAACATCACAAATCTACATGCCCATGCATCTTATGTCCAGAATACTATTCTATGCCAACTTACAAACAAACAAGTGGATGGATCATATATACATGCATACGGCGGAACAGCATATGCATACATAGGAGTAGACACATGCACAACAATAAATATAAGTCAGAGCAGTAAAACCACCTGTACACACTAATGATTGGAGAACACACACAAGTGGCTTATTTACCGCAAGTACACATGTAACATTTGACCCCCCAAGTTTTCATTTTTCAAGGGCCTAGAAAACTTAACGCTATGTTTGGTTGGGAAGATGGAAAATAAAGAGGATAGAAAATAATAAGTAGGAGGGAGGGGAGGTTGAAAAGATGGAATATCTACTTTCTTTTGATATGTTTAGTTTGAAGAGGGAGGAATGAAAGGATTTTCATCTTCCCTTGTTTGGTTTTAAATATAAAATAATGGATGGAAAAATTATCATCAATCACATTTACTAATATATCCTTATTAATTTATAATAAATAATTTTATAATTTATTTATTTATATACTAAAATAGTAACATCAGTGGCAAAATGTTGAAGAGAAGATGCCATTAGTTGAATATTAAAAATTTTATTTGTTGTCATACACCAGCATTACTCCAAAAGCACTTGTATAATTGTCAAAACGTGTTGTTTAGAATTTGGGATAATTTGGTAAAATGACAAAGCAGCACATTTTCCCTCTGTTTTTACTTTCACTTTCTGCCGAAATTGGAAGGAAAGGAATAGGTGGGTCCAACAAGGGAGGATGAATAATATTTAACCCATCCTCCTCCTTTTTTCCTTTCAACCAGACAATGGATCCTACATATCCCTCTTCCCCTTTCCTTTCTCACCCATCCATCCTTTCACTTTTCCTTCAAAACGAACATAGCATAAGGTTTGAATAATTCAACTGACCTTGTCCCTAGCAAGCGGATGAGATAGGAAGCAAGTGATCAGCTTGTGTAAATAAGCATTGTACACATAGATCATATCCTCATCATCATTCTGTAGAGATCAAACACAAGGCTTAAAAATTAGTCATCTTTTCATCTTATTTTATACAAGAAACTCGAAAAACAATTCATAGAAAACTTCAACCTCAATGATGAACATCCAAACAAATAAATAAAAAAAATAATTAAAAAAAGCAACATATCATTTTGAGTAGAATTTAATGGCACAATACAGGCATAGATTATCCTAGAAAACACTCAAAAAGCAATAGGAATTGATAAAAAAAAAAAAAACAAAAAAAACAAAAAAACAAAAAAAACAAAAAAAAAAAAAGGATGAAAGAAGAAACTATTGGAAACATTGAGACCTAGCTTCAAGGATCTATTACAAAGCAAAAATGAAAATCAAAACAGGGGAAAAAAAAAAAGGAAATCAGTTCTTTTTTTGGACTTTTTAAGATGTGCTTCCAAAATCAATAGTAGAAGAGAGCAAAGACGTGTTCAAATGACTTATTCAGTTACAATGATTGCATTGCTGTGAAATTGAACCTTGATGAAGGAAATGAAATTTTGATACATAATTAAGGGCAAATGAAAAGCATTCTACTGACAAACCTGGTAAGCAGCAGTTCGAAGAACATTATCCAGCAAAAACTGGAAAACATTGTTTGAGAAAATTAATTCCAAGCATGAATTTAAGTACCCCAAATCATTTGATGTGGTGCTTAAAACAGTTTCACTTGCAGCAATTCCATCATTTATTAACATCACATGCACAGACCATGCGAGCCTTACACCATCCATGAAACCATCCACAATTGGATGATTTCCAGTAGCCATCAGCTAGAGCATGCAAGATAACACAACAAATTTCAGATCAACTAAAAGTCATCAATTATGGATAAAAAATCACAAATAATTGTTCATCTTACAATTTCGTGAAATTCTTTTCTAAAAGAAGCATCATGGGACAGGACAGCCGCTTTATCAGGTACTGCACCCAGAGCATCTGATATGAAAGCAATGACAAGAGTGAAAAGAAGACTGAACGAAATCTGCATAGAGATAAGAATTAAGAATTATTTGGCAAGGCAAAACCGTATTTTAGATATACAAGAATCCATGCAGACATCAGATAAGCATGTATCAAAAGTAACCTTATGTAACTTTAACTTAACATGAGAAGGGAGAAAAATAAAAGGCCAAAATCATCTCATATGAAATTCAAGTTGCGTCTACATCAACACTGGGCATAAAATTGCTTAGCCAACAGAAAAAAGGGACATGCCTGATGTTTTAATGTGCCATTGACTTCCACAAGCTCAGCTGCACTATCTTTTAAGGCATCAAGAACATCCTTTACATCTTTCGGGCCTGTAAGAAGCAAAGTTTATGACAATGTTGTAATAAAAATCTATTTCATTATCATAGCACTTGCGAGTTCTTAGCTCAAGAAGTAATCACACTGTTTATCAATCGAGAGAGAGACAGGAGAAAGAATAGATAAATGCACAACGACATCAAACTCATGCTCAGAATGCTCACTGGATGTCATTCAATGTTTAAAATACACACACATCTATATGATATATATATTCTGATCAAACACATTCCACATGATTGCACAAGGCAAATTCAACGGAAGGAAGGCCAGATCAATGGTTATCATCCCATGGGTCTCGCCTATCCAACCAGTAAATTGGTTGATCAAAATTTTGGCTATCCAATCTTAATAGTTCAGTTTCAGATCAGAATTCCTTGAACAAATGACAACCGTTGTGTTTGTAAATATCAATCACAGTTTGGTTAACCAACCTGGACCACCACGATCACCCCTTGAAATATAGATTAAGAAATTAAAACCCAATCAAAATGCACTGGAACCCTCCATTTATAAGATTAACAAAGCAATATTTCATAAATAATATGTTACTGTATTGTAGCCCATCATCATGCACAAGAACTAAATAAAATAAAATAAAGATAAAGGCTCAGGAAAATGCTTAGCAGCTTACTTGTCCGCACAACCAGAACAGAGAGGACAAGGCAATGTCCTAGGATATGTCTCTCCTTATGGACCACATCTCGCCGCTCAACAAGAGCACCTCTAGAGTCGATGATGTAGCTCTCACACAGAGGCCCACCTAAACCAGCAGGTTCTTCCCGATTGAGTTCCTTGAATTAAACACACATAAATTTCCTCAATGTATCACTGAGATAAACAAAACCTAAAATAATACATATATAATGCCAAAATCCGGCTGGAAATCTTTTATGCTTAGCATTTTTATAATTTTCCTTTATTTTTCACAGCAACCACCAGCCAGATATGTAACCTACAAATGATTGCAGATTTCCAAAAGTTAGCCCAAGTTGTCCATTTGAATTTCTACCAAACAAAACCTGTAGGCTGCCCTGCACCATGTACTTAGGTGTATTGTTGTGCTAATGTGGCATCTTAGGCAGTTTAAATTAAGTCACACAAACATGAGTTCAATCCTAAGACATGGGCACTTCTCATCTAGTCCATTGTAACATCTTTAGGGGAAGTTGCCTAACCATACCTGGCATTTCCTAAAATTCTGAGCTGAAATTACACTAAAATGAATAGATTAGGTAGACTGACCATACATAACTCCAATTTTTTGGGAACTTTTGAGCTTCATCATCATTGGAATTCGCCTAGAAACAGATTTTTTACGAAATATGAATAAGGTGAAAGAAGAATGATATAGGTTCAAACCTTTATTAAAGAAATCAAACGCTGTCTAAGCCCATTGTTGATAATATCTTCTAGGAACTTCTGGATGTCTAAAATAAGATCAGTTTCAAGCTGTGAATCAAGCACAGCAGCCTGCAAAGGAAGTAGTGTAAAAATCCAAGAAAATATGAAGATGAAATAAAGCATAGAGAGAGAGAGAGAGAGAGAGAGAGAGAGAGAGAGACCCTTAAAAGCATATGCAGGGCTGTTATAAGATCCCGTCTCTCAGTGTACCAAAGTCCTGCTGCAAGGCGAAAAATTTCTAAAGGTTCTCGTCCCATTAAGCCCCACTAGAAATAAGAGATAAATAAAAAATCACAAATGAGATCCCCGATAAGCTATAAGTCAAATGAAATCTGAAGACAAAGAAAGAGAATAGAAATTCACCTCTTGGTTGGCAGAAACAAGCAACCGAACACAATCTATTTCATTGAGATGGAGCTCATTACTCAATTGCAAAGCCTATCACAAATTCACACATTATGACAGCCAATACTGAGCAACAAACAACAATAAAGATCAGAGATAAAGCAAAACGATATTTCTTACTGTAACTGTGGATACCACCAAAAGAAACAAGGTCTATGTATATTAGCAGTGACTCAGAAATTGCAAAATTGCATAACTTATCCAATTGTAATAGACATCTCAGAATGTAAATAAATACATACTCCACTATTTAAAAAGCTACTATAACAAGTACCATTTCTTCAAGGAACGAAACAAAAAAAACATATATATTCAAAACTTACAATCTGTACATCCTGATCGTCTAATGAGATTGGCGGTGAATCGGGCAGCCTGACTTCTTTTGACTGGAGTTGAGTGCGATCCGATGGTTTGGGAGGCTACAAATCATAAAACAAATATATAAATAAGTAAAGATAACGAATGTGTACGAACTTAGAAAACTTAGCAGTGATTTAGAAAAATTAACAGTACTGGATAGGAGAGGAGAGACTGGAGAGAAGGAAGGGAACTGCGAATGGCATGCAAAAGCTCGATTCTCTGGGCTGGCGACGGAGGCGACGGAGATAGGAGAGAGGATTCGATTATGTGAACAAATTGCCTTGGAGAAACCATTGTGGATTTTGAAATCTTAGCAGAGAGGAGAAAGATGATTATAGAACATAAAAGAAAGAAAATGAGGTAAAATTAGGCGGGAAAGGAATGGAAAGTTGTGGAGAGGGACTAACGAGTGATAAACCCCTATATAAGCCCTAATAGCTTCGAAACAGATTTTTAGCAAGTGGCCACTTGCCATTGTCTGCTTGAAAGAGAGGGATGCAGACGACATGTCATGTATTAAACGGTGCGTTTCGATTATTTTTTTTTTTTTTGGATTAAGCAATTTTTTTCTTTTTTTGGATTATGCTTTTTTTTTTTTTTTTTTTTGGGCCTAATGGATAAAGCAATGTTGGGAAACACTTAATTTGAAGCCTAAATTTTAGGCCAATTTAAGGCTTCAATTAAATTTTCGCTGAACTGGGCTTCAATTTTTAATTTGATTTAATTTGTTGTATTTTTGTTAAATTAACAATAAGATATTTTATTTGATTCAAAAAAACACAATAAGATATTTAATTAAAATGGTGAGACTCACAGCAAATTTTTAAAGGTAAATGATTATTTAGTCTCTAAAATTTAATCTAATTAATTAATTCATCTTTATTTTTTGAAAAACTAACTAATTAGTCTCAATTATTTAACAATTGTTTAATTTTATTAAAACAATTATTTTTTATTTTTATTGTATAATAATTATATAATTATATAATAATAAATAATTTTATAATTTGATGATATTAAATATAATTATTATATAAATGTTAGTTATTTTCATAAATTTAATAGAAAAAAAGTGCAAAAAACTTGATGAAATGATTAAATAATATGACAGAATTAAAATTAAGGGACTAATTAATTAGTTTTTTAAAAAATATGAATGAATTAGTTAATTATGTCAAACTTCATATAATAAATAGTAATTTATCATATTTTTAAATAATGAAAATCAAAAATTTTAAATGATAAAAAAATTCAAAATAAAAATTTTAAAAAATATTCAAAAGCTAAAAAATTAAAACTTAAAAGTTAAAAAATTGATAATATTTCGCTAACAATCATAATCCATACATAAACAAATAATTGCTACATTAGGTAAATAAACTCAAAAAATACTAAACTTTAATATTTTCTTTTAATACAGAGAAGGAAGTATCCAAACTTTCTTAATCATTTCATTTAGTGATTATTGGTGAGAATCCAAACTTGAGACGCTGACATGGACTATTATATCAAAGAATGCTACTAAGTTAGCATGCCAATTAGATGCTATATCAGCATACCACATCAAAATAAACCCACTTCTTTTTTATTCTGTTAAAAATTAACAAAAAATTATTATATTAATACTCATACTACACTCATTTATTTCCTAAATCCATAATTTTATCTTCACTCTTCGTCCAATCAAACCCTCCATTCTCTACCTAATTCGACCACTTATGTCACGTCCCAAATCGATGACACGTGACCGGCACTAAAACGTGAGAAATACACAAAGTTACTAGTGCCCGTAGTAAGCCTGACATCACACAACGCAACAAACTATCCCATAATAGGGCTATGGGCCCACACAAGTTAAGCAGATCCAACCCAACATCAACTTAAACAAAGCCACGCTGGGCTAATAACTCAATTATCTCAATTATCTCCTAAATATCATATCATTTATTATACAATTAGATTCTACTTAACAAACAAGTTCCAATTCAGAATATACATATCATTTGAACATTAAACAATATACAAGTAAAAAATGTAGCATTGCGGAGTTTTATAACTATGATACAATTATGAATATGTTATTTACACTTCTCAATACTTAATAATATAGACTACTGCCGAAAGAAAATTGGTAGTTTACTCAGTTTACAATTCTTCACAAACTCATTTCTCGACCTAAAAAATAATAAGTTGAACAGGAATGAGCATCCGACTCAATGAATGATAAATAAGTTGAACAGGAATGAGCATCCGACTCAGTGAATGATACTAACTAATATATTAAACTAGTATCCTATAGACAGATTCTTAATGTTCGTGCTATGCATCATGTCACAAAGATAGACAAATTATACAATTAAGTAAGGACAAGATACAGTTCACAGTGCCATACTAATAACCAATGTGGGGAGCCGATCCCCCTATCTTGGCTCTCTCAATCTAATAATCTGTCTCTTATGTCCAATGGACCCGGCTGTCATTGGTCTGTACCAAGCAGACTTGACCCGACTGATAGTGGTCTTGGCGATGAGCAGACCCGGCCAGCATACATCAGTCATAGTACATCTTCTAAATCTCATTAGAATCATAATCATAATAGTAACCATATCCATAATCATACCTATGATCCTAGGTGGTACTGTATCCTCCCGATCTACATCCGTCAACCACAATCACAGATAGCATAGAATATTGATTCACCATTCACAGTCAAATGTCATATGCATCTATGCAATAATAGTGCATAATATACATACAATAAGTGCAGATGCATATAAAGATAGTATAACATATTAGGGAGTATCACTCACCTAACTGACGACGTGTCTGACTGGCTTCCCTCGAAAGTGCAGCCTTTGGAATCAGGAAGATGCCAGAACACCGACACTGGACAACAAAGGATATTATCAGGATATGAACGACTCACATATCTAGACATAACTTAAAGAATATTGAGATTTTTATCTAGATCTCGACAGAACCTCATTAAACTCAGATACCACTCAAAATAACAAAAAACATAATACTTCTAAAACAACCTTAACAGACAACATAATCTCAGCGACCTCTCCTGGGTCCTCCCAACTCATACTCAACAATAGACTCAACAAACTTATAACAACTACAAACTAGAATCCGCTAAACATAATATAACTCAATTAACAACTGAGATATAAGAGTTTCGGGTTAACCTTCATAAATTCCAATCATACGAACGTCAAGAGTCGCGCTGGAACGATGAAACGGAGCTGTTGGACTGCCCTACGCGTCGCCGACCGGCCACGCCCTGCCGCTGCCGCTGCTAGTGGCGGATCTGGACGATCTTCACACCAGCAGGTTCACCTCGATGCTAGGATCACAAAAATCACCTCCACTCGCCGTCACTCGCCCGCAAGTCGCTAGAAAAAGCCTTACAAGCTTCGGCCTCCATAACTCTGATCTCCGCGTCCGGTGGCCGATCGGAGGCATGGCAGGTACCAAAAGGAAGTCCTCGCCACCAGGAGTCGAACAGAATCAGCCTCGCTTTGTTTGACAGCCGGAGTCGGTCGAAATCTGCTAATGAAGTTTCGGCATTGGTGAAGCTTCCCTCCATGCGTTCGTCGCTGTCTACCACCAGATCATGGTGCTGCTGCTTCCCTTGGAGTTGCCGGACAATGCTCTACCCAGTAGTGGTGGCGGTGCTCGACACCACCGGCCGGAACCCCACCAACCGTCCCTCTCTCTCTCTCGGTCCCTCTCTCTCTCTCTCTCCTCCTCTCTCTTCTCGTTCAATTTCATTTCTTGCTGGCAGCCATCTCATTGGCTCCCTTAAGCCAGTCAGATGGCCTCCCTTCTCTATCTTTTAATTTCTTTAAAACACCAAACATATACATATATATATAAAACAATAAAGATGACAATACTACTACTAATAACAATAATAATAATACTAACAATAATAAAAAACCATAATTACATAATAACAATTCAATTTATGAAACTTATTCATAATAATAGTAATTATAATGAAATCCCAAACTTCCGGTAATTTATATAATTAGCAATATAATTTAGATTAATCGAACATAATATTAATTTCCGATATCAAAATATAAATTCTCCAAATAACCATTATAATATTTTCATAATTAAATATATAATCCTTCTTCAATTTTTATATACATATAAAATATTTAAATAAAACTACCATTAATAATACATATTCAAATAGTATGAATATATATAATTTAATAAAATATAACTTTAATATTTGCTTAAATAAATAAAATATTAGAATAACACCTTTCCATACAAAAATAAGATTTTAGAAAAATAATTAAAAATTCAGGGTATTTCAACTTAGGAATTCCATAAACACTTCATAGCCACAGCAAGCCTGTCACGCCCCTAACCCAAGGACACGTAATCGGCACTAGGACACGAGTAATGTACGTGGCTATCAGTGCCTATAGTTAGCCTAACATCACACAACACAACAAACTATCACACAATAGGGCTATGGGCTCACATATTAAGCAGATTTGAATAAACAACATTTTCAAATATTGCCACACTAGGCTATCAACTCAATTGTCTCATAAATATCAATTAACATATTATTGAATTCTGATTAACAAACAATTCTTAACTCAGAATATAAATATATAATACAACTAATAATTACATAAAATACAAGTAGTAGGGGTAATATTGTGGAGTTCTAAAATTATGATACAATTATCCAAATATCCTTTACATAATTCAGTGCTTATAATACAAAACACTGTCGAAAGACAAATGGTAGTTTAACTCAATTTACAGTTTCTTTCACAAGCTCATTCCACGACCTAAAAAGATAAGTTGAATAGGAATGAGCATTCTACTCAATGAATGATACCAATTAATGTATTAAACTGGTGTCCTATAAACATGTAGCTAATGTTTATGCCAATGCAAAATGTCACAAAGGTAGACAAATCACACAAGCAAATAAGGATGAGATTCAATCCACAATACCACATTAAATCTCAATATGCGGAGCCGATCCCCCAATACTAGCTCTTTTAATCCAACAATCAATCTCTTATACCTAATGGGCTCGGCCATTACTGGTCCGTATCTGTGAGGCCTCGCCCGAGCACCTGCCCAGTCTGCTAGAGGAAACCGGAATGCTCATTCGGGTTTAGATTCACGGTGGAACCCTCGGGTTCAGATTTGGTTGATTGATTTTGAAAAATTATTTTTAGGAGTCACCACCTTAATTTTATTTAGTTGGAAAAATATTAAGGGAAAACCCAATTTTGACTCCATATTTGTTAATTTGCCCAAAGATAAAAGTCACTGGCCTTCGAACCTAGTTGAGTTCGGGGATTAGGTTTTTTATTTTAAATAATCTAAATTTGGCTCTTTAAGTTTAATTTGACTTAAAAAATTAATTTCATGAATGACATTAATAATTGCAAAATAGAATGCATGAACATGGAATAAGATGAATGCATGAAAAATAATGGAACAATAAATATTCATAAATAAAGGAGAGTGTTCCCTCCAATCTTTAAAGATTTGGGGGAACCACATGATCACTCCTTAATTAAGATAATTACATAAAAAAATGGGATGTCCTCTCTAACCCTTATGGGATTCTAGGAAGGTCACAAATTCCCTTACAAATATTGTAAAAAGATAATTGATTTACAAAAGAAAACAAGGAAAAATATGCTTAATTTAAAGGAAAATTAGATTTGAGATTTGGACTTAAATTTCAAATGTGTCTACGTACCCCATTTAAATGGAGATCAAAATCCACGTAGTTTGCTCCACGATTTAGTGGAGGGGTTTAAAAAATGATTTTTGGGGTTTGGAGAACGAGTTTGATTAAAATACCTTGGATTTTGATGGATGAGATGGAAAAAGTATTTTGCCAGACCGAAGTTTCGTTTTATCGGACCGGAAAAAACTTGTTGATGGATGATAAAAAAAGTGATGGGTGAGTGAATTAATTAATTAAAATGATTAATTAATTAATTAAAATAGTAATTGAGTTGAAAAGGAGATTTTTAATTTAATTTTTAAAAAGGGGTAATTAATTAATTAAACTGATTAATTAATTAATTGAAAAAAAGATTTTTTTATTTAATTAATTTAAAAAAGGTAATTAATTAATTAAAAAGATTAATTAATTAATTAATTAATTAATTTGTAAATAAAAAGATTATTTTTTTTAGTTAATCAAAAAGATTAATTAACTAGGCTTGGGTGGGAAAATTAATTAATTAAAATGATTAATTAATTAATTAGAAAGTGGATGGAGGGAGAAAAATAAAGAAGGTTGATAGATAACTATCAATATCAACATTTGGTGTGTGTAAAAATGAGGGAATGGGAAGCCTATTTATAGGCAAAATGGGTAAAGGGTAGTTTAGATAATGAAAATGTGAAAAGACCATGGGAATAGGGTCAAAAAATGGCTGTTAACTGGATAAAGAGGGATAAAAAGGTCATTTTATGCATGTGGGGCCCATTGGAGCAGGATGGTGCGTGCCCTAACGCAGCGTTGCACCAGGCCTGTGCAGCGCCGTGTCAGGCCTTTGCGACGTGCCGCAAACAGGCGGTGCGGTACCACGCAGACCTGACGCGGTGCCGCACGCCACGTGGTGTGGCACGCTTTCCGAGATTTTTCCTGACGGCCCGTTTTTTGAGAATTTTTGGGTCAATTTTTAAGACTTTTAGGTCAAATTTTGGGAGCCACAGAGATTAGAAAAATTAACAGTCAGTGTCGTTAGGATCGAAATTAATTTTAGGACATTTTAACAGTCAGTCTGAGGTAGATTTCAGTCAGTTTTGAAAAAAAGGTATCTGATATAGAAGGTCCGGTCGGGGACAAAAAGGCATCCAGTTGTGCCAAGAATGCTCCAGCCAGCTTTGGAGAAATTAATGTTAATTTTGAAGGTGTTAAAATAAAGGTTCACAGTATCACGCAACCTTGACTCGATTAGCAGCAGCCCTGTCGATGAGCATGCCCGGCTAGTATCCACCAGTCATAGCTCATCTTCTCAATCTCATCATAATCATAATCATATACATGATTCCTAAGTGGTATTGTATCCTCCTGATCTCCATCCGCCAACCACAACCATCATATAATATCAAAGATCAATTCATCAATCACAATCAAATGTTAACATGCATCTATGTAATAATATACACATATATAAATACATACAGTAAATGCAAATGCATGAGAAGAAAATGTAATATATTAGGGAGTATCACTCACCTAGTAGACGACTCGTCCGACCGACTATCCTCAGAAGTGCAATCCTTGACAGCAGGAGGATACCAGAGACATCAACTCTGAATAACACGTGATATTATCATGATACGAACGACTCACTTCTCAAGACATAACTGAAAGACTATTGAGATTATTGCTAGAATTTCGGCGAAATTTTCCCTAAACTTGGACATTACCCAAAAAGATTAACAAAGAACACAACACTTCTAAAAATAACCTCAACAGTCAACACAACTCAATATAACACCAACGACCCCTCCTGGGTCCTCCCAACTCTCAATCATTAATAGAACTCAACAATCAATCGACAATTACTAATTAGAATCTACTAAACATAATTTAAATCAATTAACAACTGAGATTCAAGAGTTTAAGGTTTATCTTCATAATTTTCGATCGAACGAACATTGAGAGTTGCATTGGAGAGACAAGATGAAGCTGCTTGGTTTGGGTCCACGCATCGTCCCATGCATCGCCGCAGAAGCATTGCTAGCCAGCCACGCGTCACCATTGCTAGTGGCTAATAGGGGCAATCTTCACACCACTGGGCTCGCCTTAACGCTAGGAGCTTGAAAATGGCCACCACTCGCCGTCACTCACCCGCGTCTCGCCGAAAAATGCCTTAAAATGTTCGATGGGATGTTTTTCAATCTCTTCCTCCGGTGAACTTCAGAGGGCAAGGCAGGTACTAAATGAAAAGCCCTCATCACCAAGAGTTGAACGGGACCAATGTCGTCAAAGTCAGTTGGAATTTACAATTGAAGTTTCGGTGTCAGTAGGACCTTAACTCACGACTACTCCGCTACTGGTCGTCCGATCAGGGTGCCACTACCTCTCTTGAAGTTTCCAGACGGTGGGTTAGCTATTGGAGTTAGTAGTGTAGCCTACCGCCGGCTGGATGTCGGTCTTCTTGCACCCACAGCCCTCTCTCTCTCTCTCACTCTCTCTCTCTCTTCATTCCTGCTACTACTGCCACTAGCCATCTGATTGGCTCCCTTTAGCCAATCAGATGGCCTCCACTTCTTCTTCTTTTATTTACTTTAAAACATTATATATATATATATATACTACTACTACTACTACTAATAATAATAATAATAAACCTTAATCTACATAATAAAATTCAATTAATATAAACCATTCATAATAATAGTAAGTATAACGAAATTCCAAACTTTCAATAAAATTCTATAATTAACAATATAATTTAGATTAATCGAACATAATATTAATTTAATATTAGTACTAATATTCAAATATAAAAATATAGATTTTCGAAATAACCACTATAATATTTTCATATTTAGATATATAATACTTCTTCAATTATCTCACACACTTAATATTAAAATAGAATTACGATTAATAATATATTTTTTAAATCATATGAATATACAAATTTAACAAAAAAATATAACTTCAATATTTGCTTAAATAAAAAAAATAATAAAATAATATATTTCCATAAAAAAAATATAATTTTATAAAATAAATGAAAATTCGAGGTATTACAAAGCGCATGACTCTGCCTGAGCTAGTAACTACTATGCCTAACTACTTAGCAAAATCCCATTGTATCCCTTGTCTCATGTGTTTTTGGTTCGTTCGCAAAACCAAAAATTAGGAAAAGTGATGATCAAGAGTTAATAGAAACGCATGTTCTTACTAATTCATATATTTTTTTTGTTCTTTTTTTTTTCTTTTTCCTTTCTCACCGACTATCTCTGCTCTTTCTTTTTTCATTTTTTTCTCTTTTTGCTTTTCTTTTTTTGGTTTGATTTCTCTATTCTTTTTTTCTTTTTTAAAATTTTTATTAAAAATTAACTCATTTAACATTTAAATTCAAATAAAATCAGAGTAGCCAAAAGAAAATGAATCATAAAATATTTAATCAAAGATAAAATAAAATAAAATAAAATAAAATAAAAATATCAATTCACAGATGTTTCAAAAACCGAAACAATGCAACAAAAAGAGAGTTGAGTCCGCAATGGCGTTGTTTTTATGGTGGCAATCAATAGTTTCAGCATCTATAAGGAGACCTACAATGACGTGTCTGTCTATGTGTGGATCTATGTACATCAAAGGAAAAACTAAAGGAGAAAAGAGTCGGATTTAATGGTGATTTGAGCTTTCTGTTTTTTATTTTATTTTATTTTATTTTATTGAAGGGAGCTATAATAGTGGTGGTGGCTTTTAGAGATCAACAATGTGGCTTTTTGTGAGAGTAAGATCGTGTGAGAGTCAGGATGGGTGGAGAGAAGGGTGTGAATTTGGCCTTAATTTTGCGTCTTCATCATCATGTAGCTGTAATATAACACCTGCTAAGTTTAATACAATACGCAAAGTCGATACGACAATCTCGCTAGCTGATTCGCAGCTGAGGGTTCAGAAGTAACACCCTAAAAGAAAAATTTTAGCCTTCGAGTATATTACTATCCAAATGCCAAATGCTCAATTTTCCAATACTGATTAACATCAATCTGTAAAAAAAAAAGAAAAAAAAAAGGTGCATCCATGTGTCCGCTGGTCCCCTATGTGCGTTGATGTGAGGCCTCGCCTGAGCACCGGTCTGATCCGCTGAGAAATTAAAATGTTCTTTGGGAGAAACTCCATGATTGAAACTCGCTGTAAGTTCAGAAAATTGATTTGTGCGATTTATTATTGTGAAAAGGAGTTGCCACTTTAATTTACTTGTTTTAATTAGGAAAATTAAAGAAAACGTAAAATGATTGACTCCAAAGAATATTTGATTTATCTCAATGGAAAACGCACTAGTCCGCGAGTGATCAAAGAGGGCTCGGGGATCAGATTTTGGTAATTACACAATTGAGAAAATATAATTTTCTTTAGTTTGGCTAAAAATTGTAAAATAACTCTTAAAAAGGAATTTTCGTGTATGATGGACAATAATATAATGATGCATGAAACAGATATATATGATAAGATGGAATAACAATTATAGATAGACAAGCAGAAATAAATCCTACTTAATTATTACAAAGAAAAAAAATAATTAAAATAAAGAGGATCTTTCCTCTAGCCCTTATGGATACTAGGAAAAACACACATTCCCCAACTAAGTTAATACAGAAACAAAAAAAAATAGAGGATTAATATAAATAAATCAAAGTAAAAGGGAAAAAATGTTAATAAAAAGATTTTGGAGTTGATGCCTTTCAGAATGGTAGCCTGCGTATCCCATTGAATAGGAATCAAATCCCACGCAGTTTTTTCTTCTTGCGAAGGAGGAGTTTTGGAAAAGTGTTAATTTGTTTATTAATTTAATTTTGATCTCTAAATTAATAAATTTTAGATCTTTTATGCTATATGTGATTTTAGAATTTTGAGAATGGACAAAAGGAATTATACCTTTATTTTTCTTGATTTTCAGATGAACGGGGCAAGCTTAGCTCAGGATCTAAGCTCTACTTTGGATTTAGGACCCTGAAGTTGAACTTTAAACAGTGAAATGTTGGCAAAATAGTGTAATAAATGCAAATTAAAAGAATTTGAAACAACAGATTTTAATACCAATTTCGAACAGAATTTTAACACAATTAGTAGAGCAATATAGGAGAGTTTCTGCATTGGAATTCCCCCCTCCCCCCTCCCCAAATGAGCTGGAAGGAGACTCTATTTATAGAGCTGCTGAAGAGGCTGTCAGCGGCACCGGTGGTAGCACTGGTAGCTTGCCGGAGGCACCCATAGCGCGCCGGTCGGCTGGGCGGCACGCTGCGTGTGCCGCCCTTGCTGCCGGCAGGCTGGGCATGCCGCCCTACCGTCGGCATGCTGGATGTGCAGCCCAAAGCGGTGGTGCACCGCCAAACAGCTGGTCCAATATGTTTTTGCACATTTTTGGCCGTTTCTAGTCCGTTTCAGATTTTAGCCCGGTTTAATTCTATGAGTTTGTGACTGAAAAGCAGTCGACTAGCGAGACCGCTCTATGCGTAGCGCATTATTCTTAGTAAGTGTCAAACTGCAGCTGGATCATAAGGATGCAAATTTGAGGGGTTCACAGTTGAAAATTCTATTTTCACTTTTTTTTGTCCCATTTTCACTTGTTTTCAGCCTCATTTTTTAGTCTTTTCACTTTTTCACTTCCCAAACTATCCCCACTTCCATTTGCCTATAAATAGACCTAAAATCTTTCATTTTTCCACACACACCTTGAATTAGAGTTCATAACTATCATCTAATTCCTTTTTTCTTCTCCTTCTAATCAATCTCTTTAACTTAATTAATTAATCATTTTAATTAATTGATTATTTCATCCTAACCTAAGTTAATTAATCATTTTAATTAACTAAACTTTTTTTAAAATTAATCATTCAATTAATTAATTAATTAATCCTTTTAGTTAATTAATTAACCACTTTTTTAAAATCAATCCATCCTAATTAATTAGTTAATCTTTTTAATTAATTAATTTATCCACCCAATTGCCTTAATTAATTAATTAATATTTTTAATTAATTAACCTACCAATCAATCCAACTCTCCAATATCGATAAAATGGAACTTTGGTTTAGTAAAACTCTTTGTCCAATCCACTCAAAGGTATAATATTTTTCCTTATCTATCTAACCCCTAAATTGAATCAAAGTAATCAATTTGTAAACCCTCCATTTAATCATGGAATGAATTATATGAGTTTTGATCCCTATTCAATGGATTACATAAGTATGTTTGGAATCTAAATCCAAATTGCAAATCTGACTATTTCATTTTCCCTTTCATTTTTAAATATAATTATTAGTATTACATTTTTGTAAGAGAAATTATGGCCTTTCTAGAATGCATAAGAGCTAGAAGAGGCATCATACTTTAATCATTTTGGAGTTAAAGAGCGATCATATGGTTTAAAGAGTTATCATGTGATTCTCCAAGTATTCATAAGGACTATAAAGAACACTCTCCTTAACTTGTGGATATTTACTCTACTTTTTTTATTTCTTTAAAACCTCATGCATTCACAATTATACAATGATCATGGATTCTAATTGTCATCTTTTAAATTGTCATTCATGCAACTAATTTTTTAAGCCAAATTAAACTTAGGAGCCAATCTCGATTATTAAAACAAAAAATCTAGTCTCTGAATCCTCTTCAGTTTCAAAGACTGGTGATTTTATCCTTAGTTAAATTAATCAAAGATTAATTAACTAAAGTCAATTTTTGGGTTTTTTTCCTTAATCTTTCCCATTTAAAATAAAATTAAGGTGGTAACTCCCAAAATTATTTTAAAAATCAGCTCATCCAAATCCGAGGGTTTTATCGTAAGTTTAAATCCAAATGATTCGAGGGTTCTATCACAAGTTTAAATCCAAATGAACATATTGATTCCCCTAGCAGATTAGGTTGCTGCTTAGGCTAGGCCTTATAGTCAGCAATTCCACTAGAAATTGGTTGCCACCTTTTTAATAAAACAAAAAGCAAAAATAAAAGGATTACTATTTGATTAAGATTTTTCTCAAAAATAATCCTCATTTGGCCCATTAAGTTTAACTCGGCTATCATGCATCGCTTTGCATAATAAAAAAACCTTGTCTAACCTTAGCTTTAGGAAAACTCTAGGATGGTAAGTAACATTAGTTTAATAACTCTCTTTTTTATATGTTTGGAGATAGCGAAAATATTCTACCCTATGATGAATCACCAATTATTTCGGTGATGTAAAAGTAATCAATACTGCTTGACCAACAGGAGGCTCATTGACTCATATATGGTTAAGTATATTGATTTTTAGTGGAACAAGAAACCTTAAACCAAGCCACTCTTCACCCTTGTACATATAGTAACTTTAGTATTGACCTTAAGGTTCCATGTACCATAATAGTGGAAATGTTTTATATATACACTCATGAAACCTTTTTCAACATGCATCATAATATCATTATGCATACATGATATGAGAAACTCAACAATAAAAGACTAAACACCTCAAACACCAAGGTCGGTGTTCCGCCACCCCAAATGACCACACACTCACCAAATCTCCCAAACAAGTGACCAACCAAGTATGAAAGGAATCTTTTTCCTGACACACCATTGCATACACCTCTTTGTTCCTTTTAAAATGTAAATTCTTCCCCTTTCTTTTTTCCTTTCCTTTTTAAGGCATCGATCACCAATACCTCCAACCCCTTCAACTAAGATGTCATAAGTGCTTTCTTCACTAGCCTCCTCAAGAAACAAAAGGAGACCTTCCAAGTTGCATTCACCATTACCTTTAAGACTCAAGTCAACTCATTCACCAACGCCCTTAATGCTTAGTTAGCCACCTTTCCTAATGCCTTTAACTCCTAACATCAGTCAATCATCAATGAGGTCAAAGAAATGACTAATGCCACCATCACTTCTCCTCCTTTTGACGAGCTTGCTTCCACTAAAGCTAGAACTAGCCATGGCCCTACTTTCATACATCCCATTATTGATCTCATCGATAAAGGAAAAGCCCCTGAAACTCCTACCTCTTTTGCTTTGGATCTAAATGTCATTGTATGCTCTCCCACTATGAATCCTTTTTAAAGTGAAGATTTCTCCAACTTCCCTAAAACTAAGAAACTGATGGAGAAATTTAAGGCCATAAAAAGGACTATCAAGAGCATAAAGAAGCACGAAGATGTGATAGATGTTGACTATTTAACTCTCTTTTCAAATGTAGGAGTTCCACCAAAATTCAAAATGTTGGACATGCACAAGTTTGATGGTATCACATACCTCAAAACTTACCTCAAAATGTATATGGGCACCATATAACCCTTTAGAGTGGATGACAAGCAGTTTGCTTATTTATTCCAATAGTCCTTAAACGGAGCTGCTGTTAAAGGTTACTGGATCTCAACCAGAATCATAATAAAACATGGGATGACATATTTAACACATTTGTGAAACAATACCACTATCACATTGAGGTGGATGTCACCCACCGAGATCTAAAAATCTCTAAATAAAGCTAAAGAGAGTCCTTTATAGCAAATCTTACAAGATAGAGGGCGAAAGAGGCCTAAATGGTGAACCATCCATTCGAAGTAGAGCAAATTGACACCGTTGTCAAAAATTTTCTTCCCTAATACCAGACTCATCTGTAAACACAGTACCTCCTTAGCTTTAAAACTCTTATTTCTACTGCCAGCAAGATCAAGGATTTGATTTAATCAAGATGAATTAAGGATGAATCCTCTAGTTCGAGATATCATAAGAACAACAATTGCACCAACAACACCATCAACTTTACCACCCAAAGGAAGGGGAGGTAAATATTGTCTTTTATCACCAGCCAATGAGGTTGAAAAGAATAGCTTTCTCTGATTTAGGCATACCCGTCAAGCATTATCTATAAGAAGGCTTTAGAAACCCATTTTGTCGAGCTTCTAGAGCCAAGAGTACCTCTTAATCCATTGCCCAAGAACTATAATGCCAATGAGCACTATGACTATCATCAAGAACTGAAACATAAATTAATGCATGTAATGCTCTAAAACACAAAATTCAAGACTTCAATGACTATAGAGATATTGTTGCTCCTAAGTTAAAAGCCTAATATTGTCAGCAATCCTCTTCTGAACCACTGAGCTCATCCAGCTATCTCAAGCCTCATTCCATAATCGATTTTTTGAGAAAAGTGCTGGCCCTGCTGTGTCCTCATATGAGTCTTTCAAGTCTATATCTGAGTCCTCTGAGTCTATGTTTGAGTCATTTGAGTTAGGGTCTTAGTCACCCTAGTCTTTTGAGTCTATTTCTGTTAAGTGTTTTTAGAATTTGAGTCTGTCAAATCTTGTCCTTTTTAGTCTATAACCTGTCTTTTGGGCTTATCTTTTAATACTAATATAACCCATGATGATGGGACTGTTATCAGCAATAAAAATATTTTTGAACTGTCTGTTTTACTTTAATTCTTTTGATTCATCTTTTAATAGGACATCTAAAAAATAATAATAATTAAAAAAGGCAAAAGCATTAATTAATTATGGCACAGAGAAAAATAAAAAAAATCACATACATTGCATTTGCATGTCATTAATCGAAAAGGCTTATGAGCTCTTAGACTATTTTGCATGAGAACCCAAGGATATGGTAGAGATTAATCCAAGCATCGCATTTCAGTTCATAAGATCCCGACCTATAAATGAAGCATGTTAAACTGAAGGTACAAGGAATGAAAGCAAAATATATCAAAGGGTATCATGACCATTTGAATGTCGTTAAGAATGGATACTTTGTGCAAAATTCAGGGCTATTAACAGAGAATAGCTAGGCATTTCAATAAGAAGTGGAAGACAGAGGTTTGCAAAAAGTTTAAAGCCTCTATTCATGATTCGAGAGGAAAGTTTTGACTGAATTAGGCCAGACCATTATGCTCGAGAAGATCCCATCTAGCGAAGGTCCCATTCTTATAGACATGGATGAAAATGAATTCTCTTTGCAAACTGAAGCAATACTTTGTCTGCAGACGGCATCTGTATTTTATTTTTGTTTTTCATGAATATATAATCAGACCTATGTAGATCTAATTCTCCCTAAAAAAATGATTAATAAAAAAAGATGTCAGAGATACTTAGACAGCCCCGCTCGAGTTTGGTCCAAATTATAATGTAAAATATTTTATTTGCAGTGCATTCTTATTTTCTCTATGCCTAATACATCATTCACTTAAATTACTTTGCCTAAACGAAAAATAAATAAAAAGAAAAAGAAAAGAAAGAAAGAGCTCACTAAATTGAAAATCCAAAAGGGTGACTTAGGTAGAAATTAGAGCAAAATTAAAAGATGTCTCATATAATGATGATCAGATTTTACAAAATACAACCTATCATCATGATAAAAAAGATACCATTTCAATGTCATCTATAGCTCCTGCCAACCTATAAGTGTATTCTAAAGCAAAAATCCTGAACAAAAAGCAAAATGGTCATGTCTAAAGTTGTAGTCTATCCAATCTTTTTCCTCCCCCTAGGATGCACATTTCTCATACCTTAGTCAAAATTAGAGTCTCTGTAGCTTCCTTGCTGTATTAGTAGAAGTACTAACAAAACTAGAATTACTCACTACAACAGTATCAAAAACTCTTTCCTAAGTACCAGTAGTTCTAAAACTGCTCCTATAAATCTTCCTTTGCATGGCAAAAACTTGGAAACTGCTCCCCGCTGTGGCAACTAAAATCCTCCTCTATACTCCAAAAGATGTAGTCATCCTCTCTGCCTAACTATAACAATCCTTCTCTGAACCTTTACTATATTGTCACTCTATCTCCTCATTGCAGTCAAGTTTCTATGTCACTATCACCGTAGTTAGACTCACTACTACAACATGTGGTGTCACACCTCTAGTAGACCCCTGAGTCTTATTCAAAAATTGAGTGGCCCTCTCTGTTTGTGTTGCAGTCCTCTTGCCAACAATAGCTCCTTCTAGAGCCTTTCCCTCTTCAACTGTGTCATCCTCTATTTCCCACAGCAGGGTAGTCTTGTACTATCTCTCAACTGGCCAAACCACCTTTATCAGCCACCTACCATACCTTTTTATGGTCCCAAATGAGATTCTAGAAAAAGCAACATGATAACTCCTTAGCTAACCACCTTTGATAGCTCTAGTAATGAAAGCTATTATTTGCGTAGACTTCGAGAAGTGAACTATTGGAGGTATGTTTTGAGTCTATCACATATGCCTGGAAACTCTCATCCCCTAGTAGAAAATTCATTCAAGCCAAACCCAATAACCAAATCACTTGACACACATGACCTCCCGTCATGAAAGATCTAATCTCTTATCATTGACAGTGCCAAAATATGTCCTCTGAGGCAAGCTATAAACAACCATCCTATCTAATCTCTAACTAAGTCTCAATATGATGCATACAAAACTGAAAGTTAGTATAAACACCTATTACTGAAAGGGCCACCGCCAGAAAATGATCTATCAGCCACACCTGCAAAAACAACCAAAAACCTAAAAATTAGACATCCACAAAATGCCTTTAGTAGAAAGGGTAAAAACAGACAAATTTTTCTCATATAAAGAATAACCAGAGAGGCAGTTCTTCTCCCTAAACTTCAAACAAAATAGTCGAGACTCATCAATATCTCCACTAGCATAACTCTAACCACAGAGTGACATTGCTCCATCGGCAATACCAAGCTTATCACTCTGGCATCACCCTAACGGAGAGACTAAAAAATAGATATCCAGCTGTCAAGCAGAAAACCAAAGCCCTTATCTTTAGCCTCTACCCCTTCATATCTCCCTAGTCACTGAGATCATGAAACTCCTCAATTACAACAGTCAAATTCACCTAACCATTAATAACCATCTAGCTTGTAACATCTTAAGACAAGTCCAAAACTCATAAATGCCCAATCTAAGCTTTGCTACCACTAGAGCTGCCTTTGGATTGCAGCTAAGTATAAAACTGAACTCCTCGAGAATGGGACACAGCTCCTCCTCAGCAGCACCAAAATAGAAAACACATGTTACCAAATCCTAAAAACCTAAAGCAAGCCCTTAAAAAATCCCAGTCATAACTATCCACGTTTATTTTCTTAACATTGTCGAGTTTCTTAGTCCACAAATGCATATAGTGGCTAAAGTATAGTTCCATAGATATAAATGTCACATAAAAATTGTATTCACAAAGCAGACTCATGAATCCATCCTGCAAGACCTATGTAGTCATCCATTGCAGGCATCATCACATATCATCCATAACACATAAATTAAACAAAAGGTCTATAAATCTTAAAACATGCATACATAAACATGCATTATATATGCACAAACATACATGTATATGCAACTATCCACAGCTATGCACAATCATGCATAAGCCTTTCCTCCTCAAAACTGATCGATATCTTTTGAAACTGACTGTACCTTTTCGAAGTTGATTGATATCTTTCAAAACTAATCAGTGCCTCCTTGAAGCTAAATGATACTTTTCTATATCTAACCGACACCCTTTAGAATGATTACCCTCTCTTTAATGTCATGGTGGCTTATGTGAACCTTTTAGTGGTCCAAATACTTAACTCATCATAACATTCTCATTTTCAGATAATTCCCCAGATAACCATTAAGACTCATGTCTTTCAACCAACAAATGCCATTTCTCAAACGACTTTTACACAAAGCAACATCCCTTTTTAAGACAATCTTTACATAAATCAAGGTCCATTTTTCAGACAACCTTTGCATAAAAAAAGGTCCCCATTTTTCAGACAATTTTTGCAAAGAGCAAGTCCCCACTTTTCAGACAATCTTCGCATAGAGCAAGGTCTCTCTTTCAAAAAACCTTTGCATAAAGCAAAGTCCCTCTTTTTAGACAACCTTTGCATAGAGCAAGGTCCATTTTTTAAACAATCTTTGTACAGAGCAAAATCCCCTCTTTCAGACAACCTTTGCATAAAGCAAGTTTCCTTTTTTAAAAACCTTTACCCAGAGCAAAGTCTCCCCTTTCAGACAATCTTTGCACAGAGCAAGGTCCCCTATATATAGAGGTCATTCCATTCAGTTTTCTCACATCTTGGCTTGCTTGATTAGCCTCTGCGTCAAGTAAACCATCTCTTTAAACTTGGTGTACTAAGGAACAACCTAAACTTGGTCTACTAAGGAATAAGATCCTTATTCCAAAGTTTTTCTTTTCTTTTCTTTTTATTTTTGCTTTGCTTTTGCTTCTTGCTCTTCAAAGCAATAAGTTTAAGGTTTTCCATCACCATTCGAGGTAGCTTCCCTCAATCTAGATTAAGGCAAGTTCCCCACCGTCTAAAGTAAGCTGCCACTTGCCATCTGAGGCAAGTTTGCTACGATTGAGATGAGTCTCCTCCATCTCAAGGTAAGTCTCTTTTCTTTTTTCTTTTTTTCTTTCATTTTATTTTTCCCTCCTTAGGATTCTTTTCTCCTCTTTGGGCTCCTTGCCTAATTCTTTTTCAACTAAATAAATTACAAATAAAAGTTGCCCTAAATAAAGCTAAGGATAAATTGGGATAGAAAGTTGCATAAGCAGTTGTATAGGAAGTTGCACACTCATACCATTTAAAAATGCTTCGTACAGAAAGTTGCAAAGGAAGTTGCACACAATGCCATTCAAAATGCTCTTGGCCCTTCATGAAATTTGTGTCAAATTCACCAATCTTTGATTATTATCTTGAAATCTAAGTTGGATTTTTGACTCTTCCTTGCATTCTTAAATTATAGCAAGATCATTTCACAAGTCTTGAATCATCCCATTTAATGCATCTTCGAATTCCTTCATTCTTGCTTTTGTAATGAGGCCACTAGAAAGTTGAATTTTATTCTTGCTTTTTTGTGTATCTTTATTTGCATCAATTCCACAAAGTATAAACTCATCAATTCTGTCCCTCAAATAACAAAAAATTAAGCAAAACTCCAATATTACAAACAAATTTCCCTCCCAAATTGGGCAATGGAAGAATCTTTTCCAAGGTTAAGCCAAGTCCAAAAGGTGTAGAAATTCATAGCAAGCCCATGTTTGCATTCAATGACATATGATGATTCAGGCTTACTTATAGGTTTAGCATTTGACATTTGATCACTCAAATTCAATGGCACTCCCATATCAACACCATATGCCATGTTCAAACTGAACATTAGAAGATGAACAAGCTTCACTTCGTAAAGTTTGATTCTTTGGAAAAGAAAAGATGAAGAGTAACGAGTTTAGAGTAGAAGTAGCTAGTATTCTTAATGATTTTGATATTATGGAATTTTTAAATTTTGATTAATGTGTTTTTGATGAAAGGATGACATTTCAATATAATTAGGAATCTCTTATAAATTTCATAGTCAGAGCTGACATGAAAAAATATTAATAAATAATTAACACATCAGCTTCGGCTACTAGAGCTAAGGTCGAAATAACGACGGTGTAAAATTTGAAAGTTTGTGATCTGAATTACTAAAATTAAAAGCTGATATTGTAATTACAAATTTAGTGCAAGTTCGTGAATTTTTTTTATAATTAACCATTTTATAAATTTATTTTGTTATTTGAAATAAATATATTATGATTTTAAAATTAAAAACAGCAAAACTAGTGGATGTATTAACAATTTAGATGGATCACAATATAATTTGAGTAAAGAGAAAACTTAAATACATATAATATTTATAATTTTTTAAATATTTATATTTGAAAAATAAAAATCAAATGAATTTGAATGACATATCAACAATTTGAATGAGTCAAGCATATATTTTAGTGACAGTAAAATTTATAAAAATTTTAGGAGTTAAAAAAATTTTAGTAGAATCATGCAATATTTGATAATCCTAGTGGATTATTTTCAAAATTTCAATGGATCACCATGCAAAATTTATATAAATTAATAAGGTTATTGAAAATTTCATTCAAACATATTGAAAAGGTTGTTGAAGACTTTAATGGTTTATACAGTATTGTTCATAACCTGCCTCTGCCCCTGGCTATGAAACCATTCCTGTTGTGTGTCACTATTTTCTGAGAGATTGTTTATGGTTTTGGTTATGAAAAGTTTTGTGATAGCTAATTTAATTTTCTGCTCCCTAGGCTGTTGCCCTTTATTCTTATTAAATAAAAAAAAAAGGATGTTCATGAAAAATTCAAGACCAACAACCTCTTTTAGTTAGATTTATGATTTGACCAAAATAAATTATATATATATATATATATATATTAACAAGTAAAAATGTGAAGAATTCCCAATGGATTTAATTGATTCAATTAGAATAAAATTCAGTTAAAAAATTTCGTTGTACTAAATGACACTAATAACCCCATATCTTAATACGTGGTAAGCTCGCGAGCGAGTTTTAACCTAGATCTCTCCGTTCTGGATTAAAACTCTCAACTCAAACTACGAAATTGCCACTTCCGTTAACGCTCTCAGCTTATTTTTCCCTCATTTGAACTGATTCTCTCCGTCTTCAGATCCCATCTTAGTTTTCCCGGAAAATTCCATACTTTTCTCGGTAAAACTCCACTATTTTATCTGTCAGACCGCCAAATTTTCTCGGAAAACCTCTTAATTTTTCATGGCAAATGCATGGAAAAAAGAAAACAAACACCCAAAGCTCCTCTCTCCAAAGCCTCTTCTCCTTCTTCTCCTCACCCTCTCTCTTCTCCTCTTCTTGTTCTTCTTTTCCTCTCGCTCCCCATCAAACCCCAATATCACTCTCTCCATCTCAAAACCCATAACCCTGCTTTACCCAATCCCGCCTTTCGATTGTCAAAAGGCTCCACAAGCCCATCCAGTAGTAGCCAACATAGTAGAAAACCTCAAGTATCCATTTTTATTCTCCCTCTCTGATTTTGGGTCCTTGCCCGATAAACCCCACAAAAACATTGTGAGGTTGCTAAAAGGAAAGCCCTTTAGGAAGCCGGATATCTCCGTGACAATTCAGGGCTTGTTGGAAGGGATGAAGGGGAGAAATGGGTTGGTGGTGGATGTGGGTGCCAATGTTGGAATGGCGAGTTTTGCGGCGGCAGTTATGGGATTTAGAGTATTGGCATTTGAACCAGTTTTTGAGAACTTGCAGAGAATTTGCGATGGGATTTGGTTTAATCGACTTGGGGACCTGGTTACTGTTTTTGAAGCTGCTGCTTCTGATCGGACTGGGAATATCACTTTTTATAAGGTTGTGAATGATTTAGTTCAACTTTAATGATCTTACTTTGATCAGATAATATTGTTTAGTAAGTTCCGTTGGCTAGTCAAAATCCATGCTTGAATTAATAATTAACAATGGGGTGCTTTGCTGCATTTTATATTATTGATTTAGTATTAGTATGCAATGTGTACACTATTCTTGGATTCATGTTCTGTTTTGGTCATAATTGTTTCATCCTTAGAGTAATGTCATGTTGTTCATGAGGTGCTGCTCTGTTTGAAGTATTTATGTGCTCTTATTTACTTATGATCATCGTCTTCAATTTGAAGTAATAGTCTAGAATATGCAAATCTCAAAGCCAAGCAAAGGGTCTGGAATAGGGTCTTGGTTAGTGCATTTGGATGAAGTTTATTGACTGAGAGCCAGTACCAACGAGATACCAGTATGGATGATTCTGTAGGGCTAAACCCTTGTGGGGTATGTATGGTTATGAAACTCTTTGAGAGAACTGCAGGCAGTTTTGGTTAATGAATTTTTTTGTTTTTTACAATGCTACAACATTTTGTGTGTGTGTGTGTGTATGTATCATGTCGCATATGTGGTTTTGATCCTCGTATAGCTAGTTTGCTCATCAGTTGGATTAAAAGTTTTTACTCTCTCTTAATTCAGATCATACTACTCTATTTCTTCTATTTGCTGCACTGATCACTATAATCTGTCTTTATGGCACTGATCACTATAATCTGTCTTTATGTCTCCAGCTAGTTGGCCGGCTTGACAATAGTGCTGTTTCAGCCACTGGTGCAAAGCTGGCCTTCAAGTCCAATGAAGAAATAGCAGTCCAAGTACGGACCATTCCACTTGATGAAGTAATTCCAGATTCAGAGCCAGTGCTTTTGCTCAAAATTGATGTTCAGGGCTGGGAATATCATGTACTGAAAGGGGCCTCAAAATTGCTATCAAGAAAGAAGGGCGAAGCTCCATACCTAATTTATGAGGAAGATGAGCGTTTATTGCATGCTAGCAACAGCAGTGCCAAAGAAATCAGGGGCTTCCTCGAAAGTGTGGGTTATCATCATTGCACTCGGCATGGTACAGATGCTCACTGCACCAAGGACTGATGAATTTTGCCATGGGAAACAAAACCTATCTGGAAGACTCAGTTTCCACGACTTTAAGAATGTGGCTTCTTGGCTTCAAGGCATGATTTTTTCATCCTTGCTATTCCAAAGGTGTAAAGTATAGTGAGCCAATGATACCACTATTCTTTAAGAGTTCACATCATCTCAAATTAAGGTGACTAAACTTTGGATCTTAGCTTTGCTGCTAGTACAACTGCCAATAGAGAACTCAAATGGGAAATGCTCTCTGAAGATGCTGCTTGTTGAGTTCACATTCCAGAGAGAAATATATTTCTGCTTGGTAGCCAGTAATTTTTTTATTCAAGTTTGTCAGATGTGCGCGTTCAAAATTTTTGGCTGTATTCTTTTTTTGAGAAATTTTTGATGTAACCTTTCCTGATCATGTTGTTTGCTAAAGTTTCTGTGGGAATCCTATTATTTGTTGAAGTATAATCTTCAAAGGGAAAATGTTATGATTCTTTGACCTCCATTATAGGAGGTTAAACACAAAATTACATAACCGAGTAGGATTGGATAATCTATATCTTTGAATTGAGCTCTTATTCAATTGAATAAAGTGGCCTTGGCATAGAAACTGGCAGCAGAATCTATTGTCATGATCAAGTTGTATTATCCAGTCAAATTCTTAGATGATAATTCTGAAATCTAGAAATAGTGTTTAATTTTGATATTTGTGGCTTAAAAACTTAGTTAAGGTACTACTATCTTTCAGCAGGCTTCATTTTTTGTTTGGATGCAATAAACTGGTTGTTCGGTCCAGACATAATTAGCATGAAGTGAAGAAATGGAGCAGGTTTTGAAGGAACACAAGGACTTGCCATTTTCTTATTAACGGGTAAAGCTAAAAAGCCTAAAACAGGTATTTCTATGCCTAAACTCATTGCTAGTAAGAATGATAAAATCCGGCTATCATTTAATGCAAAGCAAAGGAACACAATACTTTTAGATTAGAAATGTACTCTGTTCACATAATTTATTCGTTTTTGGAAACCAAAATAAACCTGAGGTCATGCTTATGCTTATTCAATAAAGCTCAGGTCAAATAGTAGGTTAGTTCATTCACTCAGAATAAGATGGAGGAGAAGGAAAATATCTGATTATAAGAAATTAACCAAATGACGGATCTCTTGCTTCTCCATATGAGATTTCCGAAATGGTTGAGAATACCAGCCACCTCAAAAAGAACACATGAATCATTACTATACATAATTTTTGCTATTTATAACAATTGGCTGTGTTAAATACACAACTGAACTAGTTAAAAACTGCTCTTTAATTCAAAAATGTCTCATGGTAGATTGAATGGTGCAGTATATGGTGAAAAATACATACAAAATCAAGTTTGCATCAGAAGAGGCAATATTTTTCCTTTCCCTGCAAGAAAAACCAAGACATGTTTGAGAAAAAGAGAACTTGCATCATCATTATGACATGATTTATGCAATCCATACAAATAGATAATTTAACACACCCTTAAATGAAAATAGTATAAATTACAGTGCTTTAAAATGAAGGATTCAGTCATACCTCAATGAAGCACTGAATCTCATATAGATTACTGGATATAACTGTGAAGCTAAAGCTTTTAGGATTGTTTTGGTCCACTAGTTTTTGAAGCGCCAGCTCTTTCCACCATCACATCATAAAGTTGCTTACCATTCTATTTACAAGAAAAGAGCCAGAATTAAACAGCTTAACAAATAACTACACAGGTCACAGACATTCCTTCTAAACATTGAACCTTTATTCAATTTATCATTTTTTAAACATATAACAACCCAAATGCAATTGCAGGATTAGGCTTCCCTCACAATCACCTAGACCATGGCTACTAGCTTGCCACAGCTGGCAGCATTCTAGGGGTCTATCCTTCACACTCTCCTTATGAAAAGGTAGCTAGATGCTGCTAGCCAATATTTGATGATCTACTTACAAAAATTACAGGGAAGAAGTGCACTTGTCCATCAGGTTTTGTTTGAATCTCTTTAAAATACACCAGAACAGGGAAATTTGGCCACCATAATTCCCAGTTCACAAATGTTGAATACCTGTAGAAAATAAGCAGGTCAGTGATTACTTTTGAATTTAAATGGATCATGGGAAGTACTTACTTCCATCGGTTTTTTCCACCCACAAATACATTTTCACCAGAATCCTCAAGCTGGTCTCCTACTTTGACCTCCTGTGACAAAAAATGTAAAATGTTTATGAGGCGAAATAAAATCATAAAGACAGCTGAATCAACAATAAACAAGAACGGAAAATGGAAAAAAATAAATTCTTTTAAAAGTCCAAATTTAACTTCCTTAGGGATAGAGAACTCAACTGCACAACAAGCCCAAAGTGCACTGAGAATGAGAATTATTAACCTAGAAAGAGAAAAGTGATGTACTCCAGGATAAATGTTGTTTAGATTCTTCACTAGGACTTGATTGCATTCCAAATAGAAGAACAAAAAAACTATATTTAATAACACATTATGATGACCATGTAAAAAAGAAAAATCCAAGCAAAACTTAAAGAAAAGTTTATTCATTTTTCTATTCAATATTTTGGTCGGCGATATTCAATCAGTTTGTTAGTATAAGTGCTGAAGAGAGCGATAGATATAGATAGAGCTAGTATTGCTTGATTCTTTAGAACTATCAACAGAAACAACCAAACCTGGTGCAATGTATCAAAGTTTCTTGCATTCATTTGGACACATAGATTCTAAATAAATAGGAAAATATATTTTCTGTACAGATGTGAAAATTTGTTCAATTGGTCACAACCTATGTTGCACGGAAACTCTCGGGAGGTCACGTTTTCCCGTTTCGGAAACGTTTCGTGTCTGAAAACTCACTGAAACTTGATTGAAACTTTTCGGGCACATTTCCATAATTTGAAAAAATTGAAAACTCGTTTCTATAAACGAAAATCCGTTTCCAAGTTCAAAAAAAAAAAAAAAAAAAAGCTAGTCCAGGTCAATCTCTAAACAAAAATATTCACTGTCGACTTAATTTTTCCCCATATATAATAATAATTATTATATATATATATATATATATATATATATATATATATATATATATATAATTTATTATTATTTTTATTATAAATTTATATATATTTATAAATATACTTAAAATTATTAAACGTATATCTATAATTATTATTTTTAGTATTTTTTTTTGTCTCTGTGTGTGTGTGTGTATGTGTATATATACATACCTCCATATTTTTTATATTTACGCGTCTCCCCCGTGTTTCGTTTTCTACATTTTTCAAAAATGCTGTTTCCCTGTTTCCCATTTCCCGTTTCCAATTTCCGTGCTACATAGGTCACAACAATGGTATGCACATGCACATACATATCTAATCCTTAATCTTAAGCAACCCAACCAAATTGAAATCACTGCTTCCAGCATAAAAGCCAACTGAATTTGCATAGTCTAGAACAGCTCAGATAGCAGAACCTATCACTTAACAAACTCTGTCATCAAATTCAGTTTTTTAATTAAAAAAAATAATAACAGTAACATCTATGGAAAATAATGAAAGGAAGTTACTATATGAAAGATAAATTATGAAAATTTTTTCTTTGTTTCAAAATTCTTAGAGAACAAACATGATTCATAAAGAAAATTGAGAGAACTAACCAGAGCCTCATCGTCAAAAACAAATCTCACTCTTGTTGTCTGGAAGAAAGCAACAAGATATTAGTTTGTTCAACAAAGAGATGCAGATGAACAAGTACCAACAAATGGTTGCTTGTTAAACAAATCATAAGGAAAAACTTCATTTAAAATATGGACTTGTATGAGATTTTATTGTCATTATTGATGGGAAGATCTAATCCAAACTGTGTGCTAGGAACCACCGCCTTAAAAAGGAAGAAATTCCATAAAAAGCTTATAGGTGGGGGAACACTAATATATATATTATTATAGTTACCTGGAATAATAAGAGCAATCCAAGGAGACCAACAGGTGCAGCCGGCAACAAATTATTTGTATAAGCTAATACACCAGCAAAACCTGTATCCACAGAAATCTTGTTTATAGACGGAAAAAAATATAATAAGAAGCAAGCAACCAACCACTGAATGCAAGGTCCCCAACAAATTTCTAAATAAAGAAACTAGTTAGACTGGTCAATAGATATTATAAATTGCTATTCATCTTCTAAAAGTGAACATAACAGCGTTGACATTGCAAAATCTAAGCAACCTAGTTTCTCATGGATTTGGTGAACCAGCCACAGAAATCCCATAGTCCCAAGCAGAATCAATCAAGAAAAATAGGCAGTTGCAAATAGTTTTGTTGGGGAGGGTTGACTTGTATATGTGCGCTTTTGTGCTCTAATCTGTAACTTTTTATTTATTAGCATATGCATCATTACTGTAGATAATTCATGAAATGTTACAGTGCTTTGGTTTAATAGTATCTACTCTATTCCCCATCAACTAAAAGAAAAAATTGGGATTAGGATGCTCTGATTATACAGTCCCAATTCAGTTCATTACATAAACAAAATAGGGTTCTGAAATCAGTAAGAGCCTAATTAACCAACAACAGAAAAATGAAGGTTTTTATATACAGACCAAGTAAGACGACTGGTATCCGGTAATCTGGGTCGGGAATAACTGTCTCTCTCTTTTGTACCTTCTTTCCAAGCTGTGCAAGACATGAAAATAATTATGTAAAAATAAATTCAAGTACTACTCCAAATGGATGCAAACCCCATTAACATAGTTATTCATAAGCACCTAGAAAGGCCGAAATCAACCCATATATATAGGTTAGTGTAATTACTGTAAGCACCAGAAATGAAATTTAGTTTAATGTAGGAGAGTAAAGAATTACAAACCACTGAGGCAATCACAAACCGGTGTCCATGGATTCTTCTAATTTCCCTCTTCAAGAAACTCTGATTACAGATTACTTTACCAGAGAACGAACTCTTCAAATTCACCATAAGTCCATTCCCTTCCTTATCTGCATTAAAAAAAAGAAAAATAAAATAACTAGTATAACCAAAAATGAGGAAAAACAGATTATAATTGAACAGCCACACCCAGTATTATATTCCATTGAATTTCTACAAAAGTTACACAGGGAGTATACTACAACCAAGAAACAAAATAAACCAAGGAACCAAAAAACCAGAACAGTTTCTTTCAAAGCTCTGAAAGTACTTACTCTGTGAAGGAAGAAAGCAAGCAGTGGATAACAGCGCAGTAGCCATCTTTTTTGCTTTCTGCGTTTCAAAAATCTGAACGTTTCTTTTTTTTTGACAAACACTTTCTTCAAATTTAGTGTCAAATAATTTATTGACATTAACGTCCTTGTTTCTTGAAGACCATACTGTTAACACGGAAGGGTATTTAAGTAAATTCAAAAGGAATTGTTGTCTTCTTTCTTGCAAAACTAGTGAAGCCTTATCTGCTAATTGATTATATGTGTGTTTTTTTCCACCAACAATCGAAGGGCACACAGAAACGGAGTTTTTTTTCTCTTTTTTGACTCTCTATTTAAAGTTTCATCTTTTTGTTCAAAGATTACTTCAAGAAAGTACCCACAATCTCATTTCTCTTTAAAATGGTAAACACTTTATGTATTACCACTGTTTGCTCCTTTGTTTCTCCAAACAAACCAGGTATTTCTCTCTATCTCTCTCTCTCAATCAAGATTGTTTGTATTTGGGTATTCTTTTTTTGTTTCCTTTTGGTTTTTTTATTGTGCTTTATCTGTGATTGATGATATTAGGAGTGATTCTTGGGAATTCAGTTGCTGGGAAGGTTCTTCGAATGAACAAAGTCTTCCAAAGCTCTAAAACTAGTAAATTTCAATCTTTGGAGGCTAAGGTAAGTCCTTGTTAGAAAAGGTTCATTTCAATTGTAAATTGAATTTAAAAAAGGAAAAAAAAATCATGGACCATATGATATTGCTTCGTTCAGATTATTGCAATAATTTGTTAATTGGCTCTGTTACATTTTCTAATTTTCTATGAATTACTACATTGTATGAGAAGTATAGTAAATTAGAATAAAAAGTATTCTTTATTGATTGACTTAAAATATGTGATAATTATAATTTGTGAATTGGCCAAATGAGGAAGGAAATAAGGAAATAGTTGGAGATGGATGGCAAGCGACATGAATGATCATTATGATAATCTTGGATTAAAGTATTAGTGGTATTTGAAGAGGGTGGTCAAATTGAGAACTTAGAATAAAAATTGATGTAGTGGAGTCAATTTCAGGCATGATTTATGCCTCTGTGCAAAATCCAGAAAAAATTTGTTGATATAGTTATTTTCACACACTTGAGTGCTCATTTCATGACATGGCATGTTAAGATAGGATTTACAAATTAGTTCATTAGTGTGTTAGTGTATGGGCAATGGTTAACATGAAAAATAGCCTTCTGGATTAGTTGATTGCAAGAAACATTATATTTTTGGTGATGAGTTCTGGGATGGCTCACTTGAATTGATAATGCAGGAAAGCTTGATTTCCTGTTTTATCTATTTCTCTGTAATTTCTATGAAAAGTCACTTTTCTAGTGGTTTCACAGGCTACAGATGGCAATAAAAGCACTAAACCAAATAGCATTGTCTGTGCTGACTGTGATGGAAACGGTAAGCTCAAAGCCATTACTATATCTACTTTAACTTTTTCCTCAATGTATCTTTTACTTTTGATAATTTAGCGATAAATGCCTTGCATTTATAATTGCTGGCTATACATGGTCCTGCAGATCTTCCATCTTCACATGCTTCTTACAAAGACAATTTTGAATTCTAATTGTCTAGTTATGCATAGCTTCTGTGTTTTCTATATTAGTGCTGTTCTCACCACTCTTTGTATGCACAAAACAAATTTATTTGATTTCTGATTGGTTTTTTCATTACATGTATTATGTATCTTTTTGCTGATGCCAATCCCCATGTGAAGTAGGGGAATCATATGACAGTGTTTTTAACTTCTTGATGGAGTTTACTTGGAGTTATCAGCCAGCCATGTAACATTTCTGATGAATTCTTTGATCTGATTGGAGCTTTGAAGTTATTAACATAATATGCCTTTTTAAAGGCACATTCTGTTCAAGCTTTTCGTCAAACAGTACTGCTAATAAATCTTCTCCAATTATCCAATATTTTGCATGATTTGTTGAAGTTAATGTACTCATGAATCCTGCCATTTATTTCCAATATCCTACATGAGTTTTCTGCCAGGCATCCTTATCAACTGCTTGATTCAAAAATTTATCCTTTCTTGATAAAACTATTAAAAAAGAAATTTGGCTGACAAGTTTTTATATTCCGGTAAATATTCCAGGTGCTATATTGTGTTCCCAATGCAAAGGAACAGGAGTCAATTCTGTGGACCACTTCAATGGACAGTTTAAAGCTGGCGGATTATGCTGGCTCTGCAGGTAAGCAAATCTTCCTTGCACCCTTCTCCATCAGTGTCTTAGTGCTAGGCCAGCATAAACTATACCAGTATCAGTAACATTTTCATTCATCCTTCAATATATAAATATATAATTCAGTTGAAATTATCTGTCATGGAAACACACCATTGCAAGTATAGTAAGAGATAAAAACATGGATTTGAAATTATTGTTCAAGTTTCATAAGTTGATCCTTTTTCCACTGCTTTCTCTTATCATTTTCCAAATTCTACATTTTTCACTACAAAACCCCAAAAACAGAGAACATTTTTCTATTCCTGATGGTGCAATTTAATATCAATGCCCAAAAGTAATGCAATGCTTTCTATGTATTTCTAGGGACATTGCAAACTAGTGTAGCAAGCTTTGTCCATATCTCCTAAATTTCCCGGTACTCATGTACTTAATTGATTAACATTCATCCAAAATGAAGATAACAGTGTCATGATCATGGTTTTAAATATTGGCCGATGCCTTACATATTGTCCATTATGTATCGGTATTTTAGCCTACTGATACAGTATTTCCCATTACGATACAGGTGATTGGAAATCACACTTTTTTTAAATAAATTTTAAAGTAAATGATTGTTTCAACCATATATTTGTCACTTTAATTATTATTGTTACGAAAAAAATTGGATTATAAGCACAGCAATAAGAAAAGAAAAAAAAAATAACACAAACAAATTTTAACTGATCCTACATCTGCAGTCTCTGGAAGGGATAATTCACTAAAGAAACATATTAAAATTGTGAACACACAAAATTGTAAACCCTTTCACAAAGGCACTCTACCCATACACCTTTGTGTTACACTCCATCGATGGCCAAAAGCCTAACTCAGCTATTGAGTAAAAGTCCCAATTCAACTATTTGGCAAGAGCAAAGAACCTCATTATCAATCCCAACTCAATAAGAATCCTTACTCAATTAGAAATAACATTAAAAGAAGAATTCTACTTTACAAAGGAAATAATAATCCACTCAATTGATGAATATTTTTCACATGCAAAATAGGAATAGGTTCCTTCCAAGTCCCTTTAGGACTTTGAGTCATAATACTAACAGTCTTCATCTTGACTCAAAATCTCAAAATGATGAATCTTTAACAATCCTAACAATCTCCATCTTGCCTCAATCATGTAATCTTTAGGAAAAAAAAAAATTGAAGTCTTCAAGTATCAAATATCCATGTTTAATTTTAGAGCTCCACCTCAATCAAAACTTCTAATATACTTTTGCAACTCATCATCCTAACACATCAGTTGAAGAATCATCACCATCATCGATTTTTAATTTGCCCTTCATCTTCTCGTGCAGCTTCTTTAAACTCTTCAAGTTTTCTTTCAATTTCAAGCAACAATTCCTCAATCAAAACTTCTCATACACTTTTGCAACTCATCATTCTAACACATTAGTTGAGGAATCATCATCATCATCATGATTATCGATTTTTAATTTGTTCTTCATCTTCTCTTGCAGCTTCTTTAAACTCTTCAAGTTTTCTTTCAATTTCAAACAACGATTCTACATTTGACGACTTTTCTCCATAATTAGCACTTGACTAATTGAGGTGTCTTCAGCCTTCATCATCCTCTCAATCTACAAAAAGTCTCTTCAATATTTTTCTCTTTTCCAAAATAACTCTTGAACCCCAAAATAAGAATCAACAACTCTGATACCACTTATTAGGAAAAAATCTGAGTTATAAGTGCAACGATAAGAAAAGAGAAAAAACAACACAAACAAATTTTACTGTTTAGTCTTTCAATAGATCTACAACCACGGTTTCTCGAAAGGATAATCCACTAAAGCAATATATTACAATTTTTAAATGGACAAAATTGTAAATCTTCTCACAATATCATCACTTACCACAAAGGTATCCATGCACTTTGTCTTACGCTCCATCAATGAACAAAAAGCCTTAACTCAACTAATGGGCAAAAGTTCCAATTCAACTACTGAGTAAGAGTCAAATAACCTCTTTTATAATACTCATATTTATAATGTTACCTACTATCAATTTCAACTCAATAAGTATCCTTACTTAGTTAAGAGTAACATTAAAATAAGAAGTCTACTCTATAAAAGAAATAATTCTCCACTCAATTGAGAAATATTTTTCACATACAAAATAGGAATAGGTCTCTTTCAAAGTCCCATTGAAATATGTCATTGAAATATTTACTTAATATTTTCTTGAGACATTTTGCAAATTTGAAAAAATTATTAACGATGGTGGCAACCGATTCAGATCGATACGGTATGACTCAATCTGATTCCATTAAATGGTTTTCGATTCTGAAACTGCTATTTGAGATCTGCTCATGATGCTTTAACTCACTTCCTTGATGCCTTGCCTTTAGAAGTGAAAATGTGGGACTACTTTCATGAACAAGGTTTAGGAACTCCACAATGAAAATGTGGGACTACTTTCATGCTAGCATTGAATAGTTTCTACCTTCTAATAAAGAGATCTGATGTGTTGTAATCTCTCCCTCTGGGTAAAGAGACACAAATGCAACACCTTAACATATTATGAGACTCCACTTTTTTTTTTTTTTTTTGTTTTGATGTGCGCGCGCGCTCTTGATCGCTATCAAATTTGCTTATGTTTGCATTAAATCTTGACTTTTTTAAAACATACATTTCCTTGCAGAGGTAAAAGGGATATTCTATGTGGAAATTGCAATGGAGCTGGCTTTATTGGTGGATTCATGAGCACTTTTGATGATTGAAAATCTAATGAAACAAATTTTCAGTGAGTTGCCAACCCTCAAAACTACGCATCGGATTATTTTTCTCTGTTTTGTATTGTGTTAGATGGAGAAACGCTTTGTTAACCTGAAAACTTGTGTGTTTTTTTATCATGGGGCTACAAAATTTCCATATGTTATACTTGCAGGTAAAAGTAAAAAATTAGAAAAAAGTTCTAAATACTCTTATTATTGCCTGGTTTGAAGCTAGTCACAAAGTTAGGTATATTATTCTGTACTAAATCAAGAGATGGGCTAAATTGATGTGAAAGGAACATGGCAAAGTTAATGCAATTTATGAGTTTTGTGTTAAAGTATTTTAGCTGTATAGTTTAGTCTCTCTCTTTTGATCATTGCATTTTGTTTCAACCTTCTAAACCAATGATTTAGCAAGAACAGACCACATTCGTTTCAATAACAGTGCAGAAGATTGAGAATCAATTAAGATTTTTTTTCTTTTTTTGGGGGCTAATTTGGGCAGACAAGAGCAAGTATATTGTATTGTCTAATGCAGCTATTGAACAATGTCTCATTAGCTTTGATGAGTATAATTGGATTTTATAAAATTTTGTGTAATTTATTTATCAATTTATATATTTTTTTTATGTTTAGTATAAATGAAATTGATTTAAAATAATATATTTTTATTTTATAAAATTAATTATGCCTGGGTCAAATAACATTTATAAGATGAATTCTAAAAGAAAAGAGTACAAACAGAAAATTATAGAATTTTAAACTAAAAGATATACAAATGTTCAAGGAACCTTAAATCCAAAATGAGTTGTGCGCTTAATTTTTGAGAAACTGGGGATTTATTTGCAAATTAATCAAGTTTCATGTTCGTTCATTTCAAACATTGTACAAGTCTCAATTGCAAATTGTTATATTTAACTTAATTTTTTTTTCTTATCAACGAGTTTAATTCTTTAATCTTATGCTACTGCAGTTGTCTTCTCCACTGAAAAGTTATGAGTTTGGAATTTAGTTGAAATTAAAATTAAAAAAAAAAAGATTTTTTTTTCTTACAACTCTAATAATAATAATAATAATAATATTATTATTATTATTATTGTTATTATTATTATGTTATGAATCGGCTTATTAGAACAACGGATTGAGTATAATAAAAAGAATTGTAAAACAATAAAGTAAAGTAAATAAAAGACCATATATAAGAGAAAATTTTATAGAGAGAAAAGTAGCTCGAAATCCCATATTATTATATTAACCATAACTTTCTTAATATATGGGAATAGTTATGGTTTGTGTGTGTACAAAATTATTAAAATAGCTATATACTATAATCTATCTAAATATACTCAAGTATATTAAGTAATATTTACATACAATAATTTATTTATAACAAAAAGAGTATAATTCATACACTATTTTATTATTGCACACACTACCTTATTAAAACTTTTATTCAAGAAAATCCTGCGAAATAAAAACTTAACTAAATAAAAATAGTACAATCTTATACTGATTCGTTCCCTCTAATGAGGATAACATTTTAAAATAGTATATATCAATCGATGAAATACATCATTCATGTATGAAATTGGATAAGAATTTAGTGAATAAGTATTTCAATGAAATATGTTTAGTTCAGTCACTTGATATGTCCACTTTTAATTTATGTAGTATAGATTGCGTTAATTTCAAATAGCATAATAAGAGTATTTTTTATTGCAGGATCATTATAAGTAAATACATAACCAGTATGAAATCTACCATTATGAGAGCAGATAAATAGCCATCATCCACATATCTCACCAGCGTCTCATTTGTATTATATGAAATTATAACCTTAAATCAATAACACCTTGAAGATAGCGCAATAAGTGTTATATATCACTCCTATATCTCTTGATAAGTGCAAAACTATATCTAACTAGGAAATTTATTGTAGATACAATATCATGTCTTATGCAATTTGCAATATACATTAGTGTTCTTACAGCACTTAAGGCACTTTAGGACCAAAATAAACCAATAACTCTTCGTTATCTTTTTTAGGCCTAAAAAGATCTCCCTTCATATCCAGTGAGTGGACATGCTTAAGGAAAATGATTTACCAATGCAAAAATTGTGCTTAAGTACTTTTTCCACATAAGTAGATTGGTGTGTTAGAACTCCTTAGGATAAATGATCAATCTGCAGGCCAATATAATATTTCATTTCTCCTAAATCTTTCATCTCAAACTCACTCTTCAAATAAATACATGCTTATTTGAGTTTGTAGGAGACTCAATAATATTTAGATCATTAACATCTATTACAATAATAACATAAGCATTTTGTGATCTTTTCATGAATACACGAATATAATGCATCACTCACATATCATTATTTCAGTAAGATTCAGTTAAATAATTATATCACATATGTCCAAATTGTTTTAATTCATAAAATGATTTCTATAATTTGATAGAGTATATATCACGTGTTTGATGTTCATTTATCTGGTATCTTTAGTCATTCTGGAACTTATATAAATATCATTTTCATAAGGCACATATCAAGCATTTCTTTAACTGTCATACTAATCAAATAATGGAATGTGATCATATCAATAATAGAAGAATAAGTTTCCTCATAATCAATGCCAGGTCTCTCCAAAAAACTATAGTTAACTAGTTTCGCTTTAAATCTTACCACCTCATTTTTCCCATTACGCTTTCAGACAAACACCTATTTATATCAAACTCACATTTTGGAAAGTCAGCATAACAGGTCCGAATTCTTTACGCTAAAAGAGCGAGTTTATCTTAGCCTAAATTGCCTATTTCTATGATAGCCAGTCATGTCTATATTGACATTCAATTATATTTATAGGTTCTAGATCTAGATTGTCTTCTGAAACAGTAAGAGCTATTGTTAAGACAAATTTGTCGTTAATAATAAATGAATTTCTATCTAATATTTCTTCTATATTCATAAAATTAATTGAGATCTTGTAATTTTTATTCATCTATCAACTCCAAGAGCCATATTTGAAGGATCTAATTGTTCCATCATCTTATTTTATGTCTTATAATTAGTTATAGCTCTTTGACTGAGATCTTCTTTTTCAAGAGGCTTCTCTTCTAGAGATTTTCTTAGTGACGTTACTTTTCTTTTCCATAGCTTTATTTCCAATTTACTGTCCATGCTTTTGGTGGCGAGTCTCAAGCTCGATTGATTTTTATTTTTAATGGGAATCACAACTTTGGCTAGGATACTTGCAGCTGGAATATAAGAATTTATCACTCATTTGGCATTTGTAAATGTATGTAGCAATTGAGTTGCAATATATAACAACTATATTATTTTTTGAATTTTTAGTTTACTCTAACTTGTACTTGAATGAAAATTGTTTAAACAATCTTCATTCCAGGAAATTTCTTGACATCCTTTAACATTAATAGGTGTTTTTTCTACTTAATGTTGGGGAATATGCCTTATCAAAATAAATTCTAAATCTCCTCTATGGATTCATTTTGAGGTGATGCTATTATTACATACACGGCACAATAAGAAAATCACAGATAAGAAATATTAGGTTCACGTCCATATACAAGTTGTATGAAAGATTATATATCATATGCAAATTTCTGAATTTGAAATGAAACTGTAAGCATAATAGCATGTGCCGAACTTTCAAGGTTTGGTTGGTGAACTCCAAGTTCAATACAATATGTTATTAATACTGACGATAAAACAATGATAAAATTATACATAGATTATAATGCACAAAATAACATGGATAAATGGATAAAAAATTTATAGATATAAAATTCTGGAAATATATAAAAATAATATTTAAAGTTATGTAAACACAATCCAAATCAAATGTAAAAACATTAAAAATGAAATCCAACAAAAGCAATAAAGGCAAAATTTTAGCAAATTACTCTTTCAGGGAGTCTATATATTAAGCTGAGTCATGTTCTCTATGTGGATTATTTCTCTTCCAGAGTTCTCATGCTCTACTAAATATATCTCATTCTTGAGTTTTGACTTTTCGTTATCTACAACATTATTTCAGGGACTACTGTTGTACTAGTGAATCTAACTTGATGATTTCTCATTAACATTTCATTATTCTTTTCAACCACTAAAAGATGATAAAACAATGATAAAATTATACATAGATTATAATGCACAAAATAACATGGATAAATGGATAAAAAATTTATAGATATAAAATTCTGGAAATATATAAAAATAATATTTAAAGTTATGTAAACACAATCCAAATCAAATGTAAAAACATTAAAAATGAAATCCAACAAAAGCAATAAAGGCAAAATTTTAGCAAATTACTCTTTCAGGGAGTCTATATATTAAGCTGAGTCATGTTCTCTATGTGGATTATTTCTCTTCCAGAGTTCTCATGCTCTACTAAATATATCTCATTCTTGAGTTTTGACTTTTCGTTATCTACAACATTATTTCAGGGACTACTGTTGTACTAGTGAATCTAACTTGATGATTTCTCATTAACATTTCATTATTCTTTTCAACCACTAAAAGATAAAAAATAAGTTGAAAATATTTTGCTAATTTTTTCTCATTATACTACCATTATAGGAGTATGTTAGAAGCATAAAAAAAAATATAAGTGTTCTATAGCATATTATATTTTGTAATTTTATCACTACACAATTTCTGATATGAAGTGATTGTGAATACAGCTGAATTGTATTTTGAAACAGACTTAAACTCTTGTAGGTGTAAATTTAACCAGTCATATTAAGCTTATGTGAGGACCATATCCTTCAAGTAATTGTACCAGTCTATAAAACTCTTTCAAAGAGCATGAAGATACTTAACAATGTGATATTCAGTCTTTAAATTCTCATTTAAATAATGTATAAGTAGGATCATAACCTTTATTTTTGGTTTGACACCGTATTCCTTTATTAATAGTTTCACCTAACTTGTTAGTATCCAAATACTTTTCAGCATTAATAACTCATGTCAAATAATTATTCCTGTTGAGTTTAAAGCATATAACAAAATATAAGAATATCAACCAAACTTAAATTCATTATACTTCACCTTTTCTATTTAAATAACTTAATTCACATATATTTCAAATATATATAAACAGGTCAATCAAAAAAATAAATCAATATTTAATTTAATAAATATTAAAATCACAATTTATCCTATCAAAGAAAGGTGAACATTAATTTCTCTTTCCCTTTATATATATATAAAATTGTACTGCTCTATACCAACATAAATATAGACAACTTACTATTATTGTTTTGATCGGACATCAAAAGTCAAGCAAGTTATAGTATTAGAATATAATAACATATAGTTCAATTAATAATTTTCATTATTATGATTAAAAATATATTGATGCATTGTCTTACGAAATAAAAATTAATGCAAAACACTAACACCAATAACAAATATGGAGCTTAATAAAACTTCATCACATAGAAGCACATGACAAGGCATTGTATTACTAAAGACCAATAATTAAATTTACCTAAGATGAGCAATTGTTTTCATGAATTTCACTAATATTGCACACAAAATACTAAGTTATTTTTTTTATGGTTTTGAAGCTCATGGAAGCACACAAATATATGAGAAATTTTATGCTTAAATAGCACCAAATAATAATATTTCTATCAAATAAAAATGATAAAATTATTACCATAAAAATAATAATCATATATCATGGAGAATTTAATTATGCACAAAATCAAATTAAAATATAATTTTCTAGTTAGTAAAAGAAACTGTATATAATAATTTGGCTCATTTCAGCTTAGTCATATTATATATTTATGAGAAAATTAGTAACATTTATTACTCAAAGGTGCTGTTGCAAGAATATTTATATCCAAAATTCTTGTAGAAAACTAGTTTTATTTCCAAAATAACAAGAGACACAAATATTGATATCTTTAATAGGATATGCTCTCACAAGAAGAAGCTTACCTATGGCCATGTAAAATGCAAGTCATATAAATCTGTACTTAGATTCAAGTGGTTTTGCAAAATAATGATCTTAAAATATATAAACACAATTAAATAATAGCAAATATAGTTTTTATCCAACAAAAGAAATAATTTCAATAACTAGTAAAGACAATTTAGCAAATAAACCATGGCCAAACAAACATTGTTGCTAGATTGGCAATGGAGGAGACGACCAGAGCACGTTGCAAGATAGAAATAGGTTAATAGCTTTGGCTGATCGGTGATTGAGGATTGACTTTTGCTAGAGTAAGTCACTGAGAAACTAAACTCAGTTTCGATCTTGACTAGGTGAACGGTGATCCCGACCAAGTGTGATTGCACCTTTGCTGGATGTAATCTTAGAGAATATTAAGCCGCTCAATCACTAATTGGTGTCAGAGATCGAGTAGGTGAAGGATGAGCATACTCACTAGCAGTAATGTGATGAATGCTAACAACAGTGCGATGGTCTAGGCTTGCAATTAGTCAGAATATAGGAGCTTTAATGGACCTCATTGAGCTCTAATCTCAGATGGATGGTAAGCTGCAATGTGATAAGGATAAGTCTATACTTGATATATTTCAGTTATACAAAGACTCCAAAGATAAAGTTGTAGAGTTATTATTGATCTAAATTACTTTATAAATATCTCTCTTGTATTCTATATATTAGCAGCTGTGACTTTAATTCATTAGTGAATAATACACAATCAGTTTATACCAATACTCTTCATGGTATCAAAGCCAAAAACGGCATAACAACCTATAATAATTTTTTTTCATAAATGTCCTTGGTTCCTATGGCTTTATTGACAACTACCACTTTAACTTCACTAAGCATGGCTCACCATCTGCCTATCAAGCTTCAAGCTAACAACTGTTTACTATGGAAAACTTAGCTACTTCCATTATTAAATAATTATGATTTGACCAAATATATAGACGGTTCTGTCGCGGCTCCAGTAAAAAAGGTGGATGATGAGATTAATCCTCATTAGGTTACCTAGTTTCGTCAAGGTCAGTTGGTGTTGAGTTAGATAATTGGATCAATGTCTGAGAATTATGTTCCCCAGGTTGTGAGGTCATCTTCTGTAAGAGAGGCATGGCTAAATTAGAAACTACTTATGCTTCTGCTTCCAAGGCATAAGTTCGCACCTTGAAAAACAGTTTTTACAAGTTGGAGAAAAAGATTGATGAGTCTATCACTGTTATGTGCAGTGTGCAAAGGGGTTGTTTGATTAGTTGATGGCGTTACAACACCCCATTCCAAATGATGATTTGGTTCAAAATATTATGAATGGTCTTAGACTATTATATCGACCTTTTATTTAATCAGTTGAGAATAGGTATGATATGGTTTCCTTCGATTATCTTTTTGGATTATTGTTGAGTGAAGAGGAAAGTCTTGCTGCAAATTCCTCTACCAAAGACGTGATTTTACCTACTGCCCATATTGCTCACTCACAGCCTTCCTTCTCTGGCCAAGGAACGTTCTCCTATAGAGGAAGAGGTGGTTGGAATGGTGGAAGAGGAAGAGGACGTGCTCGAGGACCGTCTTCTTCGCCTTAATATCATGGTACTACTGAAACATTAGGTGTTATTTGTTTTAATTGCAATGGCAAGGCTATTATTCTAGTCAATGTCCTTCCCCAAAACCAAGACAAGATTTTCGTGCCAACTCAACTCTACATGCCAATTCAGCAGCCCATCATACCACCACTCAGCCATGGCTTTTTGATACTGGTGCAAATAATTACCTCATGGCAGACATGGAAAATCTTGCTATTAATTTTGAATATCGTGGTGCGGAAGAAGTAAAAATAAGCAATGTAAAACTCTTCCTATTTCTCATGTTGGGTCTTTATTAGCTTCCTCTAATAATTGTTTATTAAATCTGTGTAATATACTTTGTGTTCCAAGTGCATCTGATAATCTTCTTTCTGTTTCTCAATTTACAAGGACTAATAATGTTTCTATTGAATTCTTTCCTGATTGGTATGATGTGAAGGATATCTGCACAAGGGAATTGCTCCTTAAAGGCCTAAGTGATGATGGTCCATATCCAATATCTCTTTAGTTGAACAAATTGCCTGCTCATCAATTTCAGGCTCATTCTTGTTCTTTATCTACTTGGCATGCACGGTTGGGGCATACTTGTTCACACACTGTTCGTCAAGCCTTGAATCAATCTGACATAAGTTTAATTTTTCTAAAGATGTAACATTATGTCATGCTTGTAGTGTCAGTAAAATTCAAAAATTGCCTTTTCCTGTCTTTAGTTATCAAGCACAAGGTATGAGACCTCGCCCGAGCACTGGCCCAATCCGCTAGAGGGAACCGGGATGCTCATTCGGGTTTAAACTTACGGTGGAACCCTCGGGTTCAGATTTGGTTGATTTTGAAAAACGATTTTTGGGAGTCGCCACCTTAATTTTATTTGGTTGGGAAAATATTAAGGAAAAACCCACTTTTGACTCCAAATTTATTAACTTGCCTAAAGATAAAAATCACTAGCCTTCGAACCGGGTTGAGTTCGGGGACTAAGTTTTTAGTTTTAAATAATCTAAATTTAGCTCTTTAAGTTTAATTTGATTTAAAAGTTAATTTCATGGATGACATTAATAATTGCAAAATAAAATGCATGAATATGGCATAAGATGAATGCATGAAAATTAATGGAACAATAAACATTCATAAATAAAGGAGAGTGTTTCCTCCAATCTTTAGAGATTTGAGGGAACCACATGATCACTCCTTAATTAAGATAATTACATAAAAAATGGGATGCCCTCTCTAGCCTTATGGGATTCTAGGAAGGCCACAAATTCCCTTACAAATATTGTAAAAAAGATAATTGACTTACCAAAAAAAAAAAAAAGGAAAAATATGCTTAATTTAAAAGAAAATTGAATTTGAGATTTGGACTTAAATTCCAAATGTGTCTACGTACCCCGTTTGAATGGGGATCAAAATCCGCATAGTTATCTCCACGATTAAGTGGAGGGGTTTAAAAATGATTTTTTTTTGGGTTTGGAGAATGAGTTTGATTAAAATACCTTGAATTTCGACGGATGAGATGGAAAAAGTGTTTTGTCGGACTGAAATTTCATTTTATTGGATCGGACAAAACGAGTTGATTAATAAAAAAGTGATAGGTGAGTGAATTAATTAATTAAAATGATTAATTAACTAATTAATTGAGTTGAAAAGGAGATTTTTCATTTAATTTTTAAAAAAGGGGTAATTAATTAATTAATATGATTAATTAATTAATTAAAAAAAAGATTTAATTAATTTAAAAAAGGTAATAATTAATTAAAAAGATTAATTAATTAATTATTTTGTAAGTAAAAAGATTTTTTTTAGTTAATTAAAAGGATCAATTAACTAGGCTTGGGTGAGAAAATTAATTAATTAAAATGATTAATTAATTAATTGGAGAGTGGATAAAGGGAGAAGAAAAAAGAAGGTTGATAAATAGCTATCAATATTAACTTTTGGTGTATTTAAAAATGAGGGAATGGGGAGCCTATTTATAGGCAAATGAGTAAAGGGTAGTTTAGGTAATGGAAATATGAAAAGACCATGGGGATAGGGTCAGAAAATAGCTAATAACTGGACAAAAAAGGGTAAAAAAGTCATTTTATGTGCGTGGGGCCCATTGGAGCAGATTGGTCCGTGCCCTGGCGCGGCCTTTGCGGCGTGCCGCAAAGAGGCAGTGCGATACCATGCAGACTTGACGCGATGCCGCATGCCTCCAGTGCGGCATGCCACGTGGCATGACACGCTTCCCGAGGTTTTTCCTGATGGCCCTTTTTTGAGAATTTTTAGGTCAATTTTTAAGACTTTTAGGTCAGTTTCTGGGAGCCACAGAGCTCAGAAAAATTAACGGTCAGTGTCGTTAGGATCGAAATTAATTTTATGACATTTTGACAATCAGTCTAAGATAGATTTCGGTCAGTTTCAAAAAAGGGGTGTCTGATACAGAAGGTCCGGTCGGGGGTGGAAAGGCATTCGGTTGTGCCAAGAATGCTCCAGCTAGCTTTGGAGAGGTTAATGTTAATTTTAAAGGTGTTAAAATGAGGGTTCACACAAGGACCTTTAGATTTAGTTTGTTCTGATGTATGGGGTCTTGCTCCTGTTTTGTCTACCGACAATAATCGCTGTTATGTTTTATTTTATGATCATTTTAGTAAATACTCTTGGATATTTTTTCTTTAACATAAATCAAATGTGCTTATTGTGTTTATCAAACTTTGTCATCTAGTTGAAAAATTCTTTGACAGACCCATTAAATCATTTCAAGCTGACTGGGGCAGGAGTATCAAGCTCTCACCAACTATCTTAGTGAAAATGGCATTTCTCAACGTAGCTCCTGTCCAAAGACACCTGAACAAAATGAATGTGTTAAACGAAAGCATAGACACGTTGTTAAGACTGGGCTTGCGTTAATGCACCATACTTTTGTTCCCCAAGAATACTGGCAATATGCCTTTGATGCTGTGATTTATTTGATAAATTGCTTACCCACACCAGGTTACAAAATTAGTCCCCATATGAAAAATTATTTTATGATTTACCTGATTATAATTTGCTTATTGTGTTTAGCTATCTTTGTTATCCACGGCTTCGACCTTATGCCAAAACTAATTTGTGTCTCCGTTCTAAAGCATGCATTTTTTTGGGTTATAACAAAATTCACAAGGGTTGCTATTGTTTAGATTTATTGGATAAAATTTTTTTTATCTCACATCACATTTTATTTGATGAGCAGGTGTTTCCATTCTCCAAGGGTGATATTGCATCAGTCTCTCCTTCCTTGGTCTCTCCTTAAAATTCAGCCACTATTTTCTTGCCAAAGTTGCCTACCAGTACAACTCCTATTTTTATCGATTCACCCATCATAAGACAACCATTACCTGCCTCTAATCTCACAATTACAGACTAACCAGCCACCATGTCCTCACTTGCCAATTTGTCACACCAATAGTCCTCACCTGATGTCATGCCATAACAGCCTTCTCCCCTATAAACACACCAAATCTGACCAATGAACCATCAACTTTGCCATTTGCAAATTCAACATCTACTAATGTTTCTCCTTCACGCGCAGCTGAAGTACTGCATGATAATCCTCCAAGTCACTCACTTCTTGTTGATCTCAATTCAAATAATAATGATTCCACCAATTCTCCAATTAAACCCATTGTACATCGCTAAGATCAAATGGTTACACAAAACCAAACTGGTAATCTCAAGCCCAAGAGATTTTTTGGTTGTTCATCTATTGTCACCTTATCAAAGGAACCCACCTCTTTCACACAAGCAAATAAGATTCCAGAATGGTAGTAGGCATGAAAGAGGAAATTCGCACTCTCAATGATAACAATACGTGGACTTTAATTCCACCAGCTCCAAATCAAAACATAGTGGGTTGCAAAAGGATGTACAAAATAAAGCAACATGTAGATGGCACTATTGCTAGGTACAAGGCATGATTAGTAGCCAAAGGCTTCCATCAACAACCAAGTGTTGATTATTTTGAAACATTTAGCCTAGTTATCAAACTAGCATCTATTCATTTGTGTCTCTCTTTGGCAATTTCTCATGGTTGGAAAACAAAGCAATTAGATGTTTCTAATGCTTTTGTTCATGGTACTCTTGATGAGGATGTCTTTATACAACAACCTCAAGGCTTTGTTCCCCCTCAATACTTGAATTATGTTTGTAAATTAAACAAGTCTCTTTATGGTCTGAAGCAAGCACCAAGACAATGGTTTAAATATCTCACATCAGCCCTTCTTTCCATTAGTTTTCATAATTTGAAGACAGACCCTTCTCTATTTTATAATTCGGGTTCAAACAAAGCCTTTTGTTTACTCTATGTTGATGATTTAATTCTCATAGGCAATAATGATATTTTTTTAGCAAGTGTTGTTTCAGCATTTCAAGGATAGTTTGCTTTAAAGGACTTGGGTGCATCTCCTATTTCTTAGGTATGGAAGCTACCTGGTTGACGGATGGGTTATTGCTCACTCAACAAAAATATATTACAGACCTACTAAACCGTGCTAAGATGGCTGAAGCAAACGGCATTGCTATTCTAGCTTGTGCTTCCACAAAATTATCCCTTTAAGACACAACTATGTTTGAAGATGACTCTTTATATAGAAGCATTGTTGGAGGATTGCAATAGTTGTCTCTTACAAGACTAGAAATTTGTTACTTAGTTAATAAAGTCCCTCAATTTATGCATTCTCTAAGAGTTTCTCATTAAGTAGCTGTTAAGAGAATTCTAAGATATCTTCAATCTACATAAGATTGTGGTTTGTTTATTTCTAAATCCTCATCTTCTCAAATCAATGCTTATAGTGATACGAATTGGGCTAGTAGCCTTGATGACTGAAAGTCTTGCATTGGTTTTGCCATTTATGTTGGACGCAATTTGATCTCATGGGGCTCCCGTAAACAAAGGAAAATTTCTCGGTCTTCAACCGAAGCCGAGTTTCGTGCCATTGCCACCATCGTTTCAGAGATACATTGGTTAGTTTCTTTATTGAATGAACTTGGTTATGCTATCACTACACCTCCTACATTATGATGTGATAATCTCAGTGCCACTTATCTCACTACTACACCAATTTTTCATTCACGATTCAAGCATTTAGAAATTGATTTTCATTTTGTTCGTGATCAAGTTTCCAAGAAAAAATTTCAGTTAAATATTTATCGAGTGATGATCAGATTGCTAATGTTTTTACCAAGTCTTTAGCCAAGAACAAGTTCAAATTTTTTGCAACCAAGTAGTGTGTTCGTTCCCCTCCCACACAACTTGAGGGAGGATGATAAGGATAAGTCTATACTTGATATATTTCAGTTATACAAGGACTCCAAAGATAGAGTTGTAGAATTGTTATTGATCTAAATTACTTTGTAAATATCTCTCTTGTATTCTATATATTAGTAGCTATAACTTTAATTCATTAGTGAATAATACACAATCAGTTTATACCAATACTCTTCACAATGTTCAGGCATCAACGAGTAGTGAACGACATTGGTAATTGGCCTCTTCGCCAACTTTGGCAAGTTGTGCTTGGAAACGACAGTAGCTTGCTGTTGAACGACACTGGATGTGTTGGTAACAAGTAAGCCCAAGGCTGTTGACGTGGTTTTTGGCCAAGTTATCTCTTAGCAGTAATCAGGTGAGGCTAAGATAATGGAACCTTGGCCTTGGACATCATTGATGATGAAGATGGTGGTCTTAAGCTCTGATTGATGATAGTTAAAGCAGGTGAGTTGGTTTTTAGCCTGATTTGTTTCTTAGGCCTTTAGATATTGTCGATTTAAAAATAGATCTTCAAAAACAATTTAAAAAAATAATAGAATAAATTTGTATTAATAATGTGTTGTAAATCAACTTATTAGCACGGTAAATTAAACACAATGATAAAGATGGTGGTTTTAGGCTCTGATCGATGGTACTTAAAGCAGGTGAGTTAGTTTTTAATTTAATTTGTTCCTTTAGGCCATTAAATATTGTCAATTTAAAAATAGATCTTCAAGAATGATTTAGAAAAAAAGGTAGAATGAATTGGTTTTGATAACGTGTTGAAAATTAACTTATTAGTACAGTAAATTAAATACAAAATAAGAATTACAAAGCAATAAAGTAAATAGAAGACTATAAATAAGAGAAAATTATGTGGAGACAAAATTAGGCTCAAGATTTCATATTATTAAATTAACATTAACTTTATTTATATATAGAAATAACTAGAGTTTCTATGTGTATAAAATTAATGAAATACACTTATCCTATATTCTAAATAATGTCTAAATAATATCCACACATAATAATTTATTTATAATAATAATATTAGTAATAATAATAATAAAATTCTCCATTTTGTGTCGACAAGTCAAAATAAAATCAGAATTTCACAATAATTGATCATCTTATTACACATATATATATATAATCACAATTATTACATTGTTGTGATCTACATAACTGCAGTTAAAGAAGCGCGACGACACAGATTAAATCCATACCAGACACCATTTGGAAGGAATACATTATATTTAAAATTAACAGTCGTCGTATATGTACCGTTGATCTTCACATTCTCAGGTTTCCAGCCGTCCGATCCCTTCCTGAGCAAGTACAGATAACAGATATCATATGTGCATGGTCCTTTTATCAGAAAAGTATCCGTACTGCACTTCTCAAATGTCCCTGATGATGGATCATCAAGCCTCTTCACATAAACCTAAACAAGAAGTTCATATCACAAAACCATAAATCAAATCAACACCCATTAATTATAATCCTCGATTCTATAATGGGTGTTCTTAGATTTTTATTTTAGCGTTGTTTGGCTCCCGAGAAAACAATGTCAAATAGAAAGAAAATAAGGCTCTGTAAGGAAATTTGTAGTATTATCACTAATGTCAATTCCATGGGGACCACCGAATGAAATTGATACCCATTAATTGTAATCGTTGATTGTATAATGGGTTGTTCTTAGATTTTTATCTTAGCCTTGTTTGGTTCCCGAGAAAACCAGGTAAATAAGGTTGTCTAAAGAAATTTGTACTCTATATATTACTGACCTCGTTGCCACGGGAATCACCAAATGTTAGACTGATTTGGTCTCTGGTGTAAGATGAAGAAGAACAGCTAGTCTTGATCACAACTGTGTAAGAACAGCTTTTTGCAGCTTGAATTGTATTTTTGGGATTGAAGGATCTTAGGACATGAGGCTGTGGAGACGAGAGAGATCTAACGGTCGCAGGTGGAAATATTATGGAGAAGAAGACAAAAATGAACAGATGTGAGAGTTGTTTGACCATTTTTTTTAGCTTAGCTAATGCTGTGATCTGTCACGGTGGGTAGGTTCATCTTATCAGTACTCGTTAATTTATAGGTGAATAATGTGAGGGTGTGTGTCTTCGTGGCTGTACATATTTAGAATTAAAAAAATGGAAACAATGAAAGCTCATTCTGAGTAAATAGTTGGAAAATAAATAAACAGATGGCAGTTTCTAAAATAGTTATTATTGTTTATAGCAATGGCCCATCAGGGCACTTGTAATTTTAAAGAAATGGGCTATATTTTGAACAGTTTCAATGCCTAAAGTTGATATGTAAGTCCATTTGAACTTTGTGGCTTCCTTACTTTGATTGTAACAACATGGTCGCCGTCGTCGTCACCAGCAGCAGCAGAACAACACAAAGGAAAAAGAGAAGATTATACCATCTATCCATTTTTTTATTTCATTTACTTTTAGACCCTAATTTTTAAAATTTTACTTTTTTATTTTTTTATTTTTTATTTTATACATTTTTTACATTTATATTTGCACTTTTTTATATTTTCTTTTATCTAAAGAAAAAAAAAAGAGCTAAAAAACATGTACTAGTGTCATATTGAAACAAATTAATTGATTTAATAACTATAAATTTCACAAAATAAATATTATTATTTAAAAAAATATATATATATAAATATTAAAGTAACATGCACAAATAATGAAAATAAGAGTTCCATAATTTGAAAATATCATAGATTCATACAATTATTTAATTTTAATGACTTGTTTATTAATATTTTTTAAAATTAAGAATCTTCTTCCTGAATTTTGCTTCTTTCAGAAAAAAAATTGAAAACTTTTTATTATTAAAAAATTAATAAAAGCTAAGTAATTTTTTTTGAATTATATTACCTGTTACATTTATAATTAGTTAATACATATATGTATTAATTTTATATAATTAACAATTAATAAGTAATTTCTCACTAAAATACTAAGTAATTTCTCACTAAATATAATGTCCGTTTTTGTAACCGTAATATGTATTGTATTGATGCTGGTATAATATTTATATTGCCTTGCTTAAAATGAAACAAAAGGTAATAATTAAGTAAAATTACACTTCTATTATTATGTTATGTTATATGTATTTATCAATCAAATATGTAGAATATAAATCAAATTTAATTATATCAATTTGATCAAATATGCAATTTTATAATTTAAAATATATTTTTAAAATATATATTATTTAAGTAGTAATTTATTAATTCCAATTTAAATTTAAATTTAAAGTATTTAGATAATAAATTTTTTGTTGGCTAGATTTTATTTTATTTTTTTATTTTTATCTTTTTATTTAATATTTTATTATGTAATGTTTTTAAATTTTTTAACAGAAATATGGTACACAGGAATCTTGAATGTAGGTATATTAATAAATGAGTTTCCAATTTTATTTATTTATTATTTGTTTTTAGTAGTGTTTAAAATTATTCTGAAAATGCTAAAAGAATATATTTAGTAAAACTGAAAATTTATTGGTACTTTTCAATCATGAGAACAATATTAGGTTTATTGAACCAAAGTTTATTGATACTTTTAAACTCCTCAAATACTAAAAATTAGATGGTATTGACTTTCTTATTAATTGAATTTTCTTTTACCTTTTTTGATTTTAGCATACTTATAATATATATGTTTGGTCAATTTTATTTATATATTTGGTTGGCATTAATTTGAGTTAAAAAGAAAAGATTTTTAAATCTAAATAGGCAAATTTGAGTATAAATAACATTATCAAAGAAAAATGTTGAGCATGTTATGTCTCCAAATAAGAGAAAAGCATCTATTTCTTATATATATTTAAGATATACCTAAAATATACTCATTATATTCTTGAAATAAACTAGAAATACACTTGAAATATACTCATTATAAACTGTTTATTGTGAATCCTAAAAATTATTTATTATTTTTTAAGTATAATTTTTTTTATCTAATATATACTTGATATATTCCTTTTATATACTTATATTCATATAATATTCAATATCCAAAATTTTTTGAAAATATATATCAAATCAAAAGAGTCAATAAATTATAGGAATAAACTTTTTTAATTTAAACATTGTTTTATTATTTTTGTTTGTATTTTAATGTTAATTTTGATGATGATTCTCATTGTTAAAAAAGAAAAAAAAATGTTGATTATGCTTATTCAAAAAAGAAAAAAGTTAAGGTTATTAAGTTTTTCAAGAAAGATGAAAGCATATAATTATAGTATATATTTAAGATATACCTAAAATATACTCATTATATACTTAAAATAAACCTAAAATACACTCGTCATATACCATATACTGTGAAGTCTAAATTCTATTTATTTTTTTATATCATAATTTTTTACTCCACACAATAAAAGTGAATAATTTTTTTTTATTTTGAGTATATGTTTGATTTATTTTTTTTTTATTTTTTTTTCTTTGCATATTAGAATAATTAGAAATTATGTTAATTGAAAATTATCTAATTAATCGTCACATGTCAAATATTCAAGTTTTGAAAGTAATCCATTTGAACATGTATCAATTGGATATAACTCTAGTTACACGTATTGATTTGTACATTAGAATAATTGAAAATTATATTAATTAAAAATTATATAATTACAACACATGTCAAAGATTTAAGTTTTGGAAAGTACCCATTTGAAAATGTGTCAATTGGTAGCATAACTTTAATTACACATGTTACTAATTATCTAATTAATCACCATATGTCAAAGATTCAAATTTTGAAAATACCCATTTGACATGTGTCTATTGGGTACAACCCTAGTTATACATGTTACATATTCTTTGAATTACTCAATTGATATGGATTTTATAACACTAGCATTTTGTATTTATTAGATTGTATTTTGATTAATTAGAGGTTGATTTGTTGTTAATTACAGGTTGATTGTTGGTTGATAACAGGTTAATTGCAAGTTGATTAGATATTAATTGCAGGTTGATTGTTGATTTTTGCATATTTTAGCATCAGTATTTTTAAAATACTATAATTTTCAGAGAGATGAGGGAATAGCTTCAGATATTAGGGGGTTTTTTTTTTTTTTTTTTTTTTTTTTGTGTTGATGAGAGGTTGATAAGGTTAATTGTTGGTTATTTATAAGTTGATTTTTGGTAATAGAAAGATCATAAACCCAATTTTATGCCAAACAACCAATACATACAACTGCCAACCTAAACAAGACAAAAAGATATAAAGACCAAATAAATTTAACATAATTATTATTTTCAAGGCCTCACGCCTTTCTTGTCTTTTCTTTCAAAAATCACAACACGACCTCTTGATCTCCAACTCAAAGTAAACACCTTTCTTGAGGAATTCAATTGCTCATACAACATCAATTGGAATAAAATTAAAAAAATCAAAAGTCATTGATCAAAAAAAAAGTTGAAAATTTGCAGTTTACAATAAAAGCAAAATCAAACCATCCTGAGCATCTTCATCGGGAATTGTTTCACCATAGACTTGAGAGAACTTCAGGTCCAGAGGAAGAAGAGAAGAAGGCTATCTTGAGCTCGCAAGTCATGGTTGCCTCTGAATCTACATGCTTCTAAAACGGAGTCATTGTTAGCTTGTGTAAATTGTAATCGCATGGACTTCACCTTTCCTGTGAATTCGTATTTCTGTTCCAACCAGATTCTGATTCTATTTTGAGTACTCGCTACTAACCCTAAGCTTCCGCTCCATTGTCCACTTTGATTTTCCCAAAAATTTATTTTTTTACACAAATAAATTTATGAGCTTGTTTATGACTTTTTTTGTTTGTTTGGGTTCACATGATGAGCTAATGTAAGTGAGCGTATAAAAATAATAAAAAAAGCGTGGAAGGATTAAAATTAAGAATTAGAAAGAAAATGTGTTTTTGTAAGTGTAATCCTCTTTTTAGGCATTCCTGTTGAAATCCCTTATTTAATTAAGCAGTCTCCTGTCAAGCGGGCATGTCTTGCAAATTGCAATCTCTTGCCTTATCAGATAGAAAATTAATAGACTGCTACTAGCCCAATGACATAAACCAAGGCATGCGAGTATCTAGTTTTGCATATTCTAGTGGCATGACAAGTGAAGCCACATTGATTTAATAAAATTGGTAATCAACTGGGATTTACTTGGCATTATTTCTAAATATGATTTCAGAGGTGATGAGTTGGAAATCGAAACAATTTTGTTTAAAAAAAAAAAAAAAGAAGAAAAAGAAAGAAAACCACAACTCCGCTCCAATCTATTATTGTATGCCCGCTACCAGATCCTCTTTTCAGATAGGCAATTAATAATCAGCCTGGAAGCCATATCTCTATCAACAGTATGGTATGGAAGTTAAGAGCCACCAGCGCATTTGGGTCCTGCCAACTAGACTCCCCCATAAAGTAAACGTTATTTTATTATTCCGCCAGCACAGGACACCATGCTGCTTCTCTGCTTGGACTATAGAAGTTTGTTTACTGGCTAAAGTCCAGCAAGCGGTTGATGGTTCATTTTCTGTTTCATTTGGCTACAAGCTGAAGAGGGTATCAATGTGGGAAGTAACAGCCACAGGACCAGAAGTATTTACAGAGTTCATCCCTGTCAAACATATACGGAGAAAAATGAAACTGTCTAGCACACTGTTTCAGTTCTTTATGAATTCAGCACTGAGCTAATGCAGCTTTTCATAATAATGGCTTAGCCAAAGTTCATATTCCTAAATTTATTTGTGTAATGGTGCTAAATGGAAAAGTAAAAGTTTTTCAATATTAACATCAATACTTGGGCTTGCACATCATTACACAGTATTATACATATGTACATCATGATAATATTAGTCGGAGGATCTCCCCCGAATATTTGAACGACTTTTCAGTTTCTTCCAGACAATGATTCTTCTCCTCTCTGGTCCAGCTCTGAGCAATCACAAAAACATAGACATGTATTTGTTAACATGCTGTAAAACATGGAACAAAAGATAATCTATAAAGAACAGAAAATGTAACCTATACAATGTCTCTCAGGAACCTTATGAGGTTAGATTGAAAACTGAAGCAATTAACAGAAGAATTTCACAAGCTTAGCAAGAAAGTAACCTCAGCAACTTTATTCAACTTGTCCCTAACATTCTGCAACAATTGAGAAAGGTCACCATCCCATTTATAGAATTCTAATTCTTTGTTGTTAAGTATCTTCTCAGCCACCTAACATAAAACAAAACAAGTAAAACGCAAGTGAAGTCCCTTGCAAACTCAGATATCATTAACATTACCCTATCTGTGGAGCTGCTGGAAGGCATGTCCTTTAGGTGACCCAACCCCAAAAGAACATGGAAATACACCTTCCTAATCCATCAGAAAATCTTACATCTTATAAGAATTTCTCCTAAACCAATTGAAATAAATAAATAATAAAGCTGAAGGCAAAATTTGAAGAGTTGGAAAACGACACTACAACAATTCAATTATCTTGCTATGTAATAAGCTAATACACTCACAAATCAGATAAATCCAGAGCTTAAGTAATGAGTTGCAACCTTACACCTCCATCATGACATAGGAATATATTTTTGGACCCATCTTAACTTGTTATTTGTTTACCTTCTTCCCAATCATTCTACCACCAGCAGTGTGGGCAAAATATATATTGTAGAAGTGGCAAATAAACGCTTGAGGATCCTTTTCTGACAATTCCTTCAGATACTGTGCATAACTGGCACCAGGAGAAGAAGGTTCTGGAATAGCATAGCCTTGTTCTTTGAACCACTCCAAATCTTTTGCCAGACTTTCAGACCTTTCCAATCCAGTGTTTTTGAACTCAGCATCTGTAAGAAAAGAATGAAATTGTCATGAGTAAAAGTAGATATACATACTGTAAGATGCAGTCTATCAATGTCGACTATTACAAGACAAGGCGATGCACGGGAACTTGTAAAAATATATCTAAATTTAATAAACCAAGATCTAACAGGTTAAGCTTGAAAATATTGTCAGACCTGAAACTGCAAACTTCAAGAATCAAAAGCATGAACAAGAAAATCCAAACACCAGCAAAATCAACACTGTCCATACAAGAATGTAGACAATATACATACAAGTATGTGCATTTTTTTTTTTTTTTACCGACATTGAACAGAAATGAACAGATAGCTCCGTGCATTTCCTTTCGCAAATTACTAAATTGGACACCTCTACATGATGGGGCAAAGAATACCCGGACAAAGGCTAGCCTATGCAACCATATTGCAAAATGGACACTGAACCACCAAAACCAAAGTCTCATTTGAGCTTGATCAGAACTTATAGCATACTACAGATGAGCAAACCTCTCTACTCTTAGCAGCATCACATAAGCTGCATATACCTTTGTTTGATTTACAAGGGACAATTTATGAATTACAATTTCAAATATAGTCACAGACCAACAATAGAGGCTAATTATCCTACATCAAGACTAAGTCCCATTGACAAAGAAAAGTGCAAAATAAAAGTTCTAACAACATAATCTATTAAACAATCCAACCACAATCATCAATCCATGCAAGAAAATCAAACAAACAAACCCCCAAAGGGCAACAAAAAGAAGTACCCAGTAAATTATCCCAGAAACCATCAACACAACCAAAACTTACAAAAGGGTATAAAGCATATTATCTAAAAACTTTGCTTTAGGCATAAGCAAACTCACAAAAAGGATAAGCCGCCTTTTCAACAATGGATTCAAGAGTATCATAAACCAACTTGCTATCGACCAAAAACCTCAAATACCCTTCAACAGAAGGCTCCCATTTAGGAACAGCCCTTTCCTCAGGCTTCTCAACTTCCTTCTCCCCTTCTTTAGCCTGCTCCCTGGTATGCAACTTCATCGCGACAAACCTCATCTCCTCCACAAACCCCTTAGCCTCACCTGGGTATCTCTTTTTGGGTTTCTCAGCAGTTCTTGCAGACACAATAGCAGCAGCAGCCTTCAAAGGCATATTCCAAATTCTAACAGGAACTTGAAATTGAAAAGAAACCCTTTTGGGTATAAAAGTAGATTGAAAATTAGCACCAAGAAAAGATAAATAAAAAGAAGAAGGAGAAACTTGGAGGTGGGGTTTGTTCAATAAAGACTGAGATTGAGAAATTGGATTAAGAGAAGTCATTTTGTCAAATAATTGACAAAAAAAAAAAAACACAAACAAAGAGTATAGGATTCAATAGATAAAGAGTATACGGCACTCAGAGAAAAATTGTAAAAAACAAGAGAAAAATCAATTCAGTGATAAAGGAAAAGAATAAAGAGTGGGTTTGGCTTGAAATGGTGGTTCAAGTAATTTTGAAGACAAAGCGATAGATAGATAGATAGAGAGAGCGTGTGTAGTAATATTAAAATAATGAAGAAGAATGAATAATGGAGCGTGTGTTTGTTTTCTTGTTTCTTGATTCTACGTATCTGATGAATATGGAGCGCTTTATAGGTAAATCTTGAATTCCCGATTTTCTGATTTGCAAAACTTCTCTGGACTTTTGGATAATACTAATAATGATTATTATTGGCTAATTTTGTAGTATTAAAATTATCAAACGATGTCGTTTTTAAGTTTATGCGAGCTGTAAGTTTCCAAGCGATGGCCTCGTCTTGTCAGGTAGTTCGTGTTCGAATGAACGTGCCGTGGAGACTTGTGGTACGGAGCGGTTGCTCCGAGAATAACTGACATTGAAACCATAGTTATTAAATCCTGATTATAAACTGAGTTAATAGATCAATGATTTAAATATTAGGTCAATGTTTAAATTTATAAGTCAATATAATTAATAAATATATAATTTATGATTTTATATAATAAAATAAATATAAAATATTAAAAAATTTAGAAATATATAAACTTTCATTCAAAAATAAAAATTAACAAATTAAATATTTTAATTTACAAACATAAAAAAATATATAAATAAGCCTATTAAGTATTTCATGTATTTTTAAATTTTTATATTCATATATCACATTATGAACTAAAAAAAAAAAGAAAAAAATGAGATTTAATAATTTTAATTCTTACATTTTCATCAAAATATATAAATAAATTTAAATATTTCATTATATATCAATTTAAGAATTAAATATAATTAAATTATTAAATTTTAGGAATTAAAATTAACTTAACATTAACTATTAAAGTAAAATAAAAAATTTCTAACTTTTATTTTATAGAATGGAAATGCAAAAAAATTAAAGAAATCTTCAGAAATGAAAATAAAAGTACATATCATAATAATTTATCCAAATAAAACTAAGTTATAATGAAAAAAAAAATTGAAATTGTGAGGCCACGAGTCATTGGCTGGGTCACACTTCATTTCCGGGTCAATGGTTCAACTGTTATAGTCATATTATTTTTGTGGATCAATTGTAAATTCGATCTAATAATAAACCTACACTAGTTCAGTATTCGGATCATTGAATCAACCAATCAGTTTTATTCGGATTTAATAACTATGATTAAGACTACATTTCCAATTTTATTTTTTTAAAGAGAAATATGCAAAGTGAAAACAATTATTTGCCTTTTTATATATATAGTAGGACAAAACCTGCCGCCGGCTAATTTTTTTTTATTTATAAAAATATATCTACAATGGCATCTAAAATTTGATTATTTTTTATAATTATAACAAATAGTTAAATTCATATTAATTAAAAATATATGTCTTAAGAATATGAGAAGAGTTTAGATATACCTTTAGAAATTTGGATTCGCGGGGATCATTAGTCATCTTTCGCAGTAGATGAACATTCTAGCCCAAAGACACAGTAATCAAGGAGGAATATGTTATGCAAATATAATTTTGATGGAGAAATTTAATGAATGCCAACGAATGAGAAGCTCTTTATATAGAGAAAAAAATAAATTACAAAATGAATTCTCTAAGAATTCTTATCTCTCACAATCTCTATTCTTAATAGAAATGAATTGCTTATATTTTTCTATTCTGAATAAATTGGATTTACAACAAAATAAGCTACGTATTTATAGTTACGACTTTGCTAAAAAATGGATGAATTAAATTAACTTTATTTAAAACCATTAACTACTAACGGTTTATAACTACCATTTAAATTTAGCAATATTGATTTAAGCCATCTATTACAAATCTCCACCTTGGCTTAAATTCCACAAATCATGTAGTAAATAATCAATACTTATGTATACCAATTAAGTCCAAACAATTTTTGAACTTTATCGACGGAAGAGCTTTTGTCATCATGTCTGCTGGATTATCAGAAGTGGCAATCTTCTCCACCAACACGTCACCTTGTGTTGTAACATCTCGAATGAAATGCATCCTGACACTAACATGTTTTTTCCTTTCATGATACATCTGATTTTTGGATAAGTGAATTACGTTTTGACTATCGCAATACACAGTAAAATCTTCTTGAGTTATACCTAGATCACCTACTAGACCTTTAAGCCATAATGCTTCCTTCACTGCATCTGTAAGTGCCATATACTCTGCCTCTGTTGTGGACAAGGCAACTGTGGACTGTAAGGTTGAACGCTAACTTATAGCACTACCTCCAAATGTAAAAATATAATTGGTCAAGGATCTTCTATGATCAAGATCACCGGCATAATCTGAGTCACAAAATCCAGTAACTTTATTTGCTTGCTTGCCAAAGACTAGAGCTACATCAGTTGAACCCCTCAAGTATCTGAGTATCCACTTCACAGCTTGCCAGTGAGCCTTCTTTGGGTTAGCTATGTATCGACTAACAACACTCACTGCGTGTGCAATATCTGGTCTAGTACATACCATGGCATACATCAGACTTCCAACTGCATTAGAATAAGGTACCCGGGACCTAAACTCCTCCTCTTCCTCTGTCTATGGTGACATTTCTGCAGATATTTTGAAATGAGCTGCAAAAGGAGTACTAACTGGCTTTGCATTGTGCATACCAAATCTCTCTTGAACTTTTTCAATATAGTTCTTTTGAGATAAGTATAATTTTCCAGCTTTTCGATCTTGTGTAATTTCCATACCAAGAATCTTCCTTGCAGGACCCAAATCTTTCATCTCAAACTCACCATTTAGTTGTGCCTTCACCCTGTTGATCTCACTTGCATGCTTACAAGCAGTTAACATGTCATCAACATAAAGAAGCAGATAAATATAGAAACCATCAGAGAGTTTTTTATGGTGGACACAACAGTCATACTCATTCCGTGTGTACTCAATATTAATCATAAAGGAGTCAAACCGTTTATACTATTGTCTCGGTGACTGCTTCAGGCTATACAGTGACTTCTTGAGCAAGCAAACATGATTTTCTTTTCCTGGTACAATAAACCCTTCTGGTTGTTGCATATAAATCCTTTCCTCCAAATCACCGTAGAGAAAGGCTGTCTTCACATCTAGTTGCTCCAACTCCAAGTCATGTAGAGAAACCAAAGCAAGAAGTAATCTAATGGAACTATGCTTTACAACAGGAGAAAATACTTCATTAAAGTCAATACCTTCTCTTTGTGTAAAGCCCTTTGCTACTAGCGGTGCTTTGAACCTCATTTCATCTTTCTTCTTGAATATCCACTTACAACCCACAATCTTCTGATCAATTGGCTTTTCAACAAGCTCCCAAGTCTGATTCTTGTAGAGGGATTCAAGCTCTTCTTTCATGGCACTTATCTATTGTGATGCTTCATCATAACTAATTGCCTTATGGAATGAATTTGGTTCTTATTCTTTAATACTCTCTGCCATGCTGAGTGTAAAAGCAACAAAATTATCATACCTCTTTGGTGGTTTAGTTTGTCTTCTTGGCCTTTCTCTAGCTAAGGCAAATTCAAGTTGCTCTGGTGCAGTATCTTCTAGTGTTTCTATTGGTTGTTGGTTAGGAATTTCAATCTCAAGCTCCACCTTTTCACTAGCTTCATCTTTGTTCTCATGACTCTCCTGTGGTCTTGGATTAAGTATGCTAGTCTCATCAAAAGTTACATCTCGACTTATTACAAGCTTTGATTCCTTAGGGTCCCATAACCTGTACCCTTTAACACCATCTTGGTAACCCAAGAATATGCATTTCTTGGCTATTGGTTCTAGCTTTTCGTCATTAACATGAGCATAAGTTGGGCATCCAAATACACACAGAGTTGAATAATCTGCTATAGAGCCTGACCACATTTCCTCCGGAGTCTTACAATTTATAGCTGTAGAAGGAGACCTATTCACCAAATAACATGCAGTGTTAATAACCTCTGCCCAAAACTACTTTGGCAATCTTGCATTAGAGAGCATACATCGAGCTCTCTCAAGCAATATTCTGTTCATTCGTTCTGCCACGCTATTCTGTTGTGGTATATGCCTTACAGTTCTATGGCGAGCTATGCCTTTATTTGCGCATAACTCATTGAACTTATCACTACAAAATTCTAACCTATTGTCTGTCCTGAGCTGTTTGACCTTCTTCTCCGTCTGCTTTTCCATGAGAGCTTTCCATTGCTTGAACTGAAGAAATACATCACTTTTCTATTTTAAGACATAAATCCAAACTTTCCTTGAATAATCATCAATGAAAGTTAACATATACCTTGCTCTACTATGAGAAGGAACACTTGATGGGCCCCACAGGTCAGAATGAATGTAATCAAGAGTCCCTTGTGTTCTGTTAACTCCAGTGCTGAACTTTACTCTGCTCTGTTTTCCATAAATGCAATGCTCATAGAATTCCAGCTTTCCAGTCCGGTGTCCACTAAGCAAACCTCTCTTGTTAAGCATATCTAGTTCTTGCTCACTCATATGACCTAACTTCATATGCCATAATTGGGTTTGGTCTGATTCAAAAATTGAAGAAATTGAGGCTGATCCTACCATTGTACTTCCTTATGGGATATACAATCCATTCATTAGCTTCCCCTTCATAACTATCAAGGCACCTCTAGAAATTCTCATTACTCCACCTTCTGCTCGATATGTGCAGCCAAGGGTATCTAAAATGCTCAACGAAATCAAGTTCTTCTGAAGTTTTGGCACATACCTCACATTGGTCAATGTTCTCACAATACCATCATATATTTTGATCTGCACTGTACCTTTGCCAATCACTCTACAAGCACCATCATTACCCATTAAAACTTTGCCACCATCAACTTCTTGGAATGTGGCAAACCAATCTCTATTGGGCGTTATGTGGTAAGTACATGCTGAATCAAGAATCCAATTTCTATCATCATTATTGGATGAGACAAAGAGAACATTACCACCATCTAATTCTTCTGAGGCAACAGCTGCTCAACCATACTCTGAAGTACTTGCTTTATCTTTGTTGAGGTCTGGGCAATTTCTCTTTTAGTGCCCTTTTTGTTGACAATGATGGCATTTATTATTGTTCTTCTTATATCTGTTGCATGACTTAGAGCGATTTTTTTGGAAATTCTTCTTTCTATCCCATGTTCTTCCTCTTATAATGAGACCTTCGCCAGTGCTAGTACCACCATATGAATCAATAATTTGCCTCTTTAGTTCTAAAGATTGTAAGGTTGTTTTCACTTCCTCCATTGATAGTGAACTTCTACCAAAAATTATGGTGTCAACGAAGTTGTCATATGACCTTGGCAAGGAACTAAGAAGAAGAATTGCTTGATCCTTATCGTCAATTGCAACGTCAATGTTCTTCAAACTAAGAACAATCTGATTAAAATTATCAATGTGCTTATGAATGCACTCGCCCTCTTGCATTTGTAAAGTGTACAACTGTTTCTTCAAGCAGAGATGATTATGGAGAGATTTTGTCATGTACCGACTTTCTAACTTTGCCCATAGCTTGTCGGCAGTCTTTTCTCCAGACACTTCTCCTAAAACTTCATTGCCTAATGATAACAATATTGAACTATATGCTTTTTTCATTATAGCCTGCTTTTGAGCAGATGTTAAATCAGCTGGCAAATTTGCTTCTCCTTCCAACGCCATCTCACATTCTTGATGCGTGAGGAGTGCGAGCATTTTCACTCGCCACTAGTTGAAATTATTATTGCCAATAAATTTCTCAACATCAAACTTTGTAAATGCCATAGCTCTGATACCAGTTTGTTATGCAAATATAATTTTGATGGAGAAATTTAATGAATGCCAATGAATGAGAAGCTCTTTATATAGAGAAAAAGATAAATTACAATATGAATTCTCGAATAATTCTTATCTCTCACAATCTCTATTCTTAATAGAAATGAATTGCTTATATTTTTCTATTTTGAATGGATTAGATTTATAACAAAATAAGTTACATATTTATAGTTACAACTTTGCTAAAAAATGGACGAATTAAATTAACTTTATTTAAAACCATTAACTACTAATGGTTTATAACTACCATTTAAATTTAGCAATATTGATTTAAGCCATCCATTACAGTATATAATTAATTATGAAAGAATTTAAATAAAAAAAATTATTTATAATTAGCATGTTACCTACCTAAGGCGGGCTTTTCTGGCTGGAGATTCATCTGCAAACAAATCCATCACTAAACGCAATGTAATTTTAGATGGTTTGGATGAACTTGAACCTACTGGTACATCAACTTTACTTATGTCAAACAAATCAAGACATCATTTAACATTTTTTTTGGCACTTGTTGATAATGATGTGTGAAGAAGTATTGTGTTGACAGAAGGTTCTTTGATGAGAGGTGAAACAAATAGAGCTGAAGATCCTTCATCTTGAAAAATATTAATCACATTAAAGGACAAATGATAAGGACCATTTGATCGAGTATTCAGAATGACCTGAAAAAGTTTTCGTATTCCATAGATTTTGGTCAACAATGGTGGAAGTGAGTATTTGTCTTTGAAGTCAATAGAATTAGTACTATCTTCAACAACAATATAAGCATATATGATAGTAATTTGAAAGTAAGCTTATTTAGAAATTATACCAGTACGGTGGAGGATCTTTTAAAATTCCACAACTATCGCACAAAACATCCTCATTATGATTTTGTACTCCACTCTTGCATCGTGGACATGTCGATACAACCAACCATTTGAAATGTCAACACTTTTTATTATTGCCTCATATGTAAATTTGATCTCCTATAGGAACATATATGAAAATACAAAAAAGATGTTAACTAAATTGATTTAATAGTTTTAAAATGTTATATGTTGCAAGAACTATGATAGATATACCTTGTCATTATGAATCTCCAGAGATAATAGCTCTTTAATAGTTCTTCCGTTACTATTTTTTCAGCTTCAAGATCACAAAGGCGAGGATTTTTTAACTTCAACCTTGGCAATTTTTTCTATTAGTTCCATTAACCTGGTAAAAATTAAGCTAATTTATTATATTGTATTATGCATAAGAAAAAAAAAATGTAATTTACCTTTGCTTGAAGTTGTGGACATCTGGAATGTCTAGATTGATGAAAATTTTAGTTGCTGAAGAGCTATTAATTGATAAATCATTTGCAAGATAAATGAAAAAGAACATTCAAAAACTTAAATTTAAAATCAATGAAAATGCATTAGAATAAAAAATTTAAGTTTAAAATCATTGAAAATGCATTAGAATCAAAAAGAAGATAAATTTTGTTTTACCATTAATAAATTTTGTTCTACCAATAAATTTCTTAGCTTGGGCAAAAACATCATCCTCAAGAAATTCAATAGCAATTTTATCCCCAAGTGCTACATTTAGTTTTTTGTTGCTGAAAAAATACTATGGCTTTTAGTAATGAACCAAGTGAAAAAATAAACAATGAATATGTAAAATATTTGAAGTCTCAAATACCTATTGTTTTTTAATTGCAAATTATGTTTCTTCGCTATTATTTCCATGACATTGTTTTCTTCAGCACCTCGAACTGATATTAATTGGCCCATAATATCTGTGGGGAAAAAATTATTGTGTGAATAATATTGCATGCTAAAAAAAATAGAAATATAATTGAAACAAACCGAAGAGGAATGTCTTGTTGCCAGCTCTTGATTTAACATCATCAAAATTATAAAATTCAAGCTTATCAAATGGATAGGTGGATCATCTTCATCAAGAGCTTTGACAAAAGCATTTCTAGGCAATTTAATTTAAAATAGATTGCGACTAATTTTGTAGTTAGATTATGCAGAGATCACATTAAAACTAGATATATGGTACACATTTCCTTCATAGAGTAATTGACGAAATTGATTGACACATTGCTTTGGTATTGTACCTTGCATAGTATCACCCTAATAATATAATAAACTAAGTAAAAATAATGAAATAACGAATTTCAAACTGACAAAAAAAATATTAAAAGTAAATTAAATTACAAACTTTATTGTCTAGCATTAAAAATTCAAAGTGAAATAACTCATTGGGATTATAAATATTTAAAAACTCCCAAATTCTCACAATACAAACTTTGATATGAATGTTCTTGCTTTCATTTGTAATTTTAGATAAAGATGCAATGACTGTGGAAAAAAAAAGTAAATAAAAAATAATTAATAATCTATTTCATTTATTTCAAGACACATTATAATAAATTCAAGTAAATACAGTAAATAATGAAAAATTAAAGTAATAATTAGTACGTCACATGATTGGAAAATTATATGATATATTTTTAAATTTAATAAATAACTAATAAAAAATAAAGAATGAAAAATTAAGCTAACATGTCACATGTTCGAAGATAAATCATATGAAAAATTAAGCTAACATGTCACATGTTCGAAGATAAATCATTTAATATTTCTGTATACATAATATTTTTAGTGTAGTATGAATGATTATCATCATAAATTTTTTCGTTATTAATCAAAATTCGTGAATTTTTATGGGAAGTGACTCTAGATAATGCAAAATATAATTGTCCATGAGAAAAAGCATGATCATGAAGATATAAACCAACTTGTTTTAATATTTGTCCTTTACTTTTATTTATGGTCATGCAATAAGAGACTCTTATTGGAAATTGTCTTCTTTTTAGTATGAATGGAAATTTATTTTCTATATAAGAAAGAGTAATTGTAGATATATAAACTTTTTCGCCAGAATGTGATCTAGTTATCATTACAGCTTCTATGACTCTTGTTCCTAAATTAGTTGTCATTAATCTTGTTCCATTACACAAACCAATGCTAGGATTAAGATTTCTTAATAAAATAATGGGGACATTTTTTTTTAACCTTTAACTCATGTTGAGGAAAACCATTAAAACTCAAAGAATTAAGAAACTATATTGGATATAAAACTTCTAACTCCTCAAAATGATTTAATTTTCTGCATATTGAATATGAGTTATAGTATATTTTTGCTTCATCTGGTGTTAAATTAATCATGTCTTTATTAATAACATCTACAATTTCATTAGTGGGAGTTATTATAGCTCTATTTTTAATATATGAATAATCAATATAATTATGTAAAAAAATTAGGATATGTTTCTTCAATTATTTGGTGAATAGCATTAGTATAATTCACAATCAACAAATTTTTAGGAATTTTAATCCAATTATTTTCTTCATCATCTCCTTCAAGTTTTTCTAAAGGAACTATTCCATTCCCAACTGATAAAATCTACTTAGAAAATTCAATTAATTCTTTTTATTTTTTATTTTTATTATTTGATGTTGATGAAAGATGCATATTTTCTATTAATTTGTAGACTTTAAAAAATTTCACAAATAAGACTTTGTTATCGATACATTTATAATATCAGTCTTGCTACCATTAACAATTACTAGTAATATTTGTCTAAAATCTCCTCCTAACAAAAGGATTTTTTTCTCCAAAAGGATTATTTAGTTTTTCTTCATGTGAATAACATAAAATGTCTTTAAATGATCGATCTAATGCCTCAAAAATGCTTATAACTCATAGGAGCTTTATCCCAAATAATTAATTGAGTTTGTTTTATTAATCTTGCTAATTGAGTTCCGCTTTTAATTTCACACGATGAATATTTATTTAAATTAATTAGTATCTTAAATCTAGAATGAGTAGTTCTACCTTTGGATAATAATAATGCAGCAATACTAGATGAAACAACAACGAAAACAATTTTTCCTTCATATCTGAGTCTAGAGATAATAATTTCATACAAATATATTTTACCTATTCCACCATAACCATATACAAAAAACAAACCTCCTTTATAATTATGAACCACATAAATTATATCATTATATATTATATGTTGTTCAGAATTTAAAGTTAGAATTAAATTGTCATGTTTGCATTTTAATTATTCAATATTATAATTTAATTCTTCAATTAATAATCAATTATTGCCATCACCAACTAATGATTTGTCAAGCACGGGTAAATTATGATCTTCCAGTGAAGAATTTTTATTGAAAATTTTTTCAAACTTAAGGAGAACTTCATTTTTTAAATAATGATCAGAAATAGATGTTAGTGGAATCTCTTACGTACTATGAAGTTCATATTTAATGTCATCAAAAAAATTCTTCCAAAACAAATTGAAAATTTATTTGGATTTTGAACTCCATAAAACAAAATAATAACTGCAAATAAATGTCGTAATTAAAAAGATGATGTGCATAAAATAGCTTCTTCCATTGTGTTAATCCACTCATTGTCATTTTCTATTAAACCATATGCAGCACATGCCAATTGAAAAGTTGGATGTAAAATTCCATTAATAGTTCTAATATTTTCAAAAATTTTAAGACCCTTAACAATATTTAAAAGCATTCTTAAATGAAAAAGCTCATCAGAACTTGGATGAATATAAGTAATTCTACCAATGCAATGTCCTCTTTTTACCTATTCCAAATTTTTTCTTTCTTTTGCCATACCCATTTTGTAGGAAATTCAACATATGTAGTGTCCTGGCATCCTCATACATACTATTAGCATTCATCCATTCAGTGAACATAATACACCCAAAATCAAGATTATTTGCAATATAACTTAAGTTATTAGATGGTATAAAAGGATGTTTTTCATATTAGGTAAATGTATTGTCAATTTTTCAATAGGTAGATCTTTATAGTGTATAGGATATTCATACAATCTCCAAATGGCTTCATGTGGTGTAAGGAAATGACAATATAAATAAGTTTGAATCTCATCAATTTTAGGAACGTCTACATTTTCATTTTATTCTATACATTTACCACAATCTTTGACCATTGCACGAATTTGATCACCACCTTTATTAATATATTTAAATAAGTATTTTACCATTGTAGATTGACAACAAAATTCTACAAAAATATGTGCTTCATATTTACAAATTAAATCTTTATTATAAGGCACAAAAGTGATTATCAACTTTTTCATTATTTTTAATGACAAAATTATCATCGTCTCTATGCCTATAATTAGGAAATCCATTATTATCAATTGTAGTTCTATTTTGATATTTTTTTTGGAAAAAATTTACCACATTTTTTGTCTTTCATGCAAGGGGAAGAAGGATTAAAATGAGCAAAAGGACCATGAACCATAAATTTGGAAATAATTTCATATGTTTCTAAATTAGTTTCTTTATATGGTAATTCAGCAAAAATGATTGAATCAACGTTAGAAGGAATAGTTGATTTATCATCTTTATGTAGTCAATACAAACAATGAATATGATCTAATCCTCTTTTTTGAAATTCTATGGTATATAACAAAGCAACAACTTTACCAAAATGCTCATGTTTTTTAAAATCACCCATTAATTCATTGATTTTGACTTTGAAAACACAACAAACAATATCAGGTCTATCTTCGGGTTTTAAGCCTGAGATATAATTTATCATACGTTGAATTTCTTTCCATAATGGATTGCACGTAAATGTTATAAATAATTCAGGATGTCCAAAAAATCTATATATAGCCATTGCATTAAATAGTGTTCAACCATATGTCTTGGACTTCATGTATATGAAGATGGCAAAATAATAGATTTTCCAACATCATTACAGTTAGTGGTATGATTACAAACATCATTTTTTATTCCTAAATATATTTCAAATCTTAATTCTTTTTTATTAAGTCTAATAAAATCTAATATTTCCTCCTCAATACATGAGAATGCATCAACAATAAATTGTTGAAATAAACGACATCCTCTTAACGAAGTTGTTCCCTCTTTACACTGTTGTTGCAATCAATAAGCATAAAATTCACTCATAGTTACAAATTTTTTCGGAGAATTTGAATTTTGATTTTCAAGTGCATATTCAATATCTATTTTATAACCATTTTCACCATAGGGAAATAATATTGGATATTGCATTGCCATGAGACTTGGATGTAAAATGCTAATTCTTTTTAACTTTCTAGATTTATGTTCAATAATTATATCTCTTTCTTTATCAAAAAAACTAAAATCTCCAACTATCAAACCTGCCGCCCATAAGATGTTGGTAGATTATATTGCATACTATCTTGAGATCTTCTACCAATTAATTTCAATCTAATAGGAAGCAATTCACTTTTTTTTTAATCTATCAAGAACCATTCTAAATGATTTAGCTATTTGGTTATATTTATCAAACAATTCAATAAGACCATCAATAATGATTTCATTTATAGACTTATGAGATTCATCACCTAGTAAAGAATGAATTCTATCATGAACTTCATTTTTTGTATCATGAATATATATAATTGAGAGAATTTAGAATTTTCTCCATCTGGGGGCAATAATGAACCAATTATATGATAATTTTGTTCACATATTCTAAAGACATATAGTCTTGGTCTTTTGTTTGTATCATAATCTATTTTCCCTTATAGATGAAAAAGCAAACATAACATTATAAAGTCTAATGATTTCTCTAAATCTCATAGATAATAGTCTTCCATCAGGATTTAATAAAACATCTAGAAAAGGAGGTGTTTGTTGCAATAAAGGTAGTTTTATTTTTCATTTTCTACAATAGATAGTATAATGTTTTTTATGACGGGAGGTTGAGTCAACAGTGCATTCACCTAGCCAATATAATGCCCTACAATGTTCACACTCATTATTGGGCATGCCTAAATCTGACTTTTGAAGACAATCTCCAAAGAAATTATAGTGAATATTAGAGAAACTAATTTGATATATATATATATATATATATATATATATATATATATATATATATATATATATATATATATATATATATATATATATATATATATATATATATATAAAATTAAAAAATTATTATTGTACTTTTTCTATTTGAGGATGAGCTTATAATTGTTGTCATGGTCTATTATAAAATAATTTAGTTTTATATATGGAAATCGAAATTGTTCTAATAACATATGCAAAAATTTTGTAGATAATTTTATACTTGAAATTAGTGTGTCTAATTGTATTGGAACATCAATTAAGTTATATTATCGTTGTACCAAAGAATTCCATATTTCGATCTATAACCAATAACTTCATATCATATTAATAACTAAAAAGCATATGCATATGATAAAAAAAAAGAATTTATTTTTTTATTTTAAGTAATTTTAATATTTAACTTTTAAATACATACCAAATTCAAGAAATGCAATGCTCTCTAACCTGCATTAAGAAAAATATAAAGATAAGAGATTAAAAATATATCAATAAGAAGGATTTATGTTTTATTTAAAACATAAAAAAATTGAAAAAAATATAAAAGATAATTTAAAAAAAAAAAAACCATAATGATAATGAATTAACTTAATAAAATAGGAATGAGATGCAACAAATAACAATACAAAAATGAAAACATATAAAATAAGTTTGAAATTAGGGATGTGTTGCAAGAACTAATTTTTTAAAAAAATATATTATTAAATCTTAAATAATATTAAAACATTTAGAAATCTAAAAACAAGATTAATACATTAAATAAATTAACATTGATAAACAAATAAAAAATTAAAGAATAATCTACACAATTAATTATAATTTATAGTAATATTATAAATATTAAATAGTATTCAAGCATTACAGATATAAAAATTAATAATTTAAATAAATTAATATCGATAAGCAAATAAAAAAATTGAAATAGTAATCTACACAATTAAATATAATTTCTATTAATGTTAAAAATAAAGGAAGTCTAAATGGTAGAATTTTTATCCAGATGGGTATTTATTGGTAAACGAATAAAAATAATAAATAACAGCAATATTAAACTTAATAATTTTTTTTTTTTTATTTTCACAGTTCGTGCTTTGTTTTTTACTATCCTTTAATGTTATGGGCAAAAGAAATTAATATGAATTGTTAGAATGGATAAATTTAAATTATTAGAATGGATAAAGAGATAAGACACAATTTAATCATAGTTCAAAAGGGAAATTTTTCTAACTGTTTTATCACAAGTATTTAACAACATAAGAAACAATAAATAATTTACTGTTTGTAGACGGAAATTATATATATTTTTAACACCCATAAAATTTAAATTTTTATCTACACTGTGTAAGACTTATCTTTTAGATATTTTTTACCTAGTAAAAAAATACCAATATCATTTTTTACTCTATATATTCTTATTTTATTATATTAATGTATACATTTAGTATAAATAAGAATTATCCAATTTCTTTTTTCGTTTTTAAACTTGAAAACCCACTTAGTATTTGATAGCATATTTGTGGGAACAAATTTATGAAATAAAATAGAAAAATATTATTATTTTTATAGGTTTAATCAAAAAGCAAGAATTTCATAGTGAATCTATATAAATATCATATATTAAATAGCTTTAAAAGAAATAAATAAATAAACAGCTAAATAGCAAGATACTTCCTCTATTTTAAAAAAAGTGACAAATAAAAAAGCTAATTTATTGAAAAATAAGTGATCATTTAGCAACTTAATAAAAAAAAAGATAAAATGACTAATTTACCATTTTATTTTTCAAATATGAAAGATATTTCTCTAATTTATACTGCAATTAATAGTGATATTTTTGACAATTTGTGATAAAATTATTACTATTTTAAAAGTGGTAATTTTTTTTAATGGTTAAATTTTTTAAAATAGAGGGATAATGGAAAACATTAAACACAGTTATATTAAATAAAAGTCCTGCACGTACTAAATACAGATAAATCCTATTAAAACATAACATATGGGCTACAAATACAGGCACCCTGTGCCTAACAAAACAACCTGCCTAAATCCAATAAAAAGAAAATAGACAAAAATAAAAATAGGTGTGCAAGCTCATTAGGCAGGGGAAACAAAAGCACATAAAATAATGCTTTAAAATAAGTCTGAAACTTCTTCAAGCGTGGATCTAATCTTCTTCACGCCCTCCATCAACTTTTCAAACTTCTTGAACAAACTAAAGTACTCACTACCTAACTTTTTATAAGTCCTAAGCATCTCAACATCTTACTTTTGAAAGAGTTCACAATGCATTTTGCATGTGACCATATTCCTATAATTATAATCAATAATTTCGACATCAAAAACACTGCGTAAATGATCCAAAGTAGCCATGATAATAGCATTCTTTGCGTGATCGATAGATGCAAGACTCATACCCATCATATTATGGCATTCTTAAAAAATGCAGCATATAAAAATATGAGATCCATAATAAATTTCATTATTTTTACAATAATTATAAAAATATTTTCATCATAATAAATTTGGCTAACAACTTCAGAATAGTCTAAGATCATAAATGCATTTTTTTTTCGTAAGAAATGGAACATAATATACATTTCAATCCTAATAAGCATGACTAAGCAAAAATTCAGCGTAGTAACAAATATGATAGATTGCATATTTTATAAAAATCAATAGTAAAATCCAATAATAAAAAATAAATAGTTTCAATAAGTGATTAAAGGCAATGTTTAGCAATAAATGATAAAATGAAATCCATTTTGGTCTTCCATGAAAAAATGGACATAATAATTGTTGAAGTCATAATTCAAATATGGAGGCACTGAATTTGTGCCTCTATATTTGACAAATGAAACACAACTTGCATTTTGCAAGCTGTGTTCCATTTGGTTGGGAGCCTATATGAAGGCTCCCTCTCCCCCTCATTTATACATCCCATTTTGAGAATAAAATTAGATAGTTAGAGAGAAAATATTTAGAGAGTTAGAGTAATTAATTTCCTATTATAAAGAGAGAATTAAAATTGTTTCTCCTTTATAAATAGAGAGATTGTAATTCCTATTATTCTCATAGTGAAATTCTTCTATCATTGCCTGTGGTTTTTACCCTAATTTGTTTGGGGATTTTCCGTGTAAAATCTGTGTGTCCATAAATCTTTATTATTATTTTTCTCAAATTATTAGCTGTAATTCTGCTCTAATCCGGTGTCAATTTCCGCAACAAGTGGTATCAAAGCAACTGGTGGTGATCCTATTAATATTCTTAGTATGCTCTGTGGTTGCAGTATAGACTGATCTTCCACATCAGAAAAGAATTTATTGGGACTATTGCATAGTTGTTGTTTCGGGCAGTTTCATATTTTGAAAAAAGAAATATACTGCACGGAAGAGAAAAATACGAGAAATTTTCTAGTGCAATCCGTTTCAAAAATGGTTGTAAAATTAGAATTTCAGTGAATAGTAAAACAGTGAGTTTACAAATTATTGCATGGTACTATTTAGTACTGTAGCAGCACTATAGTAGAATACTGTAGCTAACAGATACTGTTCATATACTGTAGCATACGGATACTGTTCATACATACGGGTGCTATTCACATGTACGGAGGTACTGTTCATACATACGGTCACTATTCACGTGAAATAGTGAGAGCAGATATTTGCTTAAAAGCAGACTGTGATAGAAGCAATAGCGGCAAAATTTGAGATTGAAAAGTTTAACGGGAGAAATTTCTCACTGTGAAAATTAAAGATGAAGGCTATCTTGAGAAAAGATAATTGCCTGGTGGCCATTAGCAATAGGCCGGCGGAGATCACAGATGACAACAAATGGAATGAGATGGACGAGAATGCTGTTGCAAATCTTCATCTGGCAGTTGCAGAAGAGATATTGTCTAGCATAGAGGAGAAGAAAACAGCAAAAGAGATTTGGGATCATCTCGAAAAATTATATGAGGCCAAGTCACTCCACAACAAGATTTTCCTTAAGAGGAAATTGTACACTCTACGGATGTCAGAATCTACTTCAGTGACGGAGCACATTAACACCTTGAATACTCTGTTTTCTCAACTCATATCACTGAGTTATAAAATAGAGTTACAAGAGCGTGCTGAAATTTTGCTTCAAAGTCTACTAGATTCATATGATCAACTCATCATCAATCTGACAAACAATACAGACAATCTAGTCTTTGATAATATTGCAGCTGCTATTCTGGAAGAAGAAAATCGGCGCAAAAAGAAGCAAGACAGATTGGCTAATTCGCAGTAAGCAGAGGCGCTAACGGTGATGAGAGGGAGATCAATGGAATGTGGCTCAAGTAGGAGCCAAAATCATGGTAGGTCCAAATCAAGAAGTAAGAAGAACATGAAGTGCTACCATTGTGGCAAGAAGGGTCACCTGAAGAAGGATTGCTGGAGTTTAAATAAAAATTTCAGTCCTCATGGAAATATAGCATCTACCTCAAATGAAGGTGAAGCTTTGTGTTGTGAAGCAGCGACGACTTCGGAAGGCAGAAAAAGATTTGCTGATGTATGGCTCATTGACTCTGGAGCCTCATTTCATATGACCTCTTGGAGAGAGTGGTTCCATCATTATGAACCTATCTCAAGAGGATCTATGTACACGGTAGATAATCATGCCTTGAAGATTGTCGGTATTGGAACCATTAAGTTGAAGATGTATGATGGTACAATTCGCACTATTCAAAATGTGCGACATGTGGAGGGCTCGCAGAAAAATTTATTGTTTGAAGGACAACTAGATGATTTTGGGTGTAGGATCGAAACCCATAATGGGATTAAGAAAATAATCCGTGGCGCGCTTGTACTTATGAAAGGACAGAAAATGGCTGCAAATTTATATATACTGATGGAAGAACTCGGGCACAAATAAGAGAAGATTTCTTTGTTTTGTGATAGTCAGAGTGCCTTGAATTTAGCAAGGAATCAAGCTTTTCATTCAAAGATGAAACACATTCGAGTCCAGTATCACTTCGTTCGTGAGAAAGTGGAAAAAGGAACTGTGGATATGCAAAAAGTTCATACCAAAGATAACCTAGCAGATTTCATGACAAAGGCAGTCAATACTGACAAGTTTGTTTGGTGTCGATCCTCTGGCGGCCTATCAAAGACATGAGCAACAAGAAATGGCAAGGAAGAAAGAATAGTGTGAAGATTTATTGATCCTCAATCAAATCTTCAAGTGGGAGATTGTTGAAGTCATAATTCAAATATGGAGGCACCAAATTTGTGCCTCCATATTTGACAAATGAAACATAGCTTGCATTTTGCAAGCTGTGTTCCATTTGGTTGGGAGCCTGTATAAAGGCTCCCTCTCCCCCTCATTTATATATCCCATTTTGAGAATAAAATTAGAGAGTTAGAGAGAAAATATTTAGAGAGTTAGAGTGATTAATTTCCTATTATAAAGAGAGAATTAAAATTGTTTCTTATTTATAAATAGAGAGATTGTAATTCCTATTATTCTCATAGTGAAATTCTTCTATCATTGCCCATGGTTTTTACCCTAATTTATTTGGGGGTTTTTCACGTAAAATCTGTGTGTCTATAAATCTTTATTATTATTTTTTTTAAATTATTAGCTGTAATTCTGCTCTAACTCGATGTCAATTTCTGCAACAATAATAATATAAAAAGACAAATATTTCATAGAGTATGAACAACAATAGTGTCATATTATTCAAAATAAAAAAATGCTATTAGTGCTGGGAAGGAAAAAAAGAATAACAGAAAGGATAATAATAAATTCAGGCAAAACAATTACAGTAATAAATGGCAAAGGAAAAAAAGTAATCAATGCCAAAGTAAGAAACCAACCCTCAAAGAAGGAACTAAACTTGAAGCATGCATTAATTGCAAAAGTAAGAAACCAAACCTCAAAAAAGGAACTAAACTTGAAGCATGTATTAATTGCAAGTAAAGGGCTGTAATTATAGTAAAACTTTCTTAAGAAGGCAATGCAGCAGTTAGGCTAAAGGAGTGGGAGGCCATGCATCAATTAATGGATGCGGTACAGTGAAGATCAGAAAAGATCTGTTCAAACAATTATTAAAAAATACTCCATCCATTACAAAATAATTACTCTCTCCGTTCTGAAAAAAGTAATCATTAAAAAAATAAGATTTATTCATAAATAAGTAGTTATTTAGCAACTCAATAAAAAATATATGATAAAATGGCTAATTTACCCTTCTATTTTTTAAGTATGAGAAATGTTTCATAAATTTATACTGTAATTAATAGAAGTCTTTTTGATAATTTATGACAAAATTATTATTACTTTAAAAATAGTGATTTTTAGTTATTGGTCACTTTTTTCATAATAGAGAGGAGTATTTCTTTAGAAATTTTATTTTATTTCAAAATATTTATTATGTTAAAATTTCAGGAAAATATATATATATTTTTTAACTTTATTTTCTCTTTATCTCTTTATTAAACATTCATATTAATCACTTTTATTTCTTTGCATCAAAATTAAAAAGAGATATTTTAGTCTTTTTAATTTATAATTATAATAATTAAATAGCTTTTTTAATATCTATGTATTTTTTTAAAATGACTATTAATTTGAAATGGAGAGAATATAAAATAGAAAGTAGTGCCTCCATAAATACAATACAAAAGTTTATGATTTGTGAGAAAAGAAAGAAATAATGCTAAAAATATTAACAAATGTAATATAATAAGATCCATAATAATTAAAAATACAGGTAAAAATATTTTTAAGTCTCTGCCGGAGAAAGAAAAATAATTAAGTACATTCATTAAAATAAATTCAAAAAATAAGCAGAAAAAAATGCAAAGAACTGAATGAATGACACATAAGAGCAGCAAATCACTATAGATGTAATCATCATGCCAACTGCGTTAAGAAAGAAGGAGAAAGCATTAAATGCAACAACAAAAGAAGAACATCCAACCCCACAAAACCAACAATTAATAATAATATAAAATTAATTTTTTTTTTTGCCAACTAATATAAAATTAAGTAATGGGCTAAAATCTTAAGTGTGTAAAAGTAACTGATGGGCTCAAAACACTAAATGACAAATAAGAGATATTGTGACCAAGAATAAAAGAACATAAAAAATAGAAATGATTGAGCCGAATAGCTTGAGAAAGGCAAAAAACATATATAACACCTCAAAACATCATAAGAAGCCCATGCAAGTAACTCAAAAAAAATAATGGAACCCACCTTAAAAAAGGGCAAATGTTTGGAGCCAAAACATAAGAAAAAGCCCATGCTATGTTATAGACCCATATCTATATTGCAACATAAGCCATATTCATGGTATACATACAGGAGATTAATTAGAAATAAAAACGCGTGATTTTTTCAGATTATGTTAGCGTGTTTTTCTCCTTTTTTTGTTTTTTATTTTTTTTATTATTTGATTTTTTAAAATATCTAACATTTCAAAAAATTATAAATGGACCACAAAATTTTTTAAATTAACTGCTAATTATTTTTTATTTATTTCAATACTTGGAATATAAATGGATCACAAAATTTTTTAAATTACGCGCTAATTAATTTTTTATTTGTTTCAATAGTTGGAATTAAAAATATAATAATTATTTTTGTTTCTCCCATCTAATAATTATTATAATTTTTATCATTAATATTATAATTGAAAATATATTTTATCATTAATTGACAGTTCAAAAGTAATATAAATATAATTTAATACTAATATACATGCAGTTTAATACTAATATACATGCAATTCAATACTAATATACATTTAATACAGAACCAACATTGATATTGAACATTATATATATTTGTTTTTGAATCTATATGCATTGATATTGAAAAATAGAACTAATGTACATGCAATTAAAAACTATTGTATCTAAATTCTAACCAACAATCCAATATTGTATCTAGAGTTTATGACTAATGTACATGCAGTTCAACACTAATGTACATATAATGCATAACCAATATTAATATTGAACATTTTGTACATTTATTTTTGAATCTATATGCATTATTGTTAAAAAAGATGACTAATGTACCTGCAATTAAAAACTACTACATCTAAATTCTAATTAACATTGTACCTAAAATTCATGACTAATGTATACGCAGTTCAATACTAATATACATGCAGTTCAATACACATGCATTTGACTCATAATGTACATGCAGTTCAACACTAATGTGCATATAATGCATAACCAATATTAATATTGAATATTTTGTACATTTGTTTTTGAATCTATATGCATTATTGTTAAAAAAGATGACTAATGTACGTGTAATTAAAAACTACTACATCTAAATTCTAATTAACATTGTACCTAAAGTTCATGACTAATGTATACGCAGTTCAATACTAATGTACATGCAGTTCAATACACATGCATTTAACTAATAATGTACCTGTAGTTGGAGAGTTATTTACATGCAGTTAAATTACAATGTATCTCTAGTACAATATTAATGTGCATAGACTAATTGTTATCAGAATATTTTTATCATTAATATTATAATTGAATATATATTTCATCATTAACTGATAATTCAAAAGTAATGTACATTCAATTCAACACCAATGTATATGTATTTTAAGTAATAATGTATATGTAGTTAGAAAGTGATGTACATACAGTTAAATTACAATGTATTTATAGTATAAAACTAATGTATATAGGCTAATTGTTATCAAAATATTTTTTTATTAATAACATTGTAATTGAAGATATATTTTACCATTAATTGACAATTCAAAAATAATTTATATGTAATTCAATATCAATCTAGCTGCATTTTGAGCAACAACATATCTGTTAATTTAAAAAAAATATAATAACTCAATTTATATATTTAATTATAAATTATAAATTTTATATTTATTAGAATTATAATAATTATTAGATGAGAGAAATAAAAATAATTTAATTGTAATAATTCAATTTTAAGTATTGAAATAAATAAAAAATAAAAAAATAATTAGCATTTTAAATTAAAAAAACAGAAAAGGTGAAAAAACAAATAAAAAAAGTAAAAAAGACGGAAACGGAATATTAAAGAAATCTTGTGATTTTATCTTCAATTATCTGACAAATATTCTCCATGTGTATTATAGACCCGGTCCATGATGTATCATGGACACGGGTATATGAGATAACCATTCACTAACCCACATAATCAATTTCACAGTAAAAACAGTAAAAAAATTATAAGAGCAATGAAGCATCCATTTTATTGCAAGGAAAAGAACAATCCAAAGAAACAATTCGAGACCTACCAAAAAAAAAAAAAAAAAAATCAACAAGTAGAAAAAACCAAACATCATAATTTAAATAAAATCTAATTTAAATAAAATCAATAAAACAATTATAGAATGTAAAAAAACCACCAAATGACAAAAAAATTAGCAAATAAATTTTAAAAATAAGACTAAAAATAGGAAAAAAATTAACAAAATGTCAAAAAACCAAACAAAGGAAAAACCCTAAAAATTTTTGATAATAGTGTATGACAAATAAAAATTAAGGACTACTAAATTACACAACCACCATAGATCAAATGACATGAGGGAGGGAACAAATTATGCAAAAAGAAAAGAACAAAAAAAATAAAATAAAATAAAAGAATAATCTGCTGAAAAATAAAAGCTTCAAATCTGAAAGGCAAATTAAAAGAAGCAATCTAATAAGAAAGAGAAACAAAAAAAAAAAAAAAAAAAAAAAGAAAAGGCAAAAAAAATGGTGAGAGGCAGTGAACAAAAGAGGAATAAAGAAAGGAAATAAAACCACATATCTAGCATCAACTGAAGCCTCTGAAATGAAAAGCAAATGAAAGAAGCAAAGGAGACAAAAAATTTTATAAAAGGGGAGAGACACGGTTGAGAGAGATGAAAAGTAAAAGAAAAACAATGGAATTCCACTTGACAACTATTCAATAAGGTGAATAATCTAATCATTTTGATGGGGCAAAATAACTAAAATATATAATCAAATAGCAACATTTTGAATGGAAAAGAAACATTTAAAGGGCGAAAGTGTAAATACAAAGTAGATAAGGAATTTGACAATAATTGGATGATGAAAGTGTAAGGACGAAAAAACCCTTACAAAATGACATCGTTTTGTATGAATCATCTTAGGGCATCCTTTGCTGGAAGGTAATTGCACATGTGCTTAATGAAAATTAAACTGAGTGTAAGGGCCAGTGGTCGTGAAGTAATTTGCCTACTACGAAAATTCTATTTTATCCTACAAAAAAAATTTCGAAGGACAATGTTGCCCCTCAAATTATACTCTTCATTTCTACCAGCCTTTTATTCTATAGTCATGATATTTTTTTGTTATTATTATTATGGCTCAAGTTAACTAGTGTCGTGAGATTATTTTAGACTTGTTTAGCTCAACAATGATGATGAGTTATCAACTGCTAGCATTCAATAATCATCTACTAGCAGTTCACAACCAACATTTAATTGTTAAAAATTTTAATTTTCAAAGTTTCATTGTTGAAAATTCATACACAATACTAGTTATTAACTATTTCTCCCTTTCAAAATATCTGTTATTCTAGACAAATTTATTTTTTCAATCTATATGTTGTTTTAGAATTTTAAGGAAGTATTTTTTTTTCAACTTTGTCCTCCATTTATTACTCTACTAAATATTTGCATTAATTATTTTCATTTCTCTGTATCAAAATTAAAAAAAAAGTTTTAATTTTTTACTTTAAAATTATGATTGATCTATTCAAGTTGAAGGCCGATCTTAAGTATACGAACTGGCAAATCAAGTAACTTGTAAAACAAATGATTATAGGGGTTCAGGTGATGTGCATGAGGACCACTCTGATACTTAAGTTAGTAAAGGGTGATTAGTTAAGCAAACTAGAATTTTTGGACAGAAAAGAGTTGCATTACCTTCATAATGGAGAAAGGTAAGATATATATAGGGGTCCCCAGTAATTTGAATCCTTTTTGGAGTCCTATTAGTGTTATATTTAGAGTAAGAGTCGTATTCAATTTATCCAAGTCACATTTGGAGAAGGAGATGGGAGTCCTTGTTGGTGATGGTCTCTAAAAGGAAGTACTTATCCTATTTACATGATCGGACATTCTATAATTCTGGCGAGCTTGGGCTCACTAGGGGCAATTTCTTTAAACAAAAGTGTAACACTTGTCCCCCTACTAGTTTTTTAAGTCAAAGACTTTAAAACTGATTCTTTGATGTAATGGTGATCTACATTATTAATGTTATTCTAAAAAGTGGTCCCAAATATGCAAAGCGTCGCATCTTTTTCTATTCTTGAAATATGCTGAAGCTGCCTCTATCATTTATTTCAAATTTTAAATTTATGGTCACTTTTGCGCCACGTGTCAGTCTGAATGAAGTTAGACTCTTCGATTTTTGTTCTTACTTTGTAAATTGGCTGGCCTTTTTGAGTTTTAGGGTTTTTTCATATTTGCATTCTTTTGTTGTCGTTAGCCTTTCCCTGTCTCTTCTCTTTGTCAACTGTTTTTTCTTTCCAAAAAATTTTCTCTTTGCTCTAGGGTTTCTTTGCATTTTCTTCCTAGATAGTTGCTAGCGCTTTATTCATTGCTTCTATCTTAACCCCTAGTAAGTCACGCCTACTCTTTTTCCATCCTGTTTCTTTTTTTTTTCCTCTCTGAATTTTTTTTATTATTTAAAATGAGTGATCTCAAAGATAGCCAAAATAGGCACCTTTCTAAGGATGAACAAGATAGTGAGGGTACTTTATTTGATCATTCCTCTGTGTTTGAAACCCTTTATTTCTGTAGGACCATTTAGTCTAAGAATAAATCCAAAAATAAACATTCTTCAACTAATGCTTTCGCATATCCCATATTCATCTCCCCCTACTTTGTTCCAACCATGAGTATTCCTAACTTTCCTATAGATATCTTAAAAACTTATGAACCTCATAGTGGAGTAGAAAAATTTCCCTATGAGCTAAGTGTAGATTGCCTTAAATAAATTAGGGCAATCTACGATATTCCTACAAACTACAAAATTTGATTACCAAACCCTAGGATGTATGCAAATGAAAAACTAGAGGACAAAGATCGGATGGACCAAAACAGGCAACTTAATAAAGGAGGAGAGATGCGAAACTTCTTGAGTTCTTTAGAGGACTTTTGGCAGTCTTTTGTCCATTTGAAGCTTTTCAAATATTTGAGTGTCTTGAAGAAAGGTTGACATTTTCTGGCAACGTAGGATGTTGTGAATCTTTAATTTTGCACTCTTATCATTTAGCCGCACCTTGGCATCTGCTAAGTTTAACGCGCTGCACAAACTGGCATGGATCTACATCATGGTCCCCTTTTCTGCGCCAAAATGTCTATTTTGCCCTTTTCAATCCAATGTTTAACCCCTTTTGGCCTTACCCTTTTGGGTCTTTTCACTTTTTCAATCTCTAAACTACTTTCGCCTACTTTTTCTATAAATAGCCCCATTCATCCTTCCATTTCTTCACCCCATGAATTAGAATTGATAGCTATTCCTCTCTTTTTCTCCCTCCAACCACTCTCTAATTAATTAATTAATCTTTTTAATTAATTAATTAATTATCTCACACTAACTAAGTTAATTAATCTTTTTAATTAACTAAAACTTTTCTTTTAAATTAAAATTAATCACTCAATTAATTAATTAATTAATCTATTTAATTAATTAATTAATCACTTTTTTCAAATCAAATTAATCCCTTTTTTAAATCCATCATTCATCCAAATTAATTAATTAATCATTTTAATTAATTAATTAATTCATCCATCCATTTCATTATATTAATTAGTTAATTAATTAATCTCTCAATCAATCTAATTACTCAGTCCCGATAAAATGGAACTTCGATCCAGTAAAACTATCCTCCAGCAAAAGCAAATGTAACAGCCTTTTCCTCTCACCCACAAAACCAAATCAAATCAATCAATTTAATCAATCTCTAAACCCCTCTACTTAATCATGGCACGAACTACATGGGTTTTGATCCCCATTTAATGGGGTACGTAGGCACGTTTGGAATTTAAACCCAATTCTAAATTAATTCCATTTTTCATTTATTTTCAATTGTAATTGTGTATTTTTATACTTTTTGTAAATTTGAGTAATCATTTATTTGATTATTTTGGAGTCAAGGAGCAATTCTATGGTTTCCCTAGAATCTATAAGGAATAGAGGAAACACTCTCCTTGGCTTATGGATGTTTATTTGCTTTATTTCTTAAATTTTCTCACATATTTCATAACTATATCATGCTCATGCATTTTAAATATAATCTTACAATCGCAATTCATGAAACTAATTTTTAGGTCAAATTAAATTTAAGAGCTAAATTGTGATTATTTAACCAAAAACCTAGTCTCTGAACTCAACTTAGTTCGAGATTAGTAATCTTATCCTTGGGTAAATTAATTAACTAAAATAAATAAATTAGAGTCATAAATGGATTTTTTCTTAATTTTTCCATTTTAGAAAATAAATTAAGGTGGCGGCTCCTGAAATCTTTTTTCAGAACCACGAATCAATTTTTTGAGCGGTAGCCACTTTAATCATGAGCAGCGAACTCATTCCATGACCTCCTTAAAAATCACTCACCTTTCCTTAAGGCAAATTTTCTCTAAGCAAAGGAGGGGTGTTCGGACGAAATCTCACAGTTGGTGACTCCACTGGGGATTGGTTGCCACATTTTTTAAAAATAAAAAGGAAAATAAGAGGATTAATATTTGGTTAAGAAAAATTTTTTCCAAAATAATCTCCATTTGGCTCATTAAGTATAATTTGACTTTCATGCATCAATTTGCATAATAAAGGCTCATTACCTAACCTTAACTTTAGGAAAACTTTTGGATGGTGAGTAGCATTGACTTGATAACTCTCTTTAAGTTTATTGGGAGATAACAAAAGCATTTCACCCTGCGACAAATCCCCAATCATTTTAGTGATGTAGTGAGCAATCAGTGCCACAATCCTCAATCATTGCCTCACATGTGGTTAGGTGTATCAATGTTCTAGTAAGATACAGACCCTTAATCAAACCACCATTCACCCTTGTGCATGTAGTCACCCTAACGTTAAATTTAGGTTCCATGTATCATAATAATGGAAACATTCGTGTATATGCCCATGAAACCTTTTTTGGCATGCATCATGATGCATACATGAGAAACTTGACAAATCTAAACATCTCAAAGACCTAAACCGATGGCCCATCACCTAAAATATAGTAACCTCACACACCTACCCTATCAACCTTTAAACTTGGTGGCCAACCATATGGAGGGAATCCTTTTCCTAGTACACCTTCACACTCATTTCCTTTTTTCCTTCACAATTCTATATTCTTACTCATTTTTCTATCTGTTTTCTATTTTTAAGGTACCAATGGCCAACACATCTAGCCCTTTCGATCAAGACTCATTATCGATCAGGACTCAATGAGCACCTTTTTTACCTGTCTCCTTAAGAAATAAGAGGAGACTTTCCAAGCTGTACTCATTATCGTCCTTAAGACCCAAGTCGACACTTTCACTAATGCTTTTAACACTTAGCCTGCCATATTTATGAATGTTCTCAATTCCTATTGCCAATCCATCATTAATGAGTTCAAGGCAATGACCAATACCACCATTGCTCCTCCCCCTGCTCAGCCTGTTTCCACTCAAGCTAGAACTAGCCATACCCCCACTTTTACTCCCATTATCGATCTTACCGATAAAAGGAAAACTCCTGAGAGCCCTACCCTTCCTTCACTAGATGTGAATGCGACTGCTCCCACACCTACTGTGAATCCTTTTCAAAGTGGAGATTTGTCTAGCTTCCTCGAAGCCAAAAAACTAATAGAGAAATTTGAGGCCATAAAAAGGACTATCAAAAATATCAAAAAGCATAAAGACATGATAGATGTCAATTCTCTTGCTTTCTTCCTGAATGCCCGAGTTCCACCCAAGTTCAAAATACCTGTAATCGATAAATTTAATAGCAGCACTTGCCCAAAGACCCACCTCAAGATGTACATGAGACCTTTTGGTGTGGATGACAAGCTTCTTGCTCAGTTATTTCAGTAATGCTTGACTAGAGCTACTGTTAAGTGGTTACTAGATCTTGGTTAGAATCACAAGAAGACTCGGGATGACATATGCAATACATTTGTCTAGCAATACCACTATAACATCAAGGTGGATGTTACCTATTGAGGCTTGGAAACTACTAAACAAGGGCAAAGAGAATTCTTTACCGCATTCCTTATAAGGTGGAGGTCAAAAGTAGTATAAATGGTGAATCGTCCATCTAAAGTAGAGAAAATTGACATCATCATAAAAAATCTCCTCCCCTAGAATCAAATGCATCTACAAACTCAATACCTCCTGAACTTCAAAGCTTTGATTGCCACTGCTAATAAGATAGAGGATTTGATTTAATCAGGACAAATTAAGGATGAATCCTCTAACTCGAGATATCATAAGAACAACACCACCACCAACTTGACCACCCAAAGAGGAGGGGAGATAAATATTATCTACTATCATCAGCCAATGAGGTTGGAAAGAAGAGCTTTCTCTGAGTTAGGCATGCCCCTAAGCACTGTCTATAAGAAGGCCTTATATGCCCATCTTGTTAAGTCTCTAGAGCTAAGAGCACCTCCTAACCCCTTGCCCAAGGTTTATAATACTAACGAGCACTGCGACTATCATTAAGGGTTAAGGCACACAACTAATGCGTGTAAGGCTCTGAAGAGCACAATCCAAGATCTCATTAATAGTGGAGACATTATTGCTCCCAAGCCCAGAGCCTAACATTGCCATCAATCCTCTTCTGAATCACTAAGCTCATCCAACAATCTTAAGCCTCACCCAATAATCGATATTTTGAGAAGAGTACTAGCCCTGCTGCATTCTTATTAGTGTCTAAGTCACCAAAATCTATTTCTATTAAATCGTTCTATGAATTTGAGTATGTCAGGTCTTACCCTTCTGAGTCTGTATTTTACCTTTTAGGCTTATCCTTTAATGTAACTATTGATGGGATTTTTATCAGTAATAAAAAGTTTGAACTTTCTGATTTGCTTTACTTTCATCTTTGAATGGGACATTTAAAAAAAAAAAAGAAAGGAATGAAAATAATAAAAAAACATATGAAAAAGGCAAAAGAAATAATTAAGTATGGCACCAAAAAAAAAAAAAAATCACATCAACTATTTTGCATTGAAACCCAAAGACTTGCCAGGGATAGATCCAAGTATCTGAGTTCACAAGATCAAGACCTACACACACAAGAAGCCTCTTCAAAAAATAGATCAGAAAGCATCATGACTAGTTGAAGACCATTGATAAAAAGAGAATGGATGCTCTATATGAAATTCAGGGCTATCAATAGAGACCCGTTGGGCACTTCAATAAGAAGATGAAAGACAAGTGTTTGCAAGAAGAAAAAGATCAAAACTTTTGTTCATGATTTGAGAGAAAAGTTTAGACTAAATTAGGCTAGACAGTATATGCTTAAGAAGATCTTATTCGACAAAGGCGCCATCCTCATGAGAAATGTATTCTCACATCCTTACAACCTAAATTAGCGAAAGTGATATTTTAGTTAAAGATAACACCTGTATTTCATTTCTGTTTTCATACACATATAATCAGAACTAAGTGGACCTGATTCTCCCTAAAAGAAATGACTAATAGAAAAGTGATATAAGGGATATGTGGGTAGCCTAACTCGGGTGCAATCCAAATTATAATATACAATATTTTATTTATATTGCATTCTCATTTTCTCTATGCCTAACACATCATTCATTTAATTCTTTTACCTAAAAAAAGACAAAAAAAAAAAAAAAAAAAAGAAAGAAGAAAAAAGAAGAAGAAAAAGAATACTCACTAAGCTGAAAACTCGAAAGATTGGCTTATCCTGTATCATGTAGTTTTGTTAACCTGCAACAATTTTGACCAAAAAGCAAAAAAGGTCATATTTCAAGTCATGGTCTAGCCAGTCCTCCTCTATTTCCTAAGGTGCACATCTCTTGTGTTCTCATCAGAATCAGAGTCTGTTACAATCTTTTCAAATGGGCACACCCCTTCTCTAGGTCACTGTAACTTCTTCTGCTGCAATAATAGAAGTACCAATAAAATCAGAACTGCTCACCATGGCTGTATCAGAAACCCTCTCTTAAGTACTAGTAGTTTTGAAACTACTCCTAAAAATCCTCTTCTACAATTTAAAAACTACAATACCCTTTTTTTCCCTAACTATAATAGTCCTTCTCTGAACCTTCAATATAATGTCATCCTATCCTCACTACAGTCATAGTCTCTGTTGTCACTGCTATCGTAGTTTGAGCAATGCTACACCTCCCATAGATCTTTGAGTCTCCTTCAAAGATTGGGTCATCCCTCTGTCTATGTTGCAGTCCTCTCGTCACTAATGGCTTCTCCTATAGTCTCTCCCTCCTCAGCTGTGTCACCTTCTATTTGCCTCAACAGGGTAGCTTAGTACTATCTTTTTACTAGCCAAACCACCTTTATCAACCACCTATCATACCTCTTTGCAGTATTATAATAAACAATATGATAACTCTTTCAGCTAACCATCCCTATAGATTCGACAATGGGAGCTGTGATTTGCGCAGACTCCAAGAAAGGAATGACTGGAGATACATTCTGAGTCTGCCCCCACCTGCTTTAAAACCCTTATCCCCTAGCTGAAGGTCATTCAAGCTAAACCCAACAAGCAAACCACTCGATAACCATGGCCTTCGATCATGAAAGACGGAATCCCTTACCATTAATAATGCAAAAATGTGTCTTTCGGGCCAAGCTGCAAGGAACCATCTAATTCAATCTTCGGCAAGACAGTCCATCTCTCTAAAATCCTAAACAAAGCAATCAAGACTCATCAATGTCTTTATTAGCATAACTCTAATAACAAAATATTTCTATTTCATCTACCACTCTGGTATCATCCCAATCAATAGACCTGTGAAATAGGTATCTGATTCTCAAATAGAAAACCAAGGCCCTCATCTTGAATCTTCACCCCCTATCTCCCTGGTCGCCGGGATCATGGAACTTCTCAATCACAGTGGTCAAATTCACCTAACCATCACTAACCACCATCTGGCCTGCGACATCTTGAGGTAAGTCCAAAACTCCCAAAAAATACAAAAAATGCTAAACTCTAAACTCTGGCACCACCAGAGTTGCCTTCAAGTTATAGCTAGGCCATAGCATTAAACTTTTTAAAAGTGGGACACAACTCCTCCTTAGTAGCACTACAACAGAAACCATGGGCCACTGGATCCCAAAACCTAAATCAAGCGCTTAAAAAAATCTCAATCCACTTGAGCTCCTCTTAAAGTCAGTTGGCAACTATTCCATACTAACCCAAGTTGTTGAGTTTCTCAGTCCATAAATGCATGGCTCCATGGACGTAAAAGTCATATGAAAAAAATTTCATTTACAAATGCAAATGCATGAATCCGCCCTCTTGCATCCATACAATAATCCATTACAGGCGTCATCATAAATCATTCATGGCATAGAAATTAAACAAAAGGTCTGTGAATCTTGAAACATGCATACATGAACATGCATCATCTTTGCACAAACATACATGAATATGCAACTATCAGCAGCATGCACAATCTTGCATAAGCCGAGCTAATAGCCTCTCCTAATATTGACCAGTACTTCCTCAAAACTAACCGATATCTCTTAAAGCTGACCAGTGCCTTTTTGAAGCTAAACGATAGAGATTTAATTAACGAAGTGTGACTTCTAGAGTCCCTTTAATCCCAGCAAAGTTCCTTTAAGCCTTCCAAAAGGTCTAACCCATCACATTCAGAAGCCCAAGTTTCTTGATGTAACCAAAATCCTATTAGAATCTCGAGCCTTCTCACCATAGGCTGAGGCTCTCCCCCTATCAAAATCTTTTTCAGAATCTCTTAAGCAAACTTGCCATAGGTCGTAGCTCTCCCTTTACTAAAATCTTTTTAGAATTTATTAAGCTGACTCACCATAGGTTGAGGCTCTTCTTTCACTAAGTTATTTTATCTAAAATTCTCTTTCACTTATGAGTGTCTAGAAATGGTCATCTAGACATCCATGTTGCTCTTTTTTTTTTTTTTTTTTTTCTATTTTTTTATCTAAATCCATCAATTCCACCTATAAATATTTAGAAATGATCACCTAGATATCTATGCGGTTTCTTTTTCCATCTTTTTTATCAAAACCCATAAATGTTTAGAAACGATCACTTAGACATTTATATGGTTCCACTTTTCACATCTTTTACCCGAATCCATCAATTCACCCAAAAATATCTAGCCACTAGCCTAGATATCCCTTTGGTCCATTTTTTTGTTTCCATTTATTAGCCATATTTTTTACCCAAAACTATTTAGGAATGACACCTATAAATGTTTAGGAACGATTGCTTAAATATCCATGTGGTTTTTTTTAACCATCTTCCCTTTTTAACCATGCCTTTCACCCAGGTATATCCAAGCACCGATCTAGACATTACTTTGGTTCCTTATACCATCCCAACTCTTGGGTTCACTATCATCAAAATTGCCTAATAGACAACACAATTCTGATTAGGGGGCAACTATGAATCCTTAATTTTGTACTCTCATCTTCTAGCTGCATTTTGGCACCTGCTAAGTTTAATGCACTACACAGAGCCATTATGGTGGTCCCGCTATTTTAGCCTTCAATTACATTGTTACTCAGACATCTAAATTTTCTAAATCCTAAACCAATAACCAATCTCTAAAAAAAAATAGAGTTGAGCCGTGACAAGCTTGCGCAGACTATGCCAAAATATCTATTTTGTCCTTTTGAGCCCTTTTTGGCCCTACCCTTTTGGGTCTTTTTATTTTTTCAATTCCTAAACTACCCTCACTCACTTTTTCTATGAATACCCCCTCCATCCTTCTATTTTCCTCACCCTTTAAATTGGAGTTGATAGCTATTCTCTAATTCCTCTCTTCTTTTTCCTCCAACCACTTAATTAATTAATCTTTTTAATTAATTAATTATCTCACTCTAACCAAGTTAATTAATCTTTTTAATTAACTAAAACTCTTCTTTTAAATTAAAATTAATCACTCAATTAATTAATTAATATTTTTAATTAATTAATCAGTCACTTTTTTCAAAATCAAATTAATCCTTTTTTTTTAAATCTACCCTTTATCCAAATTAATTAATTAATCTTTTTAATTAATTAATTCATCCATCCATTTTGTTACATTAACTAGTTAATTAACTATTTTAATTAATTAATTAATCTCTTAATCAATCTAATCACCCAGTCTAGATAAAATGGAATTTCGGTTTAGTAAAATCTTCCGTCTAGTAAGAGAAAAGATATCAACTTTTTCCTCTCACCTACAAACGCAAATCAAATCAATCAATCCTTGAATCCATTCACTTAATCGTGGAACAAACTATGTGGATTTTGATCCCATTCAATGGGGTACGTTGGCACGTTTGAAATTTAAATCCAAATCTTAAATCCAATTCTAAATTAATTCATTTTCCATTTATTTCAATTGCAAGTATCTATTTTTATACTTGAGTAATTATTTATTTGATTATTTGGGTGTTAAGGGGCGATTATGTAATTTCCTTAGAATTTACAAAGACTAGAGAGAACACTCTTCTTGTCCTATGGTTGTTATTTACTTTATTTCTTAAATTCTCTCATGCATTTAGTAACTATGTCATGCTCATGCATTTTAATTATTATCTTATAATCGCAATTTATGAAATTAATTTTTAGGTTAAATAAAATTTAAGAGCCAAATCGTGATTATTTAATCGAAAACCTAGTCTTTGAGCTCAACTTGGTTTGAGGCTAGTGATTTTATTTTTCGGTAAATTAATTAACTAAAATTAATGAATTAGAGTTAGGAATGAGTTTTTCCTTAATTTTCCCATTTTAGAAAATAAAATAAGGTGGCGGCTCCTGAAATCATTTTAAAACCATGAATCAATTTTCTGAGCTATAGCTGCTCCAATTGTGAGCACGAAAACTCGTTCAATGACCTCCTTAAAAATCGATCGCCTTTCCTTAAGACAAATTTCCCCCAAGCGAGGGAGGTGCATTCCGGCGAGGTCTCACAGATATGAAGTGTCCTAGTGCCATCACTTGCCCATTCAACTTTTGAACTTCCCTTTTGTTGGTTGGGGGACTCATCCTAAGGATGGCTCAATTTTGTCGAGGTTCACCTCTATCCCTTTTTGGGATACCATGTAGCCCATAAATTTTCGTGCCGAAACCCCGAATACACACTTCTCGGGGTTCAACTTTAAATTATACTTTTTTAGATTTTGCAAGATTATTTCTACATCTTTGGGATGATATTTTGCCTTCCTACTTTTGATGATCATGTCATCCACATACACTTCCATATTCTTACCGATCTATTCCTTAAATATCTGATTAATGAGCCTTTGGTACATCACTCCAATGTTCTTTAATCCAAAAGGCATCATCCTATAGCAATATATACCTAAATCAATAATAAAGAATGTTTTCTCCTGTTTCAGGCTATGCATTTGTATCTAGTGATACCCTGCTTTTGCATATAAAAAAGAGTAGAGTTCATGTCCTACTATAAAGTCCGTAAGTTGATCAATGCTAGGTAATGGATAGCTATCCTTAGGATAGGTTTTATTGAGATCAGTAAAGTCTACACATATTCGAAAGCTACCATTCAGTTTTTTTAACCAGGACAATGTTCGCCAACCATTATGGGTAGTGTTCTTCGTGAATTACTCCCAAATGCAAAAGCTTCTAAACTTCCTTTACAATGGCGATATGCTTCTTGGGCCAGTGTTTCCTTCTTTTTTGGGCTACAGGTTAAACTTCTGGATTTATATTCAGTCAGTGGGTTATGATTTTAGTGCTTACCCCTACTAAATCATTTGTCCACCAAGCGAATATGTCCGGGTTTTCCCTTAATACATCTCTTAAAGGACTTCTTATATCTTTAGTTAATAATGATCCTATTTGAACTAGTTTCCTTGGTTGGATCTCTACTTTCATTATTTCCCCTTCAGGCTCGGCTGTTTCTGCCCTTTCAAGGACCGTTCGTGGCTCTATCTAAAGCATTAGGAACACTCCTTTTAATGCACTGAAATACATTTTTCTGGCCATTTCCTAGCAGCCTTTGAGGATCGCCACCCCATTGACATCAGGATCTTCATTGTTAGATACCTTATACAAGTGATTTCACAGGTGTCAAATAGAATTGATCTTCAAATTATGGCATTATAGGCGAAGGGTGTATTTCCTTTATGACATCCCCATCACCTAACTCAACTTTTAATATTACCGATCCTTCTATAGGGATTCCTCCCAAACTGACTAGTGGTGTTGCTACAGGTTTCAAAATTTTTTCAGTAAGCCCCATTATTTTAAATGCTGTTAATGTGATCATGTTAACTGTGCTTCCTTCAACAACCATCATTCTTCTCACCATGAAGTTATTCAACCTTCTAGATACTATTAGGGCATCGTTATGGGGAGAGACAATTTGTCCTTTGTCTTCCTCAAAGAAAGTGACTCGTCTAAATATTTTATTAGCTGATCTTTGGGTGTTGACCAAATATACATCCCTTACTGCCAGTTTTCTTTTAGTTGAGCTATCACCAGCAGAGCTTCCTCCTAATATTATGTTGATTTCCCTTATTACATCTCTTTTTTGTCTTTTTGCGTCATGATATTGCCGATTGGCTCTTTCTTGGGATTTGGCCCTTTGCTTTTTCTCAATATTTCTTTTGACAAACCTTCTAATTTTGGGTACACCCTTCTGGATTAATCTTTTAATTACTTCCTTCAAATGCCAACACTTACCTATATCATGGCCCTTGTCTTTGTGGAACTTACAATATTTGTTGTTATTTCTATTCCCTGCTAATACTTGACTCATCTTTTGTGGCCAATTGATCTTTTCTTTAGTATCCTTTACCCATATTGGTACTCGAGATTGTTAGCATTTAAGAGGGTAATTGAGAGTTTGCCACCTCAGACCGATCTTTCTAGTAACTTCTCTTACCTCCGCCTTTGCTTCCTTTAGATGGCAAATATGGGTGATCCTTGCATTGGCTTTCCTGAGCTCGATGAGTATTTTCTTATTTCTTCTTCCTTTGATCGAAATCTCACGTCCCATCATCGACCTTGATGCAGATTTGGGCAATCACCATCAACTCAAAAATCATTTGTGGTGGGTTGGATAGCAACTCCTTTCTTAGATCATGATTTGAAGTTCCATGAAGCATCACTGTATAGGCGATGTCTTTATTGAGATCATCCACCTGAATTGCTTCTCTATTGAAGCATTCCATATTTTTTCTAAGGCTTTCCCTTTCTCTTTGTGCTACAGTAAGCAGATAAGTTGATATCTTTTTGGGAGTTATAGAAGTGATGAACTAGGCTTGAAAGAGGTTGGAAAGCTTGAAAATGAAGTTATGGATTTTAGAGGTAGGGTTTGATACTAATCCTGGGTGAGACCTTTTAGAGTTGTAGGAAAAAGCTTGCATAGGACATAGTCTAAATGTGTTCAGGCATTGATGATGGTTCGAAACTTGTGGATATCGCTTTTAAGGCATATCGTCTTGTCATATGATTTCATATGAGCTGTGATTCTAAATTTTGGGGGGTAAGTGGCGAATTTGTTTGAAGGGCGAAGTCCATGTCATTAACTTTAATGCCAATCTTTGACATAACCTTTCACACTTTCTTTCCAAGGCCTTGGGATCATCCTTCTCTTCTGGCTCCCTGTTCGATCATGGTTTTTCATGATTTATAGGGACCACTCCTTTTTAGTTAACCCCCAAGGCCACTACCCCTTGGTTCATTGACTCTAATTGAGCTGCTGGAGGGGCGATTATCTGGGATTACTAGGTTATTGCTTGCTTTAGTTCCTTTAATTCTTTAGTGAAGTATAAGAAACCACTCAGGATGAGATTTTGTACGTTGTTTTGTTTTGTAGTAGGATTGTTAAGGTTGAATGGGGGTTGATCGTCATAGAGATGAGTGTTTTGTCCATCTAAGTTTTGGTGGTTTTTGTTATGCAAAAGTTTTAGGAATAGGTTGAGTCCCAATCTATTATTCTCACTAGCAGGATCCATGTGTTTATGGAAGAGCTTGATTGAATCACAAAAAGGGATGTTCCATGCTCATCACACTAAATGATATACTCAAATTGAAGGCTGATCTCAAGTATACAAACTGGCGAATAGAGTAACTTATAAAACAAACAATTAGAGGGATTCAGGCGATGTGCCTGGAGGACTACTTCGATACTTAAGTTAGTAAAGGGTGATTAGTTGAGCAAACTGAAATTTCTGGAGAGAAAAGAGTTCTGTTACCTTCATAATGGAGAAAGGTAGGCTATATATAGGGTCCCTAGTAATGTGAATCTTTTTTGGAGTCCTATTAGTGTTATATTTGAAGTAAGAGTCGTATTCAGTTTATTCAAGTCACATTTGGATAAGGAGATAGGAGTCCTTGCCGGCGATGGTCTTTGAAAGGCAGTGCTTCTCCTATTTACATGATTGGCAGTCTATCATTCTGGTGAGTCCAAGGGCGATCTCTTCAAATAGAAGTGCAATAATGACAATTTAATAAATTTCTTAATTTATGTACTAAAATATTAAACGACCAATATATTGAAACGGAAGTAGTATTAATTTAAACACTATGGAAAAAAAAAGTAGTATTAATTTAAACACACAATTAATATACTTTGACTATCTTACTTAACATAGAATTTTTTTTTTTTGAAAGATACTTAACATAGAAATTAATGAGGCATTAATATCACTTATTCTCTCATAATGAATTTTCTTAACCAAATTAAAAATTTTTTCACATTTAAAAAAAAAAAAGAGTGGATTTTGTAGATTATATCCAAAATTGTATATGGCAAAATTAAAATTTTTGTATAGTAAATTCTTACCTAAATTGCAGGAAGTGGCCAACAAAGCTAGGTTTTAAATAATGGCCGATACATTTCGTCTGAGTTTTTAAAAGATTCAATATGTTATTTATCTGTTATACATGTTCTAATGAGAATTAGTTCTGAATCGATACTGAATCACCTGATACACATTGATACAATTGTTATTTAGCGATGTGGGTGTGACATATTAGTAAAAAAAATTATTATTATTATTATTATTATTATTATTATTATTAATGTAAATTATAAATATATTGTTTAGAAAGATTATTATTTTATATTTTTCTATTTTGTTAGTGTAAATTATTGGTGTATTATTTTTTACATTATTTATATTTCAATGTATTTAAAACATTGTTGATAATTTTACAAAATTCATTTCTTTGTATAATTTTTTTTACTTATGAGTGTAAATTATCGATTGAATTTTACATTTTGGCTAGATTTTGTCTTTATATATTTATTAATTAATGAGGATTTTTTTTATCACCATATTCATCTTGAATTAAGATGGTTTTTTTCCCTCATGAACTATTAAAATAAGATTGATTATTGCTATTAGTTATGTGATTTGAATTTCTTTAGGCTAATTATACTTATTTAAGTGTTTATTAATTTAATATATTATATTTTGGACTTTATGTCTAATTTTTATTGATTTAGATTAGTTTATTAGTTATTTTTGAAAATTCATGATAGTAACGACTAATTTAATTCGATTCCATTACACTAATTCTGATACTGATATCTTAGATTGTACCGCTATTTAAAAACATGAGCAAAACACAACTTTTCGTATATTGAACTAGGATGTACAAGGATGGATTTGCATGAATTAGAGTTTACAAAATGCAATATGTTTTCTTTTTCTTTATGTTAATAATAATTAAAAAATGACAATATATATATATATATATATATATATATATATATATATATATATATATATATATATATATATATATATATATATATATATATATATATATATTGTAATCCTGAAATAGAGAATTTTTTTTTCAAAAAATGAAAATTAACAAGAAAAGAAAAAGATAGATTGAAGTTTAAGAAGCACCTAGAAAGAGAGAGGAGCTTTAAATTGGTCGACAAAATTCATTATCATTACCCTAAAGATTATTTCACTCATAGTACCTGAATTATGAAGAGATTTCATGATCATTTTTAAATTTTAATTTGTAATATAAAAATCATCCAATTTTGTTTTTGATAACATTATAGGACCTTGACCTTTATTTATTTTTAAAAACTTTTGGTAATTTCAATTTTTCTCAAAATTTTTGGAAGATTGTCATTACGATCCTTATTTTAGTTTGTAAGTGATATTTTTAGAGGGAATTCCTTGATCCTTGGAAAAGTGTATAATCATATGAAACACTTTTCAGTTAGAGAAAGAAGAGATCACCCTTAGCTGCATTGAAAATATACTTAGACTTGTGAAAAAGTCAGAAAAGGAAGAACTTAGGATAGATTCTATTTTTGGAGACTGTCTAGATAACCTTAGGAAAGAAGAATGGCTTAAAGTTTAAATTCAGCCTCGTGGTTTTTACAATGGACCAAATAATTCCAAATTCATTCTCTTAACTCAAATTAGTCAATAAGCTTATAACTAAGGTTTAAACAAGTGTCGACTCAGCGCATGTCAAATGCTATCCAAATTAAACATGTAAAATATATAAAAATTGGTAAAATAAAAAAACTAATTAAAATAAAAAAAATATTTGATAGTTGTGCTACGTCTTATGGCATGTGTTCTCTTTATTGCCACCCCTTATTTTTATTTCCCTTCATTTTTATTTATTTTTTTTATTGTTTTCTTTCTCCTCTTTTTGTGTTTTTCGTCTTCTTCAGCTTCCCTCTCTCTTAATACCCATTAACATAGAGATATCAAAATACCCTTAATCAATCAGACCTAGATCTTCACCTTTAACTCAATTAGCAGTGATCTCACCTCTTAACACAACCTAAAAAACTTAACTACTATGAAACAAAACCTGAGAGATAACATAGTAGGAGTTTAAAAACTAAATAGAATTGAAGCTCAAAGAACTAAGAAAACCCATAATTATAGCTGCAAATCTTAATTAAAGTATTGATAAATTGATTATGGGCATACATGACAAAAGAGCACCATCCAAAAGGATAAGAAGAGAGACGTGTTTATGACCTTGCCATTTGATACCACAATACTCTATTTTTCTGCCATTTACATTGGGCTTAAAAAACAGAGCTTTGATGCATTTAATCATACTTTGATTTGGCTTTATCCAAAATGTCCTTATGTTGATCAATCAGTTGCAAAATAAACAAAGCACAATGATAGTGTCTTGAAGGTTTAATCATACTCTTTTGAGTTTGCAATTTCATTTCCCAGTTTTTTTATTTATTTTCCTTTAAGATTTTATATGTGTATTCAATAAAATATTTGATTCTAAAATATTGTGGCCGAATCATTTTTCTTTTGCTATTTATTTTTAGAATTAATATAGGATCCCAATTAATAGCCCCAAAGTCATCGTTTTTCTTCTTTTGAATGAAAGCTAAAGAATAAAAGTTTTGTCTTTAATTAAAAAAAAAACTTGTTATTGATTTAGATGGTAAAAGCTATAGAATTGCATAAAGCAAACCAAGAAGTAACTGTCAATGGCAAATGCACTTGAGCCTCACTGTAATCTATTAACCCAAAAAATAGAGAAATGCAGGAGATGGGTTTCTAGATCTTTTTGGGTTTCAAGTTTTTTTTTTTAATTTTTGTTTTTTTGTTCCTTTTTATTTTTTTATTTCAAGAACTTCATATTTTATCAAATTTTTATTAGTTTTCTATTATTTATTTATTTTATTAGCTCTCATGCTATATTGACTTCCTATGTAATCCATGCACCTTGAATTTAGGGCAACTGGATTTAAACCTTACTTATAAATTCATTCACCAATCTATGCACCTTGAATTTAGGGCAACTGGATTTAAACCTTACTTATAAATTCATTCACCAATCTGAGTCACGAGAATGACTTTGAGACTATTTGGTCTAATGTAAAAGCCACAAGGGTGGACTTGAACCTTAAACCAAAGAAGAATATAAGGGAGTACATGATATAATATAATTTATAGAAGAAAAATCTCTTTATTCAAAGAACTATCAATTTTGGGTTAGGATATACTTTTGATGGATTCTAACTAAAGTGATTATCTTGCAAAAGATTATTTAATTTAGAAAAGATTACGTTTCAGAAAAATCGACTTTTTTCTAGTCTATTGGATAGGTTTTCCTAGACACAAAGATTATTGGTGGACTAGCAAAGCAAGAGAAAGAAATAAAGCAATATAAAAAGGGAAAATAAGAAAAAGGAGAAAGTATCCTTCAAGGTTGACTTCATTAGCACATGTACATAATGAAGTGAGCCTTCTCCTAGAAAAGCTTTATATTAGAAGAGAATTAGGCGATTCACTAGAACAAAGAAAAGTCTTAGTAGAATAGGTAGAAAAATTGGTGAATGAAAGGCTCGATGCAGTCAAGTGAGAAATGGCTTTAAAGAAACATGCAGGTTCATCTAAGTCCATTTATAAAAAAGAGATCTTAAATTAAGGAAAGAAAAAATGATTCCTTTTATTTTAGATCGTTGATAAAAGAGTATTAATCAAAGTAGTAGCGATTTAGCCCAAGACATTAGAAAGTTAGAGTTGGTAGAAGAAGTTCATCTATATATAAATGACAGCATCTTTAATAAACTTCATGCTATGAAGAGGGCAGTGTACAAACCTAATTATCCCATAGGACAAAGGCATAATTCATACCTAGGGATAATCCTTTAAGGGTAGTATTTAGCCTAATAACTTTTCTCAATCTAGATTATGAACAACATGCGTATGAAAGAATAGATGAGTGGATCACCATAATTAGGTTTACAACCAAATCAAGTAGCTACTCACCTGAGATCTCCTACAAATTGAGCAAAGCCACCATTGTTGGCAGTGTTCAAAATTTTTGGGATTAGCCAGTAGTGCAAACCTCTATTAGGGATGAAATAAGAAAAGTACTAATAACAGATGAAGTATAACTTTAATTATAGGTGCACTGAAAAGAGAATTTTGTGGTTTCTCGATATCAATAGAATCTTTAGAAAAAGGACAATCTTTAATGATATTGATGAAACTACAAATCTATGACATGTGTTATTTTGATAATTATGCACGTGAATTTTAGAAATATTATTAATGCTCAAAATTATATATCAACTTTATTCTTTGCTAAGTTATCAGAACCATACCAGAAGTAGCAAAGATAGCCTATCAACTCCTTCTAAATGAAGATAAAATTATCAATGGATTAGGAGGAAAGATTAAGGTGATAAGATATGCCATGAGAAAGGCATGTACTGAACTCCAAATAAGGCAAGATGAAAAAATCTTCCTTATCTTGACAAGAGTTATTGTTCTTATATAGAATTTGTTTCATGTATGGTTGTCCTATAGGAAATGAACCAAGATCTGAGATGGCGTATCCTTCTAAAAGAAAAAGATTTAAAGGATATAGAAAAAGAAGGATAATAAGGAGAGAAAGAAATGATAAAGATGTCTAATAAATCCATTAGATTTATTATAGGAAGAATCAACCTTAGAGGCAAAGAAAGAATAGAAGCTTTTAAGAAAAAATATGGTAGAGCCCTTAAGTGTCCATAAGGAAAACCTCTAAGTAGTTGCTCCTACTGCTAAATTTGCGATTCAAAAAACCACAAAGTAAATGGACTCGATAGCTCATTCCCTAAAAGAACGTTTTATACTTCATCCTTATATATGTTCATTGGCAATCATATAGAGGTCTACTCTTGAGAGTTGAATCGAGGATGGCAAAAGAAAGCCTCCTTTATATGGATTCAGGCTTAACATAGATGATCAAGATTAATAGAAATTATAAGGCTTTGTGTAAATCACTTTCAAAATTTGTGTAAAAATTCATGGAATTTTTAAGGTCAAATACAAGGATTATTTCTTTTTACATAATTAGCACAATTATGGATTATGGTGAGGATGGAACAGTTTAATATCCTTATCAAATATGGGATCTCCATCCTGTCATGGCTATAGAATTCATTGAACCTTAAAAGGTTAATAATCAAAATTTGAAAATTCATTTTAAAATGTATGAAGAAAATAAGATTACAACCAAAAACTTTAAGGATAAAAAATTTTAAAGCTAGCTTAAAGAAGGCTATTTATGCAAACAACTATGTCTTTTTTAGAGATGGTAAAATTTCTGTTACTATCTAGTCCTATTGTACTCTAATTGTTAAATCAATGTACATGTTAAGGCAACGTGAAGAAGCAAAAAAGTTATTTGTGAGACTAGCTGATCAATATCCTAGTCTAGATTTCTAGCCAGAAACTATGAAGGTCACAAAGAAAATTGTTGTATTCAGAGAACAATGCCTTGTAGAGGAAATGGCAAGGGATTACAGAGAGCTCAAAAAATATATGGATGCACCTGTTACCAAATCAATGATGGAGTGACATTTTTGTCATCTATGACATCAATCTCAGCATGAATAATTAAGAAATTGCCTTTTTATAGTGACTATAGGTACTATAACACTATTTGATAAATGTGTTTTAGAATTTGTGGTGCTAAAGAAAAGAACTTATCATATGTAAAATAGCAATCCGATCCTCTTAGCTCTAAAGATCATAATAGAATAAATTATTATCCTTTGAATTATTGTATATAGCGGCAAATAATTCTAAAGGCACCAACTATTGGTTTGCTTTAATTATTACCTGTATTCTTTAATTATTTTTTACTTTTGAGCTAGCATAGAGTATTATAAACATTAGCTTTGTAAAATCTATATATAGCTCCTTATTTGCTATGCAAAGGAAGTAAAAACTACTTCAGAATTTCTATATATAGCTTCTCATTTGCTATGCAAAAGGTAAATATTTGTTTTGCACATAGGGCAAGAGACAATAGGAATATTTATGTCATAGGTTTAAATAAAAATGAAACTATTCTAATTATATATTAGATAAACTCTTAATTTATGTGAACTTAATTTTCATGCCTAATTAGATTTAAAATGACCTTTTAGATTAATTTAAGTCAAACATTTCATTTTATTAGTAAATCCATCTAATTTTAACCAGTTTTCATGGCATATCTTATACATGTAAAAGTAGTCACATGAGAAGTAAATAATTAAATAAAAAAAAGAGTAATTAGTGATTTATTTTACCACAGGCCCTTGTCCTAGTGGTCATGTGCGCTTTGATGCTCCTATTGGAGGGACTCGAGTCCCTTTGGCAAACCTTGGTAATAACCAAGTTTGTCTCTTAAACTAACATTTCCTGGTAGCTTACTAACTCTTATAAAAAAAAAATAGTTGTTTATTTTCTTCCTCTAGTGGTTGAGATAAGAGAGAAAGTCAAGCTAAGAGAGAAAATTGAGTACAAAGAAATTTACAAACTAGTAACTAAGAGATTCTCAAGAAAATTTTCATAATTTTCAATTTGTTAAATCAACAATTGCTTTGGGAAAATTGAGATCAAGCATTAATCCAAGGCCTAATTAATTTTGTTAGGAGCAAAGGTAGAGTCAACACTCCTCTTAGTCCCAACTATAGCATTAATTCTGCTCAACATGCAGGAAGAAGACAAAGTTGAAGAAGAAGGTGGAGAAGAAACAACATAAGACAAATTGTAGCCATCAAAATTCTAGCATGCATATTGACAACTACCCTCTATTATTTGTTGGCCTCTGAAACCAATACCAAGACTTAATTGAAGACCCAATTCAAGTTCAAACTCATATGGGCTAGAAGAATCCCTTGATGACATAAGTACATTATCTTCACTAGACACTGCATAGACCACTTCAAAGGCTTTTTACCAAATTAGGTGTTTTTGAAAAAGTTATTACAAATTTAGGTATTTTCCAAAAATATTTCCAAAATTAGATTTTTTTTTTTAAAAAAAAAATCTAAATTTAGGTGGTTTATTGATGGGTTAAAGATCTTGCAAAACCCAATCAACTAGTCTATATAACAAATAGGCCCTATCTGCTAGATGGTCTAGGGGACTGGATTTCGCTAGAGTCCTGTGTGATTTAGTCATTCCTACATGCCTTTGCTTCCCCTTTACTCATCTGCTGCTAGCCAACTCCCATCTGCACATTTTTACTCCTTTTGCCTTTAAAACTTCATCTTCTTCACCTTCTTCTTCCATTTTCAATCAACACCAAAACTTTCTTCCTTTCATCTGCTATATATTTTTTTTCTAAGCTCATCAATCATTTGGTGGACGACAAATTAGGGTGAATTTTTAATAATTTTGAATAGTATCTTAATTATATCTTTGTAGCATATTAATTTTTTTTTTGCTAGACCACTAATAATAATTTTTTTTTTTGTAAATAAGGTGATAATTAATTTGTTGGACAATTATTTATCTGTAGACCACTAATTAAGGTAAGTTTTCTTATGTATTTAAATATTATGTTAGTAGATGTTAATATGTAGTATGTTTGAAATTTATGTTAATTTGGATATTTTTTATTTTTATGTCGTTATTTTCATATTAATTTTTAAATATATGTACTTAAAATTTTTATGGTATTAAGTGTTAGGTTAAAATGTTAACATTATTATGTTTAAATAGGAATTGTTATTATTTGTATGTGACTAATTTTTTATTATAATTGAAAACTTGTTTAATACAATAATATATAGAATAATAATTATAATAAAAAAAATTCTTGAAAATATATATGTTGATAATTAAAGTTAATTTGAATAAATTTTTTAATATTTTTATTTCATTAATTTATTTTTTTACAATATTTGTAACGTAAAATTTGTTATGTTATTAATTTATGAGTATGTGAAAATATTGTTATTATCAGTTTAAATTTATTATTATTATTATTATTATTATTATTATATTTTGTAACACCAATGAACTATATATATATATATATATATATATATATATATATATATATATATATATATATATATATATATATATATATATATATATATATATAAGAGCACCATTGAAATAAAAGTAAATTCCAAGCAAAAGTTCAATTATCATATTTGAAATTTCTATACTGTGAGTTTTAATGCAATGCCAAAAGAATTTCTGTATTTAAAAATATTTAAAATGAGTCCTTATTTTTTACTCATTATATTCATCAAAATTATTACCATGGAATAATTATTGTTTAGTTATTAAAATTTAATCTAATTAATAAGTTGACTCTTTTTTTAAAAATTAAATTAAGTAATTTCTTAAATTTATCTTATTAATAATATAACAAATAAATATTATGTACTAACATTAATATTAACAATTTCATAAAATAATGGTGTTCAATTTGAAAGATAAATATGAAAAGATGATTTTCTATTTTGTTTAAGCAAAAGAGATTATTTTGTACTCCTTAAAGAAAAGATATAGCTATTAGATATTTTTTTTTAATTTTTTATTGAGTGTCTTTAATCTAGCCTAACATTTGAGAAAAATTGAAGATAAAAAAAATTATAGAAGATATGTGACTAGTTTTTATACTCATATTCTAATAAGCAATAAGATATGTGACTAGTTTTTATACTCGGATTCTAATAAGCGGTAACCTCCCTTTTTCTAAAATAATTACCCAAATGTGGTAATAATCATTTAAGTCATATTTAAAGAAAAAAAATACAAAAATCAATACATATTTGTTAATATATTTTTTGATGATAATTTTTAAAAAAGTATGGTTAGTATTTAAAATTTAAAGTTATAGGTAAGACACATTTGAAAAATCAAATACAAAAATTTACCTTTCACTTTGGACATATAGGGGAATTCATGGTACATTGAATTTCTCTTACAAAAGAAAGATAAATGAGCAATGAGTGAGATAATGACTGATAACCCATTATTCACATAAGAATAAAAATAAAAATGATGATGATGATGATAATAATAAAAATCGAAAACTATTTATAAAAAATTGTTGTGTCATTGTTCACATATTGTATAATATTTCCTCATTATTTCTTTTTCTTTTAATTATTAGATATAATATGAATAATTCAAATAGAAGTTTAATTTGGGCATATAGACTGAAGAAAAATTTTATGAATATAAAATGAACCCCAAAAATGATTTGAATATGCATATTGGGCATGTATGGAATATGGGTGTAGATTTAAACATGATTTTAGAAAAAAAAAAATAGACTTCAAATTCTTTCAAGGCTTCAAATATGATCAAGTGTAATAAAATATATGCATGATGTAGTAGAATTTCATAACAACATATTCTGACAATTAGAAGGCCCAATTCTTATGTGCGTTGTGTTGTTGAACTAAAGTTAACTATATAGCATCGAGTTATGAATGAATTTAGAAGAACTGTTGTATTCTCACAATTTCTAAATCTTCGCCCTGCAATATATTTAGGTTATGTCACGAAAAGAAATAGGAATTTTTGGATATGCAAAGTAGGAAAAAGGTTGTAGATTCTAGTTTTCCATTTGACTTTTATGATTTATTGATGCACAATAACAAATCTTACAAGGAACATGAGAGGCGTATTAAGGGATTGCCTGCCAATTTTATTTGCCTTGTAATAGCCTAAAAAAATGCACATATTTTAAATATTAGGTTTTAAAACCATGTCTATGTTGTAAAATATTATGTAATCGTTAAATATAAAATTTATTTATGATATTTATCTTTTTATTAAATTTTAGTAGTGACGTGTTAAAAATAATTAACCACCAAAATCCAAAGTCATAAATTGATTATCTTAAATTATACAACCTAAATTCTAAACCCTATACCCTAAAACATAAATCCTAAACCGTAAATTGTAAATCCTAATTCCAAAATCCTAAATCCTAAATCCTAAACCATAGTCCTTAAACTCTAAAACCCCAAAAAAAAAAAAAAAAGAAAAAGAAACTATATCCTAAATTGAACCCTTGCACGTTAAACCCTAAAATGTAAATAGAAAATACTAAATCCTAAAATGTATAACTATAACATTAGATTAACTGAATAATTTTACCTTACTAACACATGTTATTGTGTATGAATAATGTTACTTTGGACATTACTATATATAAATTATTATTTTTGACCTTTCCAATAATTGTAAAACATACGATGTAGTGATACTACCATTTCTACACATTTACTAGGGCAGTAATATTATTTACACTCAAATTAGTCAGTGCGAAAAAGAAATAGTTGAAAATGAAGATCAACGAGAAGTTGTAATGTTAAGAAGATTGAAACATTCATGTGATTATCTATTCGATATTGAATTATCGAACAATGATGATGTATAATAATAAATATCAATATCAAACAATGTAAAAATTTAGACTATTTAGAGATAATAACCACAATACATAAAATGATTTTTACTCTTCATCAGACATTTCCTAATTCTAATAAATACATAGGGTTTGTCATAATATTACTAACTTCTGTCGAAGTTAAACTTCTTTCAATGGTAGTTGCTTGACTTTTAGCAAGTTTCAACATGTAATATCTTGATCATTGAATAGATAGTTGATTATTCTCTTCTTATATACAATTAACAACAACCTCATAGTCTACCATATTTCTTAGTCTGAATGATAATGAATGATGCCTAACAATAGGAGCTTTTAGTGAACATAATTATGCAACTAAATTTTCTCCTTTTTAGACCATAAAATGCCATTGTTGATGTAGACCTACATAGTACTTTTTTAGGTCAGAATATTTCTCATCTTGATAGTCATTAGGAAAATGGGGCAAAACCTAATTTCTTACTCTTCTAGTATTTACTAGAGCACCAATTCTTTGTTATCTAATTGGTTTTCAATTGATAAATTGACAGAATGCATTTATATAGGCATAAAATGGAATCTCTAAAATACATGTAAACATATAGTTTCAGGGCATTACATTGTCAATTCATCTTTTTTTTTTTTTTTTTTCTTATGTGAAGTTACATCTCATAAAACAAATAAATTGTATCTAATAATACAGGTGAATGTACAGACATATCATTACGAGAGTTGTCTTTTCTAATGTTAAAGTTATCATATATTCTATGAGTTTTATCTTTTTTTTTTTTTTTTAATTAGTCAAGTCACATCTAATAGTCATATCATTACAGTTGTGATATTACATGTAATAAGAAAAACAAAATTTACAACCCAAACACCATACATGTGAATTAGTCATTTTTGTTGTTTATCTAATTGTAGATGCCATCTAGTCAATACCCATGAAAGTACATATCCCTTGGCCCACACACCACATTGCTACTATGCTTACAGCGTGACCATAGATATGAAGTAATATGGTTTAACCAAGTACATGATTTAATAATTTTAATTGTTAACATATTTTATATGAATTTATATTATTTATATAACTAAAACTATAATATATTTAATCAGGTACAGGATCAGGTACTCAACTATTGATGGAATAGCAGAACAACGCATGGAGTAGGCACTAACCCTTGCATATTAGATATAGTAAGGAAAACATGATGGCATGGATTAGCGGCATTATAATTTTTCACATTAGATCACCATCTTATCACCTCTTCGAAGATGTAATGGCCTGCATTCAGTATAATTTTTACATGTTAACTCCATAATTTTTACATAGTGTTTTGGTAATTTTCACACTGCATTCTAATAATTTCCACTATGTAGTTTATGTAATTTCTACAATATTTGTGTTACTGGTACATTGTATCGGTGAATTTAATTATACTGGGATAATATGTGTACTGTCTACGAACTAATTGATATTGTGTTAATTTTTACACTGTCTAAAATTATATTACACTGTATTATAATTACATTGTGAAAATTCTGCACCGTACCTGATAATTATTTTTATTATGCCTAAATATGTTTAAGTGAGAGTGATTAACTATGTGGAATTGTAATTAAGTGAAAAACCAAATAGTGTGCATGTGACTATTTATATAACAAGTAAATGGTATAGAAATTTTAGAATTTGCATTATGGTCTAGCCATTTTAGGTAAAGCCACCAACTTTCACTAAATGGAAATTTGACTAAAGTCTAAAGGATTTCAAAACCTTTTTACCTAAAGTGTTGATAGGGATAAAATGACTATTCAACCAAACATTAAATACTTTTCTACCCATTTCATTAAGGGCACTAAGGTCTTTTCCAAATTAGAAATCCTAACTTTGACCATATAAATTCATTTATTTCTCTTCTTCCTCTTCATTTTTCTATAAACAAAAATCACCTACATATCCATTTCCTTGACCGTATTTGGCCAACCTTGAGGAGCTTGCAAGAGGAGGAATTTGTAAGTAATGTCTTCATGAAATCTTCCCCATTTTCCATCATATAAATGTTCATTTAGTTCATTTCCTCTTGCATTGAAGTTTTCCTCTCTTTTTCCTTGTATATGGTTCGGCTTCCATAGTGGGATGAGGAGGAAAGAGGATTCAAAGCCAAAGCTTCACGAAAACTCACCCATTCTCCACTCTAAGGTTAATTCGTGAATCATTTGCTTCTTTCCATGCATTTTCCTTCATTTCTTTTTCCTCCACGGTTCGGCCAAAGGGTGGGTCTCCAAACCCTAGGCCTATAATTTATGACACATGTAAATTTGTGATGTTTAGCAAGTTCATTGAGTGATTTCATTGTCAATTTGTGAAATTGACTGAAGTGTGAAAATGTTTCCCTATGTATGTGGTTTGGCCATGGCTAGGGTACCACCTAGTTTGAATTTTAATTTTAATTGCTTAATGATTTATGCATATTAGGATGTCAATCGAAAGACTCATATGTTAATTGGTATAATTGTTGATCATTTTTTGTTCTCCCGTAAAGGATAGGTTCAACCAAGGATGGTTTCCTAAGTCTTAGGCTTATAATTCATGGTGCATATGAAATTTTGTTGCTTAATGTGTCAATTGCATGATTCAAGTGTCAATTTGAGGAATTAATTGAAGTATAGTGGTTTTCCCCTAATGTGTAGGTTGGCCCATCTAGGATTTGGACTTTAAGTGTTCATTTGTTTCAATTGATTCTTGAATTATGTTTAATTAATAGCTAATTGAAGATTTATATGGTTAATTTTGTAATATAAGCATGAGATTAGGTTTTCCCCAATTTGAGTGGTTATGCCATGTTTGAATTTGTAAGGTTGTGCATGATAATTCAAAATGATTGTTTAATTGTGAAATTCAGTAGTTTAATTACATGAATTGAGCTTTAATTTGATCAATTGAAGTGAAATTGAATGTTTTCCCAATTTTTCCCAATTTAGGGATTTTGACCAAGTTTGACTTAATGATAGTTTGATTATTCAAATTGATTGTTTAATTATGCCATTAAATGTTTTAATTTCATGAATTGAGCTTCAATTTGGTCAATTGATAACCAATTGAACATTTTCCCTAAAACCTCTTATTCAGCCATACTCGGGTTTTTGAATCCTTGATGCTTAATTTCAATTGAATGTTTAAATGTGTTTCCCTATACTTGAATTGAATGAATTGATGCTCAATTGAAAGATTGATCATTAAATTGATGGTTTTCCCCAGTAGTACATATTTAACCATTTAGGGTTTCTTGAATAAATTAGAATTAGCTTCAATTGGATGCCTAATTGTACTTGTATGTAAACCAATTAGATGATTGTAATGTCAATTTGAAGCTTCGTTAATGAATTAATAGTCTTCCCCAAATTGAACATAAGTCAATTAGGGTTTCATGAGTTATGCTTTATGAATTGCAATTGATAATGTAATTGAGTGCAATTGTGTATGTGTATGATATATGAAATGTTGAATTGTTGAAATCAAATCAATGCGATGAGTAATGAGTACTTAGGCTATTTGGCCATAGTAAAAGTGGAAGCCTTAGTGCTTCATTAATGAAAATGAACATGTGTTTAAGTCAACCTTAATGGTATAACTCAATGTGATCAATGATTGATGTGTTTTGTGTAACTTGTTAGTGTATTACAGTTTGGCCTAAGATTAGGCTGAGTTTAGGCTATATTTAAGAATGATACTAAGAGTTATATGGTTGATAATGATAAGGAAAGATGTGTTACTTGTGAAGCCGAAGAGCATCACTAAGTTATAGAAGCGAAGGAGTTAAGTTGAGTACATGTTATACTAGCATCAATATGTGCATCCATATTTGTGACCTATGAAAACCATATGATATTGTGAAACCCTAGCTAATGTTATCATTGTATACCTATACCCAAATTGGTATCTTTTGCTATGTTAAGATTAACCCTTAAAGGCTTATGCCTAATTATACATTGTATACCTATATGAGATTCATTGTAATCCTAGTAATTGCTTTTCCAATATCCATATCACACTTGAAACAACATTCCTTTTAAATTATTGATGGCCTTTAGCCTATTGTAAATTACATAATCTTATTAGAACTTTCTTAAAACCAAATCATTGTATGAGATTACCATTGAACCACTAGTAACCATTATTTCATTATATCATTCATACATAGAATGGTTTTCTTCTTGCCATGCTAAGATTAATCGATAAAGGCCTTTGGCCAAATTCCACATTGCATGATCGTATCATTGATACCCAATTGCAATATGGAACCATTATTGAAAACCTAATTGAAATCTTAAGGAATATTGCCATTTATATATACCATGTTACTCAATTGCTAAATGAGACCACTATTGAAAATCCCATTGAGTCATTGAGGCATAATTATTTTTGTACATGCCATACTATTCAATTGTTATATGATATATATACATCATTAAAGCATGTTTCTTCTTATAACTATATTATTAAGCCCTATTTGTTCTATATGAGATATTGCAAGTAAAAATCTCCAATTGATGTGGGGCATTCATCAAACCTGTACACATGGTAATAAGCCCGTAGATAGAGTAAGCGTATCCAGACTTTAACTATGAAGAGTCAGAGGCCCTAGTGATAAGGCCTGATCAGTCTTACGTCTTTTTATGTGTTAGGGGTAGCTAAGGCTTTAGCCTCCACTCCTTTATAGTAAGGGAGCAGACTACTCCTGACTTGATCAATTTCTGCTAAAATTTACTATGATTATCATTGAACCCAAATGTTCATTGATATTCCTTCTATCATATCTTTATACATTTTATGTTAGTATAGCATATTCTCACTGATTTTATCTCACCCTTTAGTGCTTTATATTTTTTTCTAGGAAGAGCTAGAATGGTAAGCAAGGTAATCATCTCAAGTATCTCACCATCACTTGGGAGGTTGCATTACTAATGGTGATTTAGTATTGAATCTTGTAAAGTCCATAATCTAATAGAGCTCCAGAGGTCATATGGTGGTTGTCTATAATTTTAGATTTTTTGTATTACTTATTTTTGGTTTATAATAATTATAAGACCATAACTGCTAGTATGAGTATTATGATGCATGAATTGATAAACTAAAAATGTAATTTTAGATAATGATGACATTAAAAGATCTTAAAGAAATTAAACTTGCAAGAGTAATTGGACAACAAAAATAAGCTAATGCTAATGGTTGGGCTATGATCTTGGCAATGCAATGTATTGGTTAGTGTAGTGCATTAAGGGGTTTTACGGGGTTTAGATGACCTTATATCTTCTCATGCCTTAAGATCATCACATCTCAAGACGGGATGTGACGGAAGATTTCCATAAGAACTTAGGATTGAACCTGTCTTAGATGCTCATGCAGCACTTTGACATCAACAATGGCGTAGGGCGGATCTAATCCCATCCAATGCTCTAAGTGCTCCTCTACCACTTCTTATAGCTTTTCATCATCCCATGATCCATATGCAGTTTCAAACTCTAACCTTAGTCCTTTTTTCATTGGAGGTCCATTTGCGATTATGTCATCTTGTATGAATGCGTTTGCCGACCCTCCACAATACATACACGATCCTTCACCATCGACCTTCAAGTTTTTCATCGTTAGGAGAACTTGCACAATGGGATAGACCATTCATGCCTTCAATGCTACCAATGTAGCCTCTCAATTTATATTTCCCTAAAAAATCATCCAATATAATGTTACCACCTTTTTACCACTCCACAATTTAGAACTTTGGTTTTTCATTGGGTGCTCATTTTCCATGATCCAGTTCCATGCCACATCTATTTAGTGGCATTGATGTTCAAGATACTTTTTCCCATCAAACATTTCATCTTGCTAGTGTGAGTGGTGCTGTTGCTGTGGTTGATGCTCCTGGTCATGATGATTATGGTGATGATAACGATGATGGTGATGGTGATAATAAGGAAGGTCAACTGATGTAAATACAACATTTTGCTTTCATATAGATAGATACTGCATTGAGAAATAATCGATGACAAATGAACCTTCGTTTATTAGAAGAAATAGGAATTGTGGCACCTGAAATTTTTTTCATTATAATTAATATATAATATACATAAATCTTTTTTTATTCATTTCGAACGTATTCATAGTATTAAAATTTGACATTTCTAAATTTTACGTCAACTCATTAAATATTTTAAATAATTAAGACACCACAATACTATAATTAACTTCTTTTTAAAAAATTATATTACTAAATACTATACTAATTAATTAATTATCATAGGCGTTTTAAAATATCTTTAAGGATTTAATTATATATATATATATATATATATATATATATATATATATATATATATATATATATATATATATATATATATATATATATATATATATATATATATATATATATATATATATATAATTAACAATAATAATTAATAATTACAACATTAATTTTAAAATACAATTTTTAATAATAATTTGCGATAATTTTTATCTTCGCCAAGTTTCTATTTATTTTTTCATAATAAATAAAAAATTCATTTCATACATGATTAATAATAAACATAACATATGTTACTTATGATATTTACTATACACTTATATTCATTAAATTATCTATGTTAATTATTTATACACTTATATCATTTACATCATAAATGTAAATTTGTACATTATATATAATATAATATCCATCTTCAAATTGCTAATTATTTTTTTCAATAATTCTACCTATTAATTATTCATATAAATATTGTTCATTTTTATATAATTTTTATACTATTTATTACTCATTTACTTATATTAAATAATATTTAAAATTATAAAATTAAGAATTTGAGCAAAGTAAATTTATTGATGAATATGTAAAATTAAAAAACAAAAATAATCAGTCCGCTATATGATGGAGCGGAGGACCAGTTTGCTATATAGTCCAACGGACAAGTCCAATCCGCCTGATGGACTAGCGTACACGTCCCAGCAATCCATATAAGTAAAATCCTATCTAAATCTGGAATAAATTTTTAAAACACTTAATTTTAGAAATATTTTTGAAAAACACCTTAATTTATAATAATTTTTTCAAAAACACCTAATTTAGTAAAAAGCCCCCATTTCCATGACTGCTTTTGCCACTGCCACCGCCACTGTGGAAAACACCTTGCATTAAAAGAGAGAGAGGTAGAGAGAGAAGTATACTCGGTTTGATATTTGAGAAAGAAATTTGGATTGGTTCAGTTTAGTTTGATGGGTAACTAATGAGAAAGGAAGGAGAAGAAAAGGGAAGATGAAAAGTAATAAATGAAAAAGGTAAGATTTATTTATTTTTATTTAATATCATTTATTTTTTCTTTCAATTTTGACCATGTCCAATGCACATAGTCCACCAAGAAAATTTGGATTCATTTGCTAATAAAATGAAATATTTTGCTGAAATTGATTTAAAAATTCATTTTAAATTTAATTAAACATAAAAATATAATTAGAAAGAAAATGAGTGTTTATTGGGTAAAGCGCACCAAAAACACTAAACTTTTGGTGATTTTATATTTTGCTTACTAAAGATTAATTTATTACAGAAATGTCATTAATTTTTTATTTTTTTCACTGGTGGGTAATTAAGCCAATTCTGATAAAGAATTCACCGTAAAGCTGACATGACAATTCATATCACCTGCAAATGTTGACAAAGATGAACACATTTGCTTGCAACGTCAGATTATTATAATTGCATGCAAAGTTACTAAATTTTGTATTATTTTCTAATTTGATCACTAAGATTTATTTTTTCACAAACGGGTTACGAAGATAAATCCAATAAAAAACTCATCGAGATTAATTTCAATAAGCTTATCCCGACGTCAGAAATATAAAAACATGAGTCACTGGACCTCATTCTCCTCTTTTCCAGCAAAAAGTTTCAATGGTCTCATTTTTCGATCTATATCTCCGTTTAATCTCAAGCGATAAAATATGAATTAGAATGAAACTTTAGATGCAAAAAGTTGAATGATATTAAGAACTTTCAAAACTGTGGCCGTAAATAACAGAAATTGTCATTAGATATGTCGAATTTATTTTCGTGATCCTCCTATAAAAAAATTAAAATTTAATGATTAAATTTTAAAAAATTAAATATTGGTGATCAAATTAGAAAACTATATAAAATTTAGTGACTTTGCATACAATTTTAATAATTTGACATGGCAAGTTGAAGTATTCAGCTTAGTCAACATTTGCAGGTAATATGAAATGTCACGTCAATTTTTCAGTGAGTTTTTTATCAGAATTGGCTTAATGGTCCGCTGGTAAAAAAATTAAAATTTAGTAACACTTTTTTAATAAATTAATTTTTAATAAGTAAAATAAAAAATTATAAAAAATTTAGTGATTTTGGTGCGTTGTATTGAGCGTTTATCCCATATATTCAACTTTTGCAATTGTTACATTTAGCTAATATTGAATTTATTGTTCCTTCAAATAAAAATACTGAATTTGTTGCGTAGAAATTAAATATTCAATATAATTTTCCAATGTGCTAAAAATTGTTCATTCTTGGACGTGGAAATTAAAAAATCTCAATTCAACTGTATCTATATAAATAGAATTTAATGCAAACGATAATAAAAATAACAGAAAAATAAATATTTAAATATAAACTAACAAGTTCCGGAAATGATTCGTTAACATGGACTTTAATTTTAAATAAACTAACAAGTTAAATAATTAAATTAACATAATAATTTAAAAATAATAGAACTGGGGATCCCCATTTTATTAATTTCCTTTGTATAAAATCATATTTTTGTATTTTATCATTAACTATTAATAGTTCATAAACTTGCGTTTCATGTTGTTTGTTATTAAAAATATTTTTAATTAATTTTTATATTTAGTAAAAAATAAAATATATAAATATATTTTAAATAAAAATATATACATACAAATAAAAAATTATTATATATTATATATAAATAATAATAATAATTATTATAATATAATTGATTTCTAAGCCGGTCTCTTTATTAATATTCTTTTATCTATACATAGATATATAAAAAATTCAAATTATCAATAAAAAAAAAAAGTTAAACACAATATTCATATTCAATGAAAAAATAACAATGAAAATAATTAAAATATATTAAAAATATTATTTTATCCTATTTGTTTATTTTTTTTATAATACTATTTTCTATTTTCTTTTATTATTTATTTGCCTGAGTTATCATATGAAAAAATAATTAAAATAAAAACTCTTCAACTTACAAATTAAATATCTTATTAATTATCTCATATTTATTTTTAATCATTTTAAATATTTAAAAATATATATAAATTTTGAAATTTTATAAAAAAAGATAAATGGAATAGTAAACATAGAGAAGAAAGTTGTTATTTTCTCTAAATTTTAGCCTTAGTATATAGTATATAAATTCAATAAAAAAAAAAAAGAGTTATTGGAGAATATAGCAATAAAAATAATTAAAATGTATTAAAAATATTAATCTATCCTATTTGTTTATTTTTTATAGTAATATTTTCTATTTGTTTTCTAATTTAATTTGTCTAAGTAGATTTATCATAAGAAAAAATAATTAGAAAAAAATTCTTCAACTTACATATTAAATAACTTATTGATTATCTCATATTTATTTTTGATTATTTTAAATACTTAAAATTATTTAAAAAAATTAAAATTTTATAAAAATAGATAAATGGAATAGTGAAAATAGAGAAGAAAGTCTCTATTTCTATAAGTTTTAGCTTCGATAGATAGTATATAGATGTGTATATATATCTAAATATATATAAATTAAAATATACCATTTATATACAAAATTAAATTGTATATAACATTAACAATCCTCCTGAGAAAGAAATAATAATATATTAAGTGATAAATTATATATTTTCAAAAATTATTAGCTAATCCTGATTAACTCAAATAATAATACCAAACAAATATCTATTTCCAACATCACATAATCAACTTAATCCAATAAACAAAAAGATAAATAAGAAGATGACTCCTTTATTTATTCCATAAAATCTTCCATTCCAGTAGTACACAATACCTTAATATATAATTATATGATACAATATTTTACTTTTTATCAATGATACAAATTAATTATATATCATGATGATCAATTGAACTTTGAGCAAACCTTTCTGATCTCTCCATCAGTACCAGTCTTGACTTCAATACTACTCATTTTAATCATAGCTTTAGGAAAATCAAAATCAAATCTGAACCCAAGTAATCCTCTTATATTCCCAGCATAATTTTGGACAATATTACGAGTAGTAGCATCATCCCATAATCTTTGGTCAGATTCTAAAACTCCATTACCATCCCTTACATTCTTAAAAAAGTTTGCATCAAATTCATTTTGGCTGTCTTTGTCTAATGCAACCCTTTTCGAGCCATCTCCATCTTTGGGACAAAGGAGTTGCAGTTGTCCTAAAAATGATTGATTTATAGTTGGGTCTGCATTTCCTGTTGTTGTAAAATTGTATAGTCTGTATCTGAAGAATTGGCAGTCCGTTTGACCAATGGTATGTGCCCCTGCAACAAATTATACATATAGGTATATATATATATATATTCTTCATCACAATTTCCTTCAACAATTACGAGAAAAACTTACATGTTAGATGAAATGATCAGATATTTATAAAATTTGATATCATAACGAGTAATCTTATAAAAAAAATTGACGGAAAACAAATATATAAATTTCCACTTGACTCATTCTTCGACTGTGTTGGTACCATAAGATCATACCTTCCCGCACAGTTAATTGGCCTATATTATTATTAATTAAATTCAACATTCATTCTTTTACAAGTTTACATATGTATTAGGGTAAAACTGAGTCTAATTGGGGACTTAAATAATTTTTGAGGCTATTAGTACAATGACCTAATTGCTACGCATGTTTTTTTTTTGGGTTAATTGTTTAAATTACAATCTACACTTCGATATAGTTATCATTAACAGTGAATAATTTATTCACAAATAATTTTAGAAATGACTCGTAGATATAATTTTTCATTATAGATATCAGACAAATAAAAATATATCATGTAAGTAAATAATTAAAGTGAAAAAGAGGTGACGGTATGTATATATATATATATATATATATATATATATATATATATATATATATATATATATATATATATATTGATGTATACCCACTAAGGTAACAAGATCATGATCATCAAGGCCTTTAGCTGCAAATTTTCCCTTCTGGGTAGCAATGGAATCAAGAGGTGAAGGTAAATTAGAGGCTTGAGATGATATAGACACCCTACCATCTCTTCTACCTGTTGGGACTGCCCAACTTGGACCATCACTCTGAAAACACAAGCAAAATTTATAAATTCTTTAGTAAATATTCACACATAATTATAGGCAGAGAGAAGATTAATTTAATTAACTACCAAGTCCACAGCATCACGAGCAGCCAATGCTAATATATCAGCACATGAAACAATTCCAGGACAAGAGGCCTCTAATTGTGATTTAGCTTCTTCAATTACTTCAAATCCTCTTAATCCTAAGTTTGGTAATGCATTTCTCTCTGCTGAAGACCCTGTAATTAACACAGAGCCATCACATCCCTGTCACATATTTAATATTTTTATGTTAATTAATTAATGTTAATTAGTGACACTACTCTCTAATTTGAACTTATTAATAATTAATAACCCAATTAAAAGATTAATTGAAGGAAAAGAAATATTAACCTGAACAAAACAATCATGGAAATGAAGCCTGAGCAATCCGGCTGCTATGGTTGGATCCTTTTGGAAGTTTGATTCAACAATGGATCTAATTATTGTCTCAGCCTTTGGACATGAAGATGAATAAAACCCACTTTTCAATTGGCCTTGTACAGGCAAACCCACCACTAAAATCAATAGAAAAACCAACCACATGATCATGGTTTCCCCAGTTTCCAATAATAGCTACAAGTGTTTACAACTAACATTATATAACCCACAACTTTGTATTTATAGCCAAAGAATCATATAAAGCAAGTTGATTTATTCTCCAATTTATTTATCAAAATTCATATTTTATTAGAAACAATATTTAAAGGATAATTCTTGAATACATAAAATCAGGTGTAAAAGTAAATTTTTTAATTTGTTTAACAAAAAGATTTAATTTCAATAGACAGGTGAATTAATTTAATGTTTACCAAAATTTAAAACAATATACTAGCCTAACTTTAAGAGATAATTTTTAAATATATAAAAGATAAACTCTTTTGATATGCTCAGAATTTGTTTAAGAGAAAATGAGTTGGATTTTTGGCGGAGATGGGCTATCCAAGCTCAAATCAACTGGCAAAGCAAAGAGTGAACGGTGAAGGAGTTCAGGCCTTGGCCTGAAGGGGAAGCTCTAATGCTCAAGTCAGCTATTATTAAGTTGAGAAAAATTTTTGTATAAAGAAAAGAGATTAGACAGTGAAGAAGTATATGACTTGCATAGATTGCATAGTTGTTATTTATACCTAGAGATCTCTTCTAATGAATAAATATAGAGCACGTGTCATGCGTCCAAGGTAATAAAAAGGAGGACTTGTCCTTACAAGTGTTACTTGGAGAAACCTTCCTTGTCATGAGATAGGTGAGACAAGTGAACATGAGATAGGTGAGATAAGTGAAGAAGACTGCTCTGTTTTGGTGGAAAGTGTGGGGTCATACTTGTATGGATTGAGCTTGGAGAAGAGGTGGAGTCTTCTCATGACTCCTTAGTGTGAAGATGCTCTAGCGAAGAGCTCTTCGAAGACCTAGAGATGGCAAAGAGGTGAACATTCCATGGAAAGAAAGGTGCTCCTTCTGTTGACAATGTTCCTCCTTCGCTTGCTAACCAACTTGTTGACTATCTCATTAGACCTTAGGTGAAGTTTGTTAAATTCTTTGAGAAATATGTACTCTTAGAGCTCAGAATCTAACTTTTCTTATGATGAATTTTTTCCTTATGATCTTTAATTTTTTTGAGAAAGAAATTTCATTTTAATGAATATATAAATTGATTCAAAAAATAATTCACACACATTATATATATACATACATACATACATACATACATATATATATATCCACTTTCTTTGGTGGTCCATTTGTAGAATTTTTTTTTTAGTGAAGACGCGTAGGACCATTTAAAATTGTAGTTTGTTAATATTATTATTATTATTAGAGAGCTGGATTAGGTTTGCTCATTCTTTTGTGAAGAAATGAGAACGGAGAGAGGTGTTTAATTAATTTGTTGTCATTTGATTCTTTAGCTTTATTCTTTAACGCGTTTTTCCCTCCTTTAATTTCATTGTCATTAGATTATTCTTTAGACGTATTTTCACCTTTTCCTGACTGCCTTTAACTATTTAATTGTTTTTCCTTGCATTCACATGAGCTTTAATTAGTTCCCATCAATCATCATTCATTTTATGTAAAGATGATTATCCTACAAAAATTTATCAAAATCTTCAAACGATTATTTTTCATATATATGAGTAATCAAGGTTGAATATATTAATTATCACTTTGTCCAGGTATTAATATAATCTTTGGCGAAAAAAAAAAAAAAGTATTAATATAATGAGTTTTTCTTTCTAATCATTTGTAAATTTTTTAATCCACCAAAGAATTTTACTTAAGCCGAAAATTTTAACACTGTAAGTAAAAAAAAAAAAAAAAAGACTTACGATATCGCTTAAATTAAAAAAAAAAAAAAATCGACTATTATATTTTCATGTCCAATAATAATGTGAGCTATGCCAGTCTAACCTATAATTATTTTCGTAGAAAACGGTTTAGTAGTTGAAGGACATGCATGCTCAATACCTTTGCCACGCCTTATTTATTACTTCGAAGCAAAGCAGTAGTTGAACTTGATTGTGCAAGTCGGCTGCACATGCTTTTTATTTTTTTTATTATTTTTTTATTTGTGCATATGATAAGAAATTACTTTTAAATGAAGATTTTATTTTGGTTGAGATTTGAATTTCTAACCTCTAAATTAGAGGTTATTATTTGATTTTATATATGGTAAGTCTTATTTGATTGGAGTTTGATCAAATAAGATTCGATGAGTTGGATCTTTCGTATTTGACTTTTGGAAATGTGGCCTACAAAGAAAAGAAGATGGTTAGGAGGGTCAGGCCTTGTGTATGGCGAAGAGCTTCTGATGCTCAAGTCAGTAATGAGCTTCGCTGGTGACTAGAGAAGATGATTCCTCTTCTTTAGTTGAAAAGTTTTTTAGTAAGTGAAAGGAGGTGAGAGAGTGTAGAGTTCATTCTACTTGAATTATGTGTTGATCCCACCCTTTTGTATGGCTGTGAATGGGACAAAATTGGATACCTTTTTTTAGAGAAGAGAGAATGTCTTCTGACAAAGCATGTCTCTAATTGGTGTGGTTGGTATAGAGATAGCCAACGCATGGGCATATGTCTTGTCCTTAAGGATGTCTTAAGTAAATGGTTGTGTCAGAACTCAAGGGCGCGCCGTCTAGTAGAGGTCCCTTTGATAGTTGATGTGACATCTATAGTAGAAGTTCTCAGCCATACAAAGTAGCTTGCCAAAGAAGTTACACGAGGCAAAAGCAAGGGGAAGGTCCTGAGAAGGCATCAATGGCTTTGGGGGAGTGGGCCTCCAAAACCTATCCGGTTTGGGCCTTTACTCTTAGGCTTCAATCTTGGTGTCAACACTATGGTTTAAGATATAGATGGGCCTTCAGTCTTAAGATTCCATTAGGTAGATGAGCTATTTTTGTACCTCATCAAAGGCCTCTCTGTTTCACTGAGGCGAGGACAAAGGACAAAGCCTCTGATGAAACAATTCTTTTATTGTCCTCCCTTTATTAAAATTGAGATTAGGTCTCTAAAATAGTTGACATTGTTAAGGGCGAAGATGATCTTTCACAAGGCAAGTGTTGCCAAAGACTAGTTATCAAAGGGTGATCTTCACATGGTTGAAGTGCTTTGATCAATGGGGAGCCTTCACTTAAGCAGAGTAACCTAATTGGCTGAAAGTCTTTGCTAGAGTGGAGCAATTTGATTGGTTGAAGGTCTTTGATTGCGAGGCCTATATGGGGTAGGTGAGCAGTCGCAAAGCCATTAAATTTATGGATGGCTGACAAAGCTATGCATTGAATGTGCATCTCTTCATTCCTTGTACGTAGCCACGTGTCACTATAACAAGTATGGGTTTCCAGAAATTCTAAATTTAAACTATCTTTTAATGTTCCCTATCTATTGGGTTTATGGTTATTGAAGAGGCTCTTCTATATATACTCTTTAGCTTCTCAACTTAGAGCTCCTATTTACTTCTTTCATCTTCTCAACCTACTGTTTTCTCTATGCCTTCATCTTTTTTGCTTTTTCTTTAGTTTCTTCTCAACATTCCTAGGAGAGACCAAGTTAGCTCTCTTAGGCAAGACTGCCAAGGTTCTTGCCTTTTGCGAGAATTTGGATAACAGCAACCAGTTCTTATTTCGCCATGCTAAAGCCCATGAAAGGGTCTATTCCAATGACCTTAAAGCCTCTTTTTCTAAGGACAACTGCCATTACATCATCTTCTACCACCAGTTGACGGTCGATCTTCTCTTTCCTCCCACCAGGATCAAGGTAGAGTGTTTCAAGCATTTTGGAGTAAATCCTATGATATTGATTCCCAACTCAATAAGGAATATGCATTTCTTTGAAGTCATCTGCTTTGCTCATGGCATCTTCCCCACTGCTTGCTTGTCCAGTGCTTTTACATAATTCAGAGTGCTCAAAGATTGCTTGGGGTGTATATGACATCCTCTAGGCAGTGTCGAGGCCTCTTTCCTAGGAAGGAGAGCAAAGTGAAGGACTGGAAGTCCAAATTTGTCCTAGTAGAAGTTACTAATGACTTCATTGACAAGTCTCCCTATCTTGGCTTCTCTAGCCATTTCTTAGAACTGTTCGAAGGCCTTGGAGACTGGCGAAAGAAGCTGACAGATGACAAGAAGAGGAACTTGAGAACCTCATCCACCAAGGTTACATTTATGATGCTAAAAAACTGGGGCCTCCATCCATATATGGGACATCCATGGAGCTTCGACACCAAAACTACTATTAAAAGATGTCTAATGTGAGTTCTCAAGTCTTCAACTTTTTTTTTTACTTTGGAAGCATGATGGGTCTTCGCTCATATTTAAAGTTAGAAATGACAGATAGACAAGTTTGTATTCCTATGGGCAAGGTAGAATCTCATTCTTACAAACCTGAAAAAAAGCTTGGCAATTTGATTCAATAATGCAGTACTTAAACCCATATGACAAAGCGACTCGCAAGGCTAGAATAATTGCTTTACCTTTAGCAACTAGCACAGACCTTACTCACTTCCTCAAGGATGCATCTTCTACCATGATAGCAAATTCATTTCACAATATTAGAATTTGACTCAAGCAAAGTAGACTAACATGAAGAATCAAATTCTTCCATATGAATTGCGCAAATAGTTGCCAGCTTATATATATATATATATATATATATATATATATATATATACACATACATATATGTATATATATATACACATATATGTATATGTATACGTGTATGTATATGTATACATACATACATATATATATATATATATATATATATATATATATATATATATATATATATATATATATATATATATATATATATATATATATATATGTGTGTGTGTGTGTGTGTGTGTGTATACATATATGTATGTGTGTGTGTATATATATATATGTGTGTGTGTGTGTGTGTATGTGTGTATATATATATATATATATATATATATATATATATATATATATATATATATATATATGTATACATATACATACACGTATACATATACATATATGTGTATATATATACATATATGTATGTGTATATGTATATGTATACACACATAATTAAACAAAGACAAACTAAAGTGGTAGATCACCTAACTTTTACTTTTTCTAAAGCAGCAAGTCACCAAACTTTTACTTTTTAATTGGCTCGTGACTTGGTGACATATTGGGGTTTGAGTCAGAGTCTCTTTCAAAATCATTAAAGTTCCTGAGTTCAATTTCACTGTCTGAGTCGTCTTGTCTTGATGGTCCTGTTTCCAGCTCATGTGGATCCTGAGAATCAATTATGAGATGGGTCCACAGTCTTTCAAAAGGGTTAAAAGAGTCATCAAGTGGACTGAACACTTGTCTTGTAGCTCCACAATACACCTGTCTTCTGTACTGGTTATTCCAGTCTTCCTTAAGGCTCATTATCTTCTGACAGTATTCGGGAGGATAGTCCATCCAAGGTGCCTCAGGATGAGTAGGGGGCTAGAATTCTCTAGCTGGAGAACTGTTTATGCTACACATGAAGTGCTGAAACTGAACAAAATCTTCTTCATGGTCTCTACAATTTTTGCTCATAGAATAAGGGAAAGTTCTATAAACAAAATATTGAGGAGAGGCTTTGAGCTCAGTGTGGTCCTTGTCAATAACTTGAGGAGTCTATTTCTTGTGGAGAATAACGAGACTGGTTGCTTCCCTATTTTCATTACATTTTAAATTTTCTTTAGTGAAAATATTTTCCCAATCCATTAAGGGTGCGAACCATTCTAGATAAGTGACAAGGTGCATATTGACCATAGCTCTTCTTATGATGACAGTCAGATATGTTTTGAACTCAAAAGGTTGGACTTCCAAAGCAATGTGGTAGGATTGGCAGAAATACCATAAGAACACCAAGAATTCTTTTGGCCATATCCAATAGTTATTAACAGATAATTTCATGAAAGTATATGGCCTGAGAAAATGGTAGGTAGGATGGATGGCTAACCTTCTTATAAAGAAAGTTCCATATTTTCTGATGAGAAGGTCTTGGTATGAGAAGGTTTTTTCATGAGCCAGAATTTTAAGGGCTCTTTTTGAAATGTTTTCCTGAACTTATGGAGGAAGATGGTTTATGAAAGGAAATTCATATCTGGATAAGGATGGTATTGAGGATGAGGATGCCATGAAAACTAGGGGAATTGGTCTTACGTTGCTAATGAATGATATGGGTCAAGAAAAGAAATCTGGGATGAGATTTTTTATCTCTTTTGATATGCTCCATATCAAATTTATATCAAATTTGTAGCGAGATAACCATTCTTTCCACCTTAGTAATTGTGGATGAGGAAGAAGCTTGTTTTTTAATTGTAACATCTTTAGAAAGGACGAACAATCCATAATGACGGTGAAATAGTGTCCAATCAGATGGAATTCAAATTTTTTAATTCCATTCTTTATAGCTAGGATTTCCTTGAAAGTTGAGTGGTAATGGATTTCTAAATCTTTGAATTTACCACATGCATAGGCACAAATTTGTTTTTTACCATCACATTCTTTCCAGTAGTATTGCTCCTCAAAATCTGTCACTAGCATCTATCTGGAGGTATCTTTTTCCTGTAGAGGGAATCTGTAGAGGTGGCAAGTTATGTAGTTCTTTTTTTAAAGTTTGAACTGACTTTGTTTGAATTTTAGACCACGTAGGTGGATTCTTTTTAAGCATGCTTCTGAGTGGACTGGCTTTATCAGTGAAGTGGGGGACAAAATCTCTCAAATAATTTGCTATCCCTAAGAACTGTTGGACTTGCTTTTGAGTCAAATCATTGTCTGGAAACTTTAATAATTCAGATGATATGTATGGTCCAGGATGATACTTTCCATCTTTGAAGACCATTCCAAGAAACTGAATCTCTTCTTGGGCCAGATGCATTTTTGTGGCAGACAACATTACTTCGTATTTTTTGGTGATTTCCATAAAGCTCTTGAGTAGCTGTGCATGACTAGCCTTATCTTCTAAAAAGAATAACACATCATCAATATAGATAAGTGAGCTGTGGAGTAGTGGCTTGTATATTCTGACCATTGCCTTTTGCAAAAGAAAAGGGGCCACTTTCAAGCTAAATGGCATGACTGTCCACTGATAATGATGATTTGGTATGCAAAAAGCTATCTTATATCTATCTCCTAGTTTGATTCTATTGAAGATAAGTGAGTGAATGGGGATGATATCTTTGGAAATGGAAACTTATCATCTTTTAGGAAATGATTCAGGGGATGGTAATCAATTACTAGCCTCTTCTTATTTCTGATCTGTTATGATCTCTTATTGACATAGAATGCTTGTAATGCCCAATATGACTTAGTTACTTCAATTAAACCTTGGGACATTAACTGAGAACATTCCTGGACTGCTAACTGTAAATCATCTGGAGACATTCCTAGATGAGTAGCTTTGTTAGGATTGACATCTTTTTTTTGTTTGAATGGAAGGATAATGTAAAAATCTGAATTTTTCCACAAAGGTGAGGGGTGAGTGAATTCCTAATGAGAATTAGCACAACAATTTTGAACTAATTCCTTTTTGATTTCATCAAACTTATGGATTGAATGGGTTAAAAAAATGAAGAGATATTTGTGTAAGGTTGGAAATATTTTTTGAACTTGACTCCATTGGGAAGGATCTGAAGGTTTTCATTTTCTAGAAAATTTCAAAACCTAGAACAAGGTCTCTGTCTAGAAGTGAACATCCTAAGCAATGATCCCAAATGTGACATCCTGGAAAGAACTGAATCTTAACAGGATTCTTGGTAATATATTTCGTTGCAAATATCTTTCCATCAGCAATTCTGAAATATTCTTTGTGAGGTTTCTAGTATTCATCATGAAGAATGATTGGATTCGTCATTGTGTTGTGTGCACTAGTATCCATGAATGCAATAGCTTTAATGGGCCTTGCATATTTTTCTGGATAAATCTGAACATGAATCAATAGAACTGGATGGACTAATTTTTGAACAGCTAACGAACTTGGTTCAGCAGAGTAGATTGGACTATAGTGATCGTCGTCAGAAGAGTAGTCTTTAATGGCAAAAAGACTTTCTTGAGAGTCTTGCTCATCTTCTGAGAACAAAGATTCAATATTTGCAAGCTTTGGCTTGTTAGGACAGTTTTTTGCATAATATCCTTTTCTTCCACAAAGATAGCACTTGTCCGTCTTTTTTCCTCGAAATCTTCTTTTCTTGAAGAATTTGAACCCTTTCTTTGATTTCTTCCCATGATGGCTTTTTGATTTAAAGAAATGCTTCTTATTCTTTCCTAAAGGACATATATAGTCTTTTTCTTGGCATTTAACATAAAGATCTGGTCTGTAGCAAGCATTTTTCATGGTGGGATCTTTGTGCCTTTTGAGAGTGTGTTTAAGAAGACGATGGGTATCACAGATCTTATGAGGAGATCTGATAATGAGTTGGTAAATTTGGCCAAGGGTTAAGTCAGTCACAGATTGGTTTCTGTCTTATAAAGCATTATGAATGGCTATTTCAAGGGGTTCTGGCAAAGAACTGACAAAGACTTGTTTCAGGTCAGGATTGGTGGTTCCTTTGAATTCATAGAATTTCTTGGACATGTTGCTGAAATGTTTATCTAAATCTTTTTTTCTGGAGAGAACAACATTTCATCTTGAAATAATCTTTCCTGGTGTTTTTGAGATCTTCAGAAGGAAGTCCAATGAACTCATTTTGAAGGTAACACATGAAAGTCTCTAGATCAGTGAGGACTAACTGGATCCTTGCTAAGTCGCTGAGATTGAGATACCAATCTGGTAACTTTCTCACACATCTATGAATAAAATCTTCAATTACCTGTCTCTGAGTAACATCAAGTCTAGCAATCTGAACTTCAAGCCATGCTCTGAACTCCTTGATTCTATAAGCATATTGCTCAGGAGGAATGTCATCCAAAGTAAAGAACTAAGATGACTTTGAATCTACTTTAGGAACATTTCTCCAAAACTCTTGTTGCCAACTTTCCCTAGTGTTGTCTCTGGAATCAGAAGGGAAAGAATAAGTAGGTTCTTGTTGCATTGGAGTAGGACCTGAATCTCCAAAATATTCTGATACTCTTAGACCAGAAGACTATTATTGTTGCCCAGTATTAGAACTCTCTAGAGGAGGGTCAGCCATAAAGGCTTGAGGAATTTCAGGTTCTTCATCTGATTCTGAATCACTGGTTTCTAAAACAGTGTCTGATGAGGAATCTTCAGAAGAAAATTATTGAGTGATCATAACAGCCTGTCGTGAATTGTTTGGTGAATCTAAACAGTCATCAAGAAAATTAGTGAGAGGATTCATCATTAGGTTTTATGGAGGAGTTTGGTATGTGGATTTTTATTTCAAATCTAGAGATTTGGGTTTTTGTATTTGTGGTTGAGGAGGTGGAGGTGTTGGTTGGTCTCAGTTAAGGATATGGGTACTTTAGAGGTTTGTGGAGTGAATACTGGTGAAGAAAACTGTTCTTTTCTTTTGGCTATGTCTGGCTTAGAACCAAAATACTCAAGATCAGCTAAGGGTAGGGTTGGTAGTGAACCTTAAGGAGTGAATCTAAGTGATGGTTTTTTAGTCTGAGGTAGGAATGAAGAAAAGGGGGTTGAGGTAAAAGGGTCTATATTGTCTTCTCTCACTGCTTGTTCTAAAGCTGTTAATTGCTGTCTGATACTATCAATCTCACTTTCTTTCTGAATAAGTTGATACAAAAATCCTTCTTTTTCTTTTATCAATGCTTTCATTTCTTCCATTTTTATCTCTAATTTGGACTGTCTCTAAATAGAGATTGTGTGTAGTTTTTGCCTGACTAGTCATGTGTGAATCAAGATTATTCACCTGGTGAGAGATTTGTTCTACACATATCTCAATTCTCTTGAGGACTCTATTTTAAGCTTGAGCATTCTCTGTCTGCCAATTGAGAACTGCTTCAGCTGGAGACACTAAGGGGGGTTTTCCTTCAGCACTAACACCAACAAGGTTCTTAATATAAGAAGTGGTCCTTGCATTAGTGTTGGGATTGGTTACATCTGCCAAGGAAGGAAAGTCTTCTTCATATTAAGTGGTGAATGGCTGGAACATGTAGCATAATGGAGGAGAAGATTGCAAAGGGGATTCTTTGTGAATAATCTTCAGAGCTTGCTTATAACATGGCAAGTGAGCCTTGTTATATTTTAGTTTATTAACAGTAGGTAAAGAACCTTTGCAGTAACTTATGGAAGAAGGAGGGACATAATATGGAGATAACAGATTTGAGATTTGATTAAGTGACAGAGTAGAAGGATCTCTATCATCATCATCCTTTTTTTGATAAATCTGTTATTTTGTGCATCCAGCAATTACAGACCTTTTTAGTTTCTGTCTATAAGGATCACCTTTTTTCAAAGAGGAACGGTAACAATCATCACAGTCACATTTATCCCAATAACAATGGCCATCTCTTTCGAAAGCATATATTGGTCTGCCATGCTTATCAAAAGCTACTATGGGGACATTCTCTTCTTGAGGCCATGGAGTCATCATGAATTAAGTTGGAAAGGCTGATGAGGAAGGAGGAGATTCAATCATGTTTTTTCTATCAAAAACAACTTCAACAGTTTTTTCTTTTTTGGAAATAAAAACTGGTTATGTTGATTGAAGGGGAGTTGAGTTTTCATGAAGCTTCTCATAGTTGGTTACCCATTTTTCTGGTAACAACTTAATCAGGTCATCTCTGGGTATTTTTCTAAGGATGTGAATACAGGTTGGAGAATTTGCAAAATCTACTATGATATGAATGGCTTCATTTAGGAAAGGAAGGTTGAGATCAATAGCATGGTTCTGAATTCTATAGATTAGTTGGTAGTGAAGGGTTACTGCAGTTGCATTAGCAACTTGAGGTGCTCCAATGATCTTGATTTGGACTTTAAGGGCAGACAAGACATGTGGATCATTAAGGGCCAGATTAAAGTTGGGTAAAAGGATAAAAATAACAGTGCCTGCATTTAGGGTGGTTTCAACAATACTAATTACTGCGTTTTGGTACATAAGATACCTTGTGTCTAGAAGAGCAATTCTTGCATAGACCGGTAATCCTTTTCTCCCGTGATAGGTACATCCAAGTTAGATAGCTCCAAAATGGATATGAGTAAATCCATTTGTAATCCATTGAGAAAGAAATTCTTGGGGAATTTGGAGGTCAACAAACTGTTATTGACCTGAGGCTGAAATGGGACACTGATAAAAGGTAGAGGACTGGACATACTTCTTAATTTCTTTAGGACTTCTTTTAATCAAGGTTTTTATACTGTGAGTCCAAGAGGACTTAGATTTAGTGAAAGCATCATAAGGGTTGAGAAAGGGAAGGGAAGTGTCTTGGATTTTACAGGTGTCTGGATATATATATATATATATATATATATATAGAGTACTGCTAAACTATAGAGTTATTATCTTTGACCATGATATATTAATAAGTTTATAATACCTTCATAATTCAAAACCTTGACTGCCACTACCATATAACATTACTTATAGCTTGTGGTAAGTGTTTGACAAAACATGCCATGTAGTGGAAATTTTTTAAAGGAAAGGGATGACTACCAAAGTTTGAAGTCCTTAAATTAACCTCCTAAAATACAATACAATACTTCATCATTATGCCAAACTCAATAGCATATGGTAAAATGAAGAATTAAACAACACAAGATTTACTTGTTTGAAGTGGAGAGACATTGAAAAGACTTTTCTATTAGAATTACCAGTCATCAAAAAATAGTCACACAAATTTGAATAACCACATCCTAAAATGTTACATGTAGAGAGTTTGTTTACTGATGTATTTATGTTCTTAAAATATTTTCTAATTTCAAACTTTTTTTATTTCTATATATAAAAAACCATGTAACAACTTGCTTAAAGAAGTTCTTATATGTGCATGGAATAAGGCAACTGCCTTTAAGAGTTGTCGATTACACTGAGTTCGGCTCTTATTATGGTGGGTCTAGCTTAAGTCCAACATCTCTTTCTCTCACATAATGGGTGTAATACTTTACAACAAACTTTGAAAAGACTCAAGTCCTTCAATCTAATTCCATCAATACTTAAGTCCTTTGATCTAATTTTCCTATTAATTATATGTGAAAAGACTAGGATAACAGTCATTTTAGTCTTAATTTACCATCTTTACTAATAGTAAAAGCCCAAAAATTCATAAATTAAAAAAAAAAAAAAAAACTCAGATCATCTTTCAAATTTGAATCGGAAACCCATCAATATTAACAAATCAAAATCACAACAAAGAAAATAAGAAAAAAATAACAATAAACAATGGAACAACCTGTCATAGTGCCATTGGTGCAAGACTAGCAATGAGCATGAGCAAAATTTTGCTTTGACTCTCTCTTTCTCACACAAACAATCACAAAGTGAAAGGGAGAAAATGTTTAGATCATATTCAAATCCAAGTTAATATAAACAAGAATTAAATATAAAATAGATCCAAATTATCACTAAAATCAAATATTAATTTTCCATTTCTACCTTTTTTTTTGCTAAAAAAATAGATTGGAGGAAAATTGAAAAAAAAAAAAGAAAAAGAAAATTGAAAATCTAGTAAACAAAACCAAAAATATCACTCACCTTGGCCAAAATTGAGGATGGTCAAGTTCTTGAAACCTAACAAGGCCATCATCCTCTGCCACCGTGTTTTTGTTGGAATATTGAACTAGGCTAATAAACATGGAGGAGCTCACCTATTTGGCAATGCTTGATCGTGACAATGACAAAGCTAAACTCTCTGACTAACTGAAAGTTTAAAAATCAATACAAAGGTCCAAGTGCTTTAAAAACTAATAAAATAAGGAAAAATAAAAAAACAAAAATTTCTACCATTTTAATGTCTCTAATCTTCAAGCCATTGACTTGCTACTATTCTTGTTTGATAAAATAGGATTTGCCTTAATGTGCTCCATCAATGACTTCTAATGCAATGGCTTAAAATATAAATAAAAAAAAATATGGACACTAATATTGGTGGAGATAGTCATGATGGTTGTTTATTAAGAAGAGAGAAGGGTTGAATATGGTGACTCAGGAAATAGTAGTCTTTGTTGATGAATTGATGATTCATTAAACTTGGCCATTTCAAAATTGATTGGAGACAAGGTAGTGGTAGATAGCAATAGGGCGTTTTAGGTATAAAAAATTGAACTAGGGATAAGTGTGTTTTAGGTATAAAAAATATTATTATCTATTAAAAAATATATTTTTTAAGTTGACTAATGGAAAAATGTGAAAAAATAGATGAAATGATTAAATTATATGACAGAATCAAAATACAGGAACGAACAAGTTAGTTTCTCAAAAAAGAGACTAGTTAGTTAATTAGCTCAAACCTCAGGAACTAAATAGTTAGTCCTAAATAATTTGAGTACATTAGTGTCTACGTAATCCTTAAGATTTCGCATGCTCAACAAATACATCTCTTAGAATAGGCTTCATTAGTGGATCTATAATTATTTCTAGCATAAAAATGTACTTTATGTTTACTTCTTTGCATGCAATCATGTCTTTAACAAAATTTTATTTGGCATCTATATGCTTGGTTTTACAATGTAATTTAGGGTCTTTAGTATATTCAAAAGCTTCTTGACTATCATAATTGACACTAGATTAGTGCAATTAGTGGTGACCCCAAATGATCCAAAAACCTTTTAAGCCATACAACTTCTTGTAGTGCTAAAGAGAATGCCATGAATTCATTATCCATCATGGATAAAGCTATACATGATTTTTTTGCTTACTACACCAGGATATGATGCCATTACTAAGTAGGAAACAAACCCAAAGGTAGACTTTTTCTCATCTAAGTCTCATTCCCAGTATGCATCAATATAGCCTCTCAAATGTAGATCATAGCCTTGACAGCACAGTAAGTAATCAATAGTTCTCTTTAGATACCTTAGAATCCTCTTTATGGCTTTTTAGTGTGCTAGCCTAGGTTGGATTGGTATCTATTTACCATGCCAATGGCAAAATAAATGTCTGATCATGTACATATCATAGCATACATAAGGCTACCAACTGTACTAACATAAGGAACTCTACTCATTTGTTCCTTTTCTTGTTGAATCTTGGGACATAACCTTTGGATTAAGCCTTTACCTTAGTAATAGATGTATCTATGGGTTTATAGTCTTCTGTTCTAAATTGGTCAAGTACTTTTCAAATATGTGTTCTTGCAAAAAGAGATAATATTTTCCTTGGACTATCTCTTGAAATCTTAACTCTAAGAATATATATAACTTCACCTATATCCTTCATTTCTATGTTTTATCAGAACCATGCTTTGATGTCATGAACATACTATTTATTATTTTCAGCTATTAGGATATCATTGACATACAATGATAAGACCTCTTAGCATATACGCAGTGATCTTCATCAATCATAAAAAAAATCATATGAAATGATCACATTATGAACGTGAATATAGTATTGTCTGAAAGATTACTTAAGGCCATAGATTTAAAAGTTTATAAACTTGATGTCTATAACCTTCTTTAATGAAACCCCCTAGTTATTCCATATAGATCTTTTTATCAAATTTTTCGTTGAGAAAAATAGTTTTTACATCCATTCGATGTAATTCAAGACCCAAGCTTACGACAATAGTTAGAATTAAGTGAACTTAGGTAAACTGCACAATAGGTGAAAAAGTTTTTTCATAGTCAATTTCTTCCTGTTATGTATACCCTTTCGCAACTAAGTGAGCTTTGCACCTTTCAATAGTAGCATCAGCTTTTTGCTTTATTTTGAGAACTCATTTGTTCCCAGTAGCTTTTTATCCTTTTGGGAGATCAACCAGTTTTGAAACTTGATTAGACCTCACAAACTCCATTTCCTCTTTCATTACTTTAATCCATTTATTCTTAATAGGGCAAGAAAGAGCCTCATTAGTGTTCTTTGGCTCATCATCTTCTTGTGGAAAAATCATAGAAGTTTCACTACCTTCAGTCTCAAATTGACGGCAAGGAATACTAAAATGATTGCTTCGATATAATTGAGATTCACCAATTCTCAAATTGCTTTCACTTAAACCAAGATTGCTCCCACTCAAACAAGGATCACCTTCATTTACATGAGATGACGAAATTGAAACAGTTGTTGAAATTAATTCATTATTTGTTAAAATCCTTCTACTTGAATGAGGAGATACTAATAAGTATTAATCCATAGTTTCAAATAGTAAGAAATGTTTATCTATCTCACCCTATTTAGGAAACTCATCCTCTAAATATGTGACGTTATGTGATTCAAACTCAATTACACTCCCACTATCTTACTCACTAATGAAGAGGTTTTAGAGTATCTTATAAGGATACTTTTCTTTCCTCTCAGACCTAATTTTCCATATTTAAAAGAGGAATTATATACATAGGCAGCACATCTCTAAGGTTTCAAAATATTTATGTCGGGTTTTCTTCCAATCCATAACTCATATGGAATGGTGGCAACTGATTTTGTAGGCATTTGATTAAGTATAAATGTGGCAGTCAATAGTGCATCTCCATAAAAGGAGATAGGTAAATAAGCTTATGCCATTATAAACCTAAACATCTCAAGAAATGTTTTATTTCTCCTTTCTATAAAACCATTTTGTTAGGGAGATCTGGAAATACTCAACTAATGTTGTATCCCTTTTTCATCACATGACTCTTTGAACTAATCAGAGAGATATTCTCAGCGTCAATCAATCCTAATTACTTTTATTTTTCTATCCAATTGATTTTAACCAAACTCACATAATTTATAAAGCAACTTAATGCTTTAGATTTGTGAAAAATCAAATAAACATAACCAAATTGAGTGAAGTCATCAGTAAATATGATGAAATAAAATGCTCTGTACCTAGATTTCTTATTCGTAGGACAGCACACATCAAAATCCGTACCTATATTTCTTATTCATAAGACAACACACATCATAATGAACTCATTGCAATGGAAAGTCGGCTCTAGTTCCTTTTCCAAATGATTTTTTGCAATTTTTTTAGGTAGACAATGTCCACAAGTTGACAATTCTACTTTATGAATAATTCTTCTTTGGCTAACCTTTCATTCTTTATTGACCAATATGGCCAAGCCTAGCATACCAAACATTCACATCATACTCATAATCACTTGAAATTGTAAACGCATAAAAAAACTGACATTACAACTACTAAACTCATAATCCAAATCCATAATAATAAAGTCATCCAAAATGTAACCAGAACCATAAAAAGTTGCTCCTAAAGAAAAATTAACATGCATGTCATAAAATTTTTTAGTAAGACCTAACTTAAGCAAAACCAACACTGAGATTAAATTTCGGTGAATCTAAGGATCAAACAACACATCATAAAGGAATAGGGTTCGACCACCATGCATGACTAACTTGCATTATCCCTTTGACTTTAACTTTTGCATTGTTTCGCAAGAATATCCATTTTACTCTATATAGAACTCATCAAAAATCCATGAAGGCTTCTCGATCCTTCACTATATGTTCTGTGGCCCCTGAGTCTAAATCCATAAAGAAAATGAGTAGCCAGAAAAATAGAGCTAGAAACACAAAGTTCACTAACTTATGCATATTGAGGTACCTTTTTAGGTTTGGCACAATCTCGAGCAAAATGACCACGTTTGTTACAATTATAGTATCTCACATTTGCTATATTCCTCTTCTTATTATGCTTTTTTTTTTTTTTTGCCATGTTGGTTTTGCTTGGGCTTATTACTTGATTAAGCCTTTCCCTTTCCTTTATCTAGCTAGGACCCACATTGATTCCTAGACTTCCATCCTAAACCTTCTTGTGAGCAAGATTTGACTGTGTGCTTATCAATACTCGACTTAGTAGCTTCGAGACTATCATCTTCTAGCTCGAGCGGGCATATAGTATCCTCTAATGTTTTAACATTCTCATTGTGGGTAAGATGCATTTTCATGTGCTCCTAGTTATAAGATCAGGATCTAATGACAGTTTGGACTTATTGCTCATCTATCAAAGTATAACCAGCATCTTTCAGCTTAGCTATCGTGTTTAACATATGCCTTAGATGTTTTTCATTGTGTGCTTAGGATGTTTCTTATATGTGCCAAAAGTGATAGTCAGTGATTAGAGTTTAGTAATGGGCATACCTCTAAACTTCACCTTCAATGCAGACCACATGTCCTTAGCATTATCATACTTTAAGAACTCGTCCATGACATCTTTATCCATGCTGCTCAACAACTTAATGTGACCTAGGGAGTTCTTCTTTTTCCAAGCTTCACAGATTTCACAATCCCTTCTATATGGGGTCGTGTTGTCTTATTCAGACTCCTCCATAACAATGTTCAAAGCCTCAAGAGCCTTTTGCTCTTTTAGCACATACTACATCTTCATGCTCTAAATCTCAAAATTATTGCCATTCAATTTCTTACCCTTATTCAATTCAAAAACAATGTTCTTAGAACATCTGTCACTACCAAAAACACACAATTTAGTGACTAAATTTAAAGACTACAGTAAATGAGTCACTAATTAAAAACTAACGAGTGACTACTTAGTGACTACATTGAGGAGATAGATAAAATATTATAGGTTTGTGAGCAATTTACGACTAAGTAGTCATTAAAAATACTGCCAAAAAATGATGGGACATTTAGCTACAAAAATATAGTAGCTAAGTACTCGTTATTTGGCAACTATAGTGTTGTTAGTCGCCAAAAAGAGACTGAAAATAGGAGGGAGATAAAAATATGATGGTGAGAAGGATTCAACGATGATAGTAGTCTCTAATTAGAGACTACATTTAGCGGCTGCTGTTGCAGTCACCAAACCTGACTTGATTGACGGTACCCACGTATGTCATTTTTATGTTTAGTGAGTAGGCTTAGAGATGAACATTTATAATTGCTAAAGTTTTAGAGTTGAAACTCCACCTGCTTCATTTTTCTTTCATCTCTCTCTCTCTCTCTCTCTCTCTGAAATATCCAGCCACCGTTAGTCACACTTCACCTTACCTCACCCTAGTTCAACTGCTCAAGCCGTCCGTTTGTCGTTCATAATCTTTTATGCTTGTTGTGTTCTACGACATGGGCTTCTACAATCAATGGCACAAGTTTCTCCATTTCGATTATCCAGGTCTTCTACCGCTGTCTTCATTGATCTTCATCTTTATCGGTGGTCTTCTCTAGTACAATATTTATTTTTTTTGTATATTTTGATTAAATGTGGTTAATTTTAATTTAGTGTTAGCTTTTATAAATTGTTTAAATGTATGAAAATTTTAGGTAAATTATAGGATAAATATATTACGAATTTTTTTTATATTTGAATTTATTTATTTTTCTGTTATATATTTGAAAATTTTATATGGAAAAATAATTGTTTAGATAAATTTTTCTTTTATTGTTTAAATTAATTTATAATTTCCATTAATTAGTTTATTAGGATAATTGAATAAAATAAATTATGTTAAAATAATTAATTATAAATTTATTAGGTAAATTTTATTTTTAGGGTTTAAATTAATTTAAAATTTGTATATATAATAATTAGTTTATTAAAATAATTGGATAAAATAAATTAATTTAAAATGACAAATGATAAAATTATTAAGTAAATATTAGTTTTACATTAACAATATTAATTTAATATTTATATTAATTAGTTTAATTAGTATAAATTAATAAAATTATATTGTTATTTAAATTTGAAGTTAAGATTATACTTTGTGAATATATTGGAAGTGTTTTTTCCTTTACAGGTTGTGTAAGTAATTGGGTTGTTATGGACTTATAGTCGACACTCTGCCAAATTTTAGTTAGAATATAATGTTAGGATTGATAGAATGGATCAAACTAATACATTTTAATACATTAAATATATATGGATAGTTAGATATGACATGACTAGAAGAACTACTTCATCAAATATGTTTCGAGGTGATTTGACAGGAAGTAATGGTCCTAGACATAGCAGTTCTGGACATGGTTGGTGATCGACTAATAGTCCCTACTCCTTTTCATCCACCTCTACCAGTTAGTTGTCTATAGGTTAGATGGCCACTCCTCCTCTCCCCTTTACCAATCAATCGTTGATATGTAAGATGGCTCCTCTCCCTCTCCCTTTCCCTCCCCCCGTGCTTTCTACAGGTCCCTTACTTCCTCCCTCAAATACGGTAGGTCTATCACTGTTGATGCCTTCTACCCCCTGGTACACCATCTACATCTAAAGCGCGCCTACTAGGGGCAAAACCTCCTTATGGGTTGATGAGAAAGGAAAGTAAGTAAATAATTATGCATTATTACATTATATTGATATTTTTGTATGTTGTTTTATTAATTATTAATTATTATAATTATTGCATTATATTGATATTATTATATATGTTACTAATTATAACTCATTGTTACAACTTGCAAGTTTTTGGATTAGAACACATGCGCACACACGATTTCGGAGAATTTTAGAAACCACGTGTACAAGGAAGGGTACAATTGAAAAACTCACCCAAACTATACACACACACACACACACACACACACACACACACACACACGAGTTTGGAGAAAAGGTATAATGATTATGAGTTTGACATATAGATGTCAATACTAGTTTTCTTTCTCTAGAAAAGAAAACATAATCATGGAATAAATCTAAAGGTTTAGAGTCTTAGAAAATTCCAAAGTATGCAAAACCTTAATAAGTTGTATCATCGCAAGATGAATCCTTGATGTACAAAAGGATAGTAAGAGTATCATCACTTTTTAGTTTTGTATATGGATAACACATTAGTTTGTAAAAGTATTAATGTATTTGCATTTATAGAATGGTTTTACCATTACTTTCTTCATTTAGACTTGATATTAATATTTTATATTCTTGTTAATTCATATCCATAGAGATAGATTTAAGAGAATGTTAAATATGTCTAAGTCAATATTTAGAAAAGATGTTGAATAGTTCAACATGCTAATTCCAAAAGTTTTATTTCTTACAATTTCGATATCCACTTTTTGAGGGTTGATTCCATAGATACCCAAAGAAAGTATGGCATGGATTCTTATAGTACGATTATAGGAAATCTAAATTATACAAGAGTTGTATAATGAATCAAACATCGAGAATGTTGTTAGTATGACTAACAGATTCTAATCCTATATAAGACTAAATTATTAGAAATATAATCAAAATTATTCTAAATTACTTGAGAAGTATTTAAGATTTAATTTTGACAAATGAAGAATGTTACTACATAAATGATAGAGAGTCTATCATTGGGATTGTTGTTATTTATAATGAAGAAATAATTTGCTAGAAAAGTTTTAAGCAAATTGTTATTACAAACTTCATTGTGGAAGCCTAATTTGCTTCATAGGATGTTGCAAATAATAAATTATTTTGAATTTAGCAGTTATGAACTGTTTTAAGAGTTTCTCCAGTATCATGTATATCTGTCTACTGAGATAATAATGGAGCCTTAGCTTATGGCAAGAGAACTCGAATCTCACACTGAAATCCAGAATATTTCTAAAGGCATTAAGATATTATCAAATCAATTGTTGGAATAGGGTGTTCTAGCCTTGCAGAAAATAGCGTTAACCACTAACTTGGTTAATCCATTGAGTAAAGTCAAAAGTTAATAACAGTTAAACTTCATCCTGAGAAGATGAGTTTCTGATATTAAACAGAATGGCTCTAGTGCAAGTGGGAGATTGATAGCAGTATGTACACTAGGAGCCATATAATAGTTGTGTAATAGTAGATATTAATTTCCAATGGCATGATAATATATTCATAATATGAAAAAGGTTTTATATTATTGAATATAGTCCTTAAATATTTATAAGATGGTCTATTCTCAAGTATTGAGAATATAAGAGATAGATCGCTCTTGTATAAATATTTTAAATATGTTCATGATCATAGGATTAATCACTGGGCATCATTAATTTCGCAAGACCATCACCTCTATTTCTTTTCTATAATCAGTATATGGTACAGATGATTATGAAGGTAGTGAGTCTCATGCTGCTTGACATATGATGCCGATATAAACATGTGGATATTCATAGGATGAATAGTCGAACTGTGACATTAGATGATAATAATATAGGGTTTTAGTACTTGTCAATTATTCATCATCTAGGTCATAATAGTGCATATAATTCTTTGACTTGAGGGATACTCTATCTCATATATAAGAAGTTAGGATTTATTATTACTTAGATAGACATACTATTCATATATGGATATATGGCATGTAATGGTTCTAATTTGTTATTTATAGAGATAAGAGGTCGCCAAGATAGAATTCATTACCTCAAGTAAATAAGGTTAAGATCCTATGCTATCTGATTATTCTTGATAACTAAAGCTCCTGGCCAAGACAGACAGATTCACTTGAAAAAATTTCTAGTAGGAATGTAATCTTATGAAGAATTAGAACTAAGATAAAGACATAGAATCGAGGTACATTAGGAATTTGACATAAACCATTACCCTAGCCGAGATTGGGATCTTTAATGAAGAGATTATAATGCATGATGATTTATGATCAATGGTCCATGTAATGTTTAAAGTTATCAACTATAAATATTCATTTCTAATTAAGTAGTCGTGACATGGAATGCTAGCTGTCCCTCATGACTTATGGGACTAAGTGTGAAGTGAGGATTTCACATTGGTAGAGAAAAATATTTTCTCATTCCCATTGCTAATTAGACATGAATCTAGAAAGTCACAACAGTGATCACCTTCCAAGTGTAAAAAGTTTACCGTAATAATTAATTAAAGTGTTTAATTAATTGATTAGTGGTAAAATGATTAAATATATAATTAAATTTACAAGGATCCTAGTATGTCCTAATGTTTAATCTATGAAGGTTTCTATTCAATTAAATCTTAATTTGTATATGATGCAAATGAGAAAGGTTAAATTGAAAACTGATTTAGACTGAATCAAAGACATAATTTTAAGCTTAATGAAAACCCTTAACATATGAAATGTCACCAAAGTCCATATGTGATATGGTTAAAAGGCAATTTAGCAATTAGAGAATTTTCTAATAAAGTTAAAATTGTAATTTTATCCTAAAGGATAAAATAGTCATTTCACCATTTGAAGAAGCAAAGTCCACTTTGTCCCTCCACCAAACGAAGAGCTAAAAGGGTTTTTTTTTTTATCTTTATGAAGACTTAAGAGTTAAGTCTTGAAGAAAATAAGTATAAAAGGGTTTAATGTTCATTTTCTTCATAAGCAAGAGAACATCATTTTTCATTTTGAAGCATCTTGAGAGAGATTTGAGAGAGAGAAAGAAAATATGAAGAAAGTGTTTCTTCAATTTTTCTTTTGATCTTTAATTCTTTTCTTTGTTCTTTATGAAAGAAAAATGCTTGCAAATTCAAAATATGTTTAGTCAAAAACAAACCAAAGAGAAACCTTAAACTTCCTAAAGGTTTTTTAGGGAAAAAATTGAATCAAATTGGATAACTAAAAGAGTGATTCAAGAACACCAAAGAAACTAAAAAGAAACTTGGAGGTGAGTTAGGTATGGTTGATTTAGAGGTTTCACACTTGGGAAGCTCTTTATTAAAGAAACGAACCTACAAGAGGTAATATGATTACTCTTCCTTCTTTTTTATATGCATATGTGTTTTATACATAAATTAATTGATTACTTGAATGAATTTTGGACCAAAATTGGGTGAAGTGAAATTTTTAAAATGTTTGAAATTTCACCTCACCACTTTCCTTTCGCTGCGTTTGGCTCCACCATTTTTTTAGCAGCTGCTATACAAACCTAATCTAATAGGGAGGGTGAAGAGGGGTAAGAGGTGCAACCCCCTATCATGGAAGATGATGTTATCTATCTGCACATTGTAACTACAGATCAAAAGAGATAACATCTCATCTACAGGATTGGAGTCGCTCTACTAAATATCAAGATAGAAGCTCCTCCCAACCAATGCATCAACCTCCGATAATTGAGGAATGCATTCGAAAATTGATCTGGGAGCAAATTCGGATCGAGCTTCAATAGCTACAGAACATTTTCTCATTTATGTTTAAGTATGGGGTTGTAAGAGGTTCAGGATATGATGGGAGCTACGCCCCAGTACCATACATCAACTGTGCCCACTATTTGTCCCACAAATGAGCATCTGATTGTCGACCGTAATGTTGCGGCCAATGATCCCTCCATTCAATAGCTATATATAAACTATATATTTCTTTTTTGTCTATTTTTTTTTGTATATATTTACATTTAATTATTCTTTTGCTAAATTAATTGCACATCTTAATTATTAATATACTAATAGACAAAACTTTTAAAATTTAAATTTAAATTTTTTGTGAATCAAATTTATTTTTTATATATTATAATTTTTATGATAAAATTTACATCAAATATAGCGACTACATTTAGCTACTAAAAATGTAGTCACTAATGTTAGTGACTTCATAATTAATTGCAATATAGTTGCAATCTATAGTTGCTTAACACTGACTTTGGTACATAATTAGCTACTATCTTCATAATTTGGGGACTAATGTCGTAGTCGCCAATTAGCGACTACCTAGCAAGTAAATAGTTATAGTCAGTAATTAGCCATTATTTTGCTAACAAGAAGAGATTTAATGATGACGTGGTTTAGTCACTAATCATATTTAGCAACTAAAAGAAAATAGCTAGCAACTATCTTGTATAGTATCTAAATTGCGTGTTTTTGGTAGTGTGTAGAATGCAAAATTCTATAAGACATACACCCAATATTAACGTCTAGCGTTACATGCATTTACCTTGTCATTAATTAATTATGCCAATAATTACATACAATAGGTCTACTATCAAAAGGTCATTATGTTTCCAATCATCGTCCTAGGTTCTAATGGAATATAATTATTGATTTAATTAATTCGTGAAAAGTCTCATTTTTAAAGTCACTAAAACTTTTAGAATTTGTTATGTATTTCATGAATATTAAATGCATCTATTTATATTTAATTACAAAAATTTAATATATGTCGATTAATTAAAAATAGACATAATTAATTGAATGAGAATAAATGTATTTAACAAAACAAATATTCATAAATACATAAATAAGTTCTGAACCTAAACCGTAAACTACACAAAGTTTGAAAGAATTCCTAAAACAGCATTAAAATCATAAACAAATTCTAAACTAATAATATAGGAATTTAAAAGGAATGGAATCACTGCGTCTGTTGTAAAACTCATACAAGAGGCCTAGGAAGAATGGTGACAACTTAGATGGACCAAAATTGACTCCATTAGTGCAATTTCCTTACAAAATCCATCACAAAAAAATATTATGAGTCTGTCAGACATCTAACCATACGATATCTAATGTATCTTTATAACATTGAGATAAAGCAGACTTCAAAACCTTATACCTCTCAAAATGGATAAGTAAACCATCTTCCTAAATAGTCTCCTGGATCTTATTTTGACAATTATGATCCGATTGACCATATGTATCACTTGCCCACCAGAAGGTTTAATTACTAAATCTTTCAAATTTTTACTCATCACACTTACTTTTTTCATTCATTTGCATTATTAATGTCCTTAGGAGTCCTTACAATAATTGTCATAATTTTCTGTAGCAAATACAAAGAATAATTCCATTAATATGCAACCAAAAATACTAATTATTGTGATCAGAAATAATTAATCAAATGATGTGTTCATTTGACTTATCGGTCTACAAAATAATTTTAGAAAAATTTTTAATTTTTCTGAGATCTGAAAATAATTCTCTGAAATTTGATAATATTATATTCCATAAAAAATTAATTTTCAAAATTTAAAAATTAATCTTTAACCCTAGAAAAATTAGGATAATTAAAGTTAGGAATTTAGGAATAAAAATGAGCCCTAGGGAACATGGCATGCCCCCACGCTCTCCCTTAGCGGTTGTACAAAAGATAGTTAATTAATTTTTTTTTATTTAAATACACATTCAAAATGACATGTCATTTGCTAAAAATGACATTCTACACGACGCTAAACAGCACATCTCAGTCAGTAACAAAATAATGCTGTTATAGCATGCTTCATGCACCAGAAGTAGCTTGTGTGGTCCACATTCAGCCATGAGGAGATTTTTGGATCCTAGAAGATTTTTTTGGTAGGGTTTTTAGGGTTCCTAAGTTCATTGGTCCAATTATTTTCACCAAAGAAAACCTCTATCCTAAAGTTTGAGACAACATACAAATATACTGGGAGTGAAATATATAATTCTACTATTTGTTGTCTTCAACCTTAGCCAACAATTCTAGAAAATGACACAGAATACATGTTCAATTGACATCTATAAGGCTATATCTCAGTCACTACTACGCTAAATAATGAAAATAATGTATCAATTTAAAGCTTGCAGCATCTATTTTACAATGATACTAAAACTATTTCATAATTTGACTTATACAGAGACATATTTATGCAACAAATGTGCCAAACGATCATGATTTCAAGACAAAACAAAGTCTAGAAAAATGCATTCAATCAATAATGCAATTGATTCTTTAGTTTATACATATTGTAAAGGCCCATATATCATACAAATAATCACAATATTAAATATGTTAGTTATGAAACAATTATCTACGTAATCGAAGCAAAATATTTTAAATATTTAACTTTTTTATATTGTGATTATATGCAAACAATTGTGACTAGAAATCTAGCAATAAATGCTCTAATACCAATAAAAAATGAAAACGTTAAAAGGATTATTCTATTAAAATTACCGGTCACCGAAAAACAATCACACAAAATAGAAAGCTCTTGAGTAACCACAGCCTAAAATCTTATTTATTTGCGGAGTTTTTTTTTTTTTTTTTACTGATGTATTTTTGTTCTTAATATTTTTGCTAATTTCAAACTTTTCTTTATCTCTACATATAAAAATCCATGTAACCTCCTTAGAAAAGTTATCATACCCTAATGGAACAAGGGCAACCGCCTTTTCCACTATACTACATTGGGCTCCCGTTATGGGCGAGCCTAGCCCAAGTCCAACACAAAAATTGCAAAGATTCTTTGCAGGTAACAGTAAGAGAATGAACTCTCTATTTCAAAAATTATATACATATTCAACGTACCGAACTAAATATGGCCTAAAAAGCAATCACCAATTTTATGGCAAAAGATAAAATAAAAATGCCATTCGATCCTCAAAAAAACAGGGGAATCCAGACCACTCTGTATGGCAAAGAAAAATCAAACACCTACTACACAGAATCTTCAAGCTTTAAGAAATAGCCAATTTTTGAATAAAAGATTCTTTTTATCCAGAACCTGTGGTTATATAGTATTCATGCCAGCTTAAGTATTTTACATCTGTGTTAGTATCTAAAACATGCATAAAATATGCATCATAGGTAACTCAAGAAAGGCAAAAAAAAAAAAAAAAAGTGATGGTACAAGACAAAATAATATCTGCTTCTATTTCTCTAATTGCTTTCAAATTACTTGGCTACCTGCTCCAGAATTGGAACCTTCTTCCAAGTATCTTCCAACACACTCGACTGCAATGGTGGCAGTGAAAAAACACTAACAGTAGAGCTTCCACTCCGAATTTCGTTCAAAACTCGCAATGCTGATATGGTGCTCTTCATATATAAGCTCTCGATATGTTCAATCTCTGCAAGTTCCTTGGGCACTCTGAGCAGACCATCATTCTTGGTGGTAGCAGCAGAAGTTGAAGGATCGCATCCTTCATCCCCATCAGCTACTTCAACTAAAGATGCTGGTTCATTTATTGGGAAAAGGTGATCAAGCATTCTCTCGCACTCTTTCACAAGCTTGTATAGAAGGTCAGTAGTGAAGAAAGGCTGCTGCAAGACCTTCTGGATGAAGGGCAGGCGAATCAGAGCACCTGTTCTTTTGTCATACTTCTTAAGTATTTTTACCAATCCTGTTAACAATACACCAAGTTAGCTATCTTCAATCAATCTCAAAGAACAAATAAGACCCAAAAAAAAAAAAAAAAAAAAAAAAAAAAAAAAAAAACTCAAATCTATATACATATATTTAATTAAACAAAAGAAATATTTAACTACCTGTGTAGTTGAGAGCACTATAATTCTCCAGCAAAACCATCTCTCCGTGAAAGTCAACAATCTCTTTCCGAATTTTTATCATCTCCTCATTGAAATCTTTTGCCTTTGCTACCCTATCTTGCAGCTCCTGGCATCATAATTACAAAAATTTGAATTTCAGATTTAATTAACATGCATCTTCAATTTAAAGTTTCCAACTTTCATTTTCTTTCACTAATTTGAAGTAGTAGAAACCATAAGCATAACTAAAAATCAAGTATTGTTTAACAACATATAGTACTTTATTCCACATGTAACTAAATGTAAAAACAAAAAAGAAAAAAAAAAAAAAAGAATTAGTTGAGTCTGAATTTATTCGTAACTCTCTCCACCCCACCATATCCAACTATGAAACTTACTGCCTAAATTAAAGTCTTAACTGAAATTTTTCGGCCGAGGTCCTAATGTGGAATTTCAAGTAATTAAGGTCATTCCTTAAATGCTAAGCTTGGATGTTTGCCCCAGACATATCATATCATTATCAGATAAGAATACACTTTATCTTTTTCACCCAGTAAGATGGGAGGTATATTCAGTAAAGACAAGAGAAAAAGGTTCCCTCAATGTTCACCACTCAATTACAGAAAGTGTAAAATATCTATTATTTGCTAGATAAGGACGGAAAATTCTAAGCTAATTTTGAAGTAACAATCTTTCTGTATACTAAGCAATCACGAATTGGTATTTTAAAAATTTGCACAAATATATACTCAATCGTTTTGCCCCGCATGTAATTCTTGCATTGGGAGTGGTCTAAGCATCTGATGTCTGATGTAGCCAGTCTAATAAGATAATCATATCTTTTAAACACGGAAATATAGGCTTTTAGATATAATATATTACTGTTATTTCTTGAATTTTGAATAGTAGGGAAAAATTGTACAATATTATTTGAAAATGACATTAATCAATTGGAACTTTTCTTTTTTCTTTTCTTTTTTTTTAAAGTAAATTTGGCTTCAACATATATTCAAAAAAATTTTAGCCCAAGAGACAATTAAGATATCATTAAACAAAAACTTTCTCAAAAAGAAAAACTAATTAAACTCTCAATAACCTGATAGTATTCTATAATAAAATTGGATAAATTATTCAAATCATATATACATTTATATCGAGAAATTTCAGTTTTTAATATTAAATTTTCCATTTGCATGCTATATCACATTCAAAAAATTACTACAAAAAAATCAATAGTATTATTCTAAAGTAACTAATTAAATAAAACACCGCTCATGTATCAAAAACATTGTAGCCTATGCCATAATAAAAGAAAAAAAAATTGAAAAGGCAAATTCTCAGTAATTTGGCGCATGGGACATGTTGGAGGAATATACCAGGGCACAACTCTCTCAACGGCATATTTATAGATGCAAGCCAGTTGTAAAAGGGGACAACTGGCAAACAAATATAAGTTTGTTGACAAAAAGAAACGGCAACCTGGTAAGCCCGCCTAAATCACTAACGGCTTTAACTGTCTCCGTTACTGTACCCTTTTACTACGCCCATTCAACCAGTTTCATCTCAAATTAAGATCTATCTCTGAAACGACACAGTTTCATACAAATTTATTCTTTTTTTTTTTTTTTCTTTTACCATTTTTAACGCAGTTAAAAGGTGAATTCGCATTCAATTAAATTCCTAACAGAAAAAATTTTCCCGGTAACCAAACAGATAAAAGAAAAAGAATAAAAAAGAATTAATACCTTCAATCTGATGATATACTCTTCCTCTTTCTCAACGAAGAAGGTATTGAATTTCTCAAGTTCGTCTTCCAACAATTTAATGAAATCAATCTCTTCTTCTGTCATGCCACCGACGTCCTTATTATCTCCGCCACCGTCGGTACAATCACCGGCGTCCAATCTCGGGCGTTTATTGGGCCTATCTCCGGTTTTGTTTGGTTCTATGAGCTTCAATCTCTTCTTGAGCTCCTTATAGGAAAGGAACTTGTCTCGCCATTCAGGTAAGGTCTCCTCGATCTGATTGCTAAGGCTTTTTCCAAACTTCATGCTTTTCTTATGGTTTTTTGAAAGTATTATAGAAGGAAGAGAGAGTTTGTGTGTTTGGTTGGTGAGAAAATAAGAGGGAAAGTGAAGGAAAAAGCGAGAGAGAACAAAGAAGAGGAAGGTGTGGGGGTGATATAACGGTAAGCGAAGAATATTCGAGGGTTAGTATTGGAATATCCATTATTCTATGAGAGGATATCTGTGGTTTTATTCCTTATGATATAGAGAGAAACATTAGATTTTTATCTTATTTTAATCATGTCTCTCTCTCTTTTTTTTTTTTTTTTTTTAATTTCCTTTTCGCTTTTCCCGGCTTACAGTTACACGTGGCATTTCAACTTAGTGGCTTGAAGGCTTTCTTTTTTTTGTTTTTTTTTCTTTTACAAATTAATATTTAATTATTGAGATTTGATAAATTAATTTTTTAAAAACTAATTATGTAGTAATATGTTATTGTCCTTTTCATTAATAAATTAATTTTTTATTGTTCGTTAAAATAATTTTTAGTAGTCAAATAAAAATTTTACTAAAAGTATTAAAATACCATTAATTGTAAGAAGAAAAGATAATTCAAAAATCAAATTGATTAATAATTTTTTTTGAATTGTTTAATTAGATTCAAAATTAATTTTTTGATATAATCAAGACTATATTTTTTATTGTTAGGCTATCAAAATTCAATTTTTATTTTAAGTTTTTTAAAAATAACATTATATATTTTAATGATATAAATAAATTATATTTTTACAAAATTTACATATATATTTCAAAGTAATTAAAAGGAAATGTTATATAATTTTTTACATCTGTAAAAATATTTTTTTTATTATTTACTATATAAAATATATTTTTATTATTTAATTAATTAAAATCTATTTGTTCATTTAATTAAAAATATTTTTTTAATAAAGTTAATTTCGATCAATTTATACTCAAAATTCTTGATTTTAAAAGTAATTTCAATATCATTAAATTGGAGTTGCACGTATTTTAGTTGGAGGTTAATTATCAACAACTTGCATATCTAAAATATGAATGCACAACTTTTTTTGAGGAAAGCATATCTTTAATTCAATCTTGGATCTTAAAATATAAAAAATATCTGTTAAGCAGTGCAAATGTATTGGCTTGGTTATTATCTTGTATTCATTCCATTATTGTGATTTGACTTCCCAAATAAGATTTAAAGATTATTATTTATAGGCTTTTTCTCTTAAAAAAAAATTATATGATTTTATTTTATTGTAAAATATAATAGCGAAATTCAAAAGTGAGAGAATAATTATCTAGTGTATCTCACCCACGTTAAGTATGTCCACTTCAAAGTTAATAAATAAATAATATTACTTTGCGGGTGTTATTTTTATTATTAATGTATTCATATTAAAATTTAAATATTGTATTTTATATTTTTATATATATTTTGTTTATTGTATAGATATTAATAATAGATATAATTAATTTTAAAGTTTGGTGCTTAAAATATTGAGTTTAATATTAAAATTTTAGTGACCATATATATATATATATATATATATATATATATATTGGCCTATAGAATAACAATGGAAAGAAGTAAATATAAAAAAATTGAATGGATTGGTTTAGGTTGTTTTAGTTTTATATTATTTTTATTTATTATTATTATATTGTGAATCATAAATTATTTATAAATATTTATAAAATTTTTTTGTCATAATATATGTAATCTAATTTAGTAAATTATATATTAAACTTTAATTTTTTCTTTTATAAGAAAAGAAAATAACATGACTTTATTTTACAAGAATTTGAATAATTTTCAAACAATTCAACAATTTAAAACTACTCAAAATTCTATTTAAATATACAAAACTTATATAATAATAATAGAGAAATTTCAAAATTTTTATATGAGGTATGTATGTGATAAGAAGTTCTTTACATTTATTTTCAATTTATATATAAATACTAAATTTTATGGTTTTAATTTTTGATATATTATGATAATTGATAAAATATTATTAAATATATTTTTATTTTTTTCAGTTTTGCCTAATTAAAAAATAGTGAGAAAGATAATTTCATTGCCTCTCTTCTTTTATTTTTTCATAATAAGTTTTCCTTGCAAAAAAAAAAAATAAATACTTTGATATCAATAGGTATAGAATATATTATTATAAAATATATCTTTAGATTTTAATATTTTTATTTTTCATTTTGGCTTACTTTAAAAAATAATGGCAAATATAATTTCATTAATTTTTTAATTTTCTTTTTAACAATGAATTTTCTTGGAAAAATATATATATTTTTAATAATATATTATCGTTTGGCTAAAAATATGTAGTATTACTGGATACATAAATACTTTTTATTTTATTTTTTTATATATTAATAAATAATATATATAATGTATTATAATATAAAATATATATAAATTGAAAAAGATCAAAGCAGGTGTTCCGAAAATTAGTATTACAAAATATTTCTTATCTTAAATTTAAGACCAATCTATAGATTGTTGTCCATTACTTCTAAATTAAAAATATTATTTTTTTAATTACAATAACAATTATCAGAAAATAAAATAGGAAAAAGTAATAGTAACTTTAATTGCGTCCGCAGAGGTAGAGCCACAGAGAAGCGGAGCCTAGTGAACACTGAACAGGGAGGTTTGCTCATTTAAGACGCATGGTATAATTCCAAAGCATATCCAAAGCATCCTGCTCTCTCTTGTATCCATTTTCAATAATCAATGCGAAAGTCAGAGAAATTAAAAAAAAAAAAATCCCTAATAATTTATAATTTCATTTGTTATTAGCTTTGCATAAGTGAGTTGTTATCATGAGTCAAGTCATGCCAATATATCAGATAAGCGTGTCTGTGTACAAATTAGCCAAATTATTCGAAAATATATTTAAAGAGAGATAATATTTATCATAACATAAATAATATTTTTTAAGGGGAAATTTGAAAACATTATTTATGATTCAAAATATCTTGATGGATCAAACAATCAGGTACGCAGGTCATTCACAAGAGAAGGGAACTATTGCCCTCTTTAAATTTTAAATTTTTTAGAATATATAATATTAGTAATATGATTAAAAGTTAAAATTGCCCTTTTTAAAAATTTATATTTGTCCCCCTTATTATTAGTTTAAGGAAAAGTTTAAAAAAAAAAAATTCTTTTTGTCTCTCCTTCTCATTTTCTTTTTAGTGCTCTAATAAATTTTATTTTTTAAATTATTGTCGATCTTTACTTTTTAATCAATGATGATTTTAATATCTTTTTAAATTTAGTTTTGACAGTCTCATTCCTATTATTATTGTCGCATTCACCACTGATTTCACTCATATTTCATTATTTACTTATGTGTCCTTCTTTATCGTTGCTCAATACTCATTCTGCTTAATCTCATTCTTTACCTCCTTACTTTTGTCATCGCTTCTCCATCTCTATTTTCACCATCTGCTTTCTGAATGGATTTGTATTCTAGGGTGATATTTTTCATTTAATTATTTTGTATTAGATTGTATTTTATTTTATTTTTTATGTTATTTTGTTTTTTTTTATTGGAAGTTTTGTTATGTTTTCCCTTATTAAAAATAATTTTTTTGTTTCGAGTTTGATGGTATATCTGTACACTATTGCATTTTAAATGTTTATAAAAAGCAATAATTTATCACATTATTTCACTATTACAGTCACAATTTTTCAAAACTAATTATATATCAGTTAGATTGTCACAACCTGACTCTAGGGCATGTAATCGGCATTAAGGCACGAGAAAACTTAAGACTTTTAAAACTCGTAATCAGTCTGACTAGAAAATCAACAGACAATATAATAATTTATACATACATGATCTCATTACCCAGGACTATGAGCCCACCTGTTAGAGTCATCACATCACATTACATCATAACAATTCTAACATACGTTAATAATTTTATCATCCATAAATATCAGTTAGTAGGGGAAATTAATCATACTACAATATAGACAAATAATATTGATATTGTAGACACTATATTTGAACCAATAGGTCCTTCAATTTTTAAAATTTTAGTAAATTAAGTAATCATTTTAACTTTAACAAATTTTTATAATTTTCTTGTTTTTCTAGAATTTTTATCTTAAAACAAAATTTTAAATTTGCATATTTTTCAACTTTACTTTAAATTTAGAAAGTATATTTATGTTTTCTTTATTTTTTTAATTATGAAGTGCTAAAATTAAATCTTAGAAATATGTATAATTAAAAATGATTTTTTGGTTTTATTACTGAATTAAAGGATCTTTTCAATATTTGAAAAAAGAAAATAAAAATAAAAATAACAAATAATAAAATAATAAAAAAAGCCTTAAAGACCCAGCTCTCTCTCTTTCTGGCTTGGCTCCTTTACCCAAAAATATGACCTTACTCCCTCCTTTCATCTTAATCACCAACTCATCAACTCCCAGGAGACTCCTCCTATCTCACCTTCACCATAATTGACCCTCACTCAACACAGCCCTTATCTCACCAGCATGATTTTTGCACAAATCAAGTCACCTTCAACACTGCATTCATCAACTCAGAAACCCCATCACAGCTCATACTCACTTCTTCCTTTCATTGACTCCCAAGAGACTCTTCTTCTTACTTGAACAAACCTATTCATCAACTCAAAAACCCTATCACAGCTTATACCCACTTCTTCCTTTCATCAACTCCTGGAAGACTTTTTCTCTTTACCTCACACAAAAACCACATCTCTCTTTGGTTATCACTGCATCTTGTCTCTTCGCATGCTAATCACTACTATCGAAAATCACAATTATGAATTATGGTTATATTGTTATAATTATTATTGATATAAAGGGTGGTCCTTTGCCTCTCGATTTTGTTATAAAATATTTTGATTTGGGTCCTGATGTTCGAAAAATCAAAGGAAAATGAGCTGGGCCATATAATTTGATTTGGGTAATGATTTTTATCTCTCAATAAATTTATTTTATTTTGATGTTGATGGTTATCAATTGATATGTATTCATTGAGTTGTTTGGATCTCTTGCTTTTTTGTTGAATCGATATTATTGAAATAGTGCTTGTTTTCGATTTTTATTGGCTAATGTTTTGAAAAATTGTAGGCCTGGTTAAGCTTTGGTTGTTCTTAGTGCTCTCTTGCTCATGATCTTCATGTTTGGATTTGGACATTAAACTATTTTTGTTATTCTAGTCTTGTGCTCAATTTCTTCAACTAAAGCATCTAGTCCTTGCTAATTTGTGCTCCTATAAAAAATGGGTCTGGTTTTTCTTTGAGGGATTAAAATCGCATTGTTAACTCATTTTGATACTTGAAATGGATGGGTTTGTTTCTTTTTCGTTGGATTTCTCAGCCATTCTATTTGGTGCCTCTTTGTTTTCTTTTGGGTGTGTATTCATTCAGATTAAATTTCTGATTTGAGTTATTTCAAGTTATTGTAGTTAGAATGGAAGTGACACAAGAGGGATATCACATGGCCATGTAACACATGGACTACACGGTCGTCTAATTCAAAACGAGTCTATCCTAAAATTTTTAACCAACCTAAATGAGCATTTAATGCTCCTAACTACCCGTCATTAGATATTTGACCCCTTTTTCACAAAAATTTTTGAGCCTTTTTCTCACTTTCTTTATCTTTCTTTATCTTTCTTTATCTTCTTCACTTTTTCTCAATTCTAAACATCTCCATGAGTAATTCTTCAAGATTCTTCAAGAAGAGATAAGATTTTGGGCCTTTTAGTGCAAGTATTGTTCATCTTGGATAGTGATTCAAATGATAAGATAAGATTTGATTAAGCATTTTCTAATTGATTGAGTCAAGATTGAGTTAGAATTAAATTGTTAATTGAGTTTTAAGTCAAGAATTGATGAGTAAAAAAGTTTATATGTAATTGATTAGCTTATTTGTGATTATTCTTGTAAGATATTAATGACATGGCAACTAGAGCAAAGTTAAAAGTATATGGATTTTATTATTGAATCTATGTTAAAATTGGATGAGTAAATAAATGAGTATATGGTTAATTAGCTTGATTATGATATCTATTATTAATTTATTGATGAAATAGCAATTAAAGGAAAGTTAGGATTTATGAGATTTCTTATAGAATCTAAGTTGGGATTAAGCTATTAGATGGAAGTAACAGAAAGTCTAAATTAAAAGGAATATTGATTGAGTTTGTTTATTCAAAATTCATTGATTGTGGACATTAGAGGACACTAAGAGAACAATGAAGGATATATGTGATGTGAAAGGAGAATTCATGAATATCGAAGTGCTATTTGAATAGGGTAAGTGAAAAATATATATGCTATCATATTTGTATTTCAATCCTTAATGCTTATTGTGTTTTTTTCATTGTTATGCTACCATGAATGTGAACTATTGAATAATAAAATAACCCATGTTGACCTATGAACTAAAATAAATTTATTGTTCTTCTTTATAAACCCTTAACATCGTTTCAAATTCTAATGAGCCAAATCTCAATATATGAATTAAGTTTAAATTAATTCTTGAAATATGATAAACTTTGTTAATTGACTTTCTAAATCTTAAAGATCCTAATAATTGATCAATTGAAACTATAAATAATGAAATCCATTTGTATAAGATCCATAATCATAACTCAATCAAGTTAATAATACTTTCTCCATGTAAATTATTTAAGAATTTCATAAAATTATAAAGTCTATGTATCTATAAATGTATACACACTTATTTCTTCAATTACCATGAATATATATAACTGTATCAAGAATTGAAAATGCCTAAGTACTTAAATGATGTCCATGCTTCTCTTTCATGCATGAACTATCTATGGTTCATGACATTGATTGAACCATGTATTTATATTTATATAGACATATATCAAGGGATCGAAATACTTATTTAGGTTTAAACTCATAATGGAACACTCGGGTTCAGATATGTTAATTTTGAAAAGATATTAGAGTTACCACCTTAATTTTATTTTTATTTGGAAAAAAGTTAAGGTAAAAATCCAATTAAATGACTCCAATTTTATCCCATAGAAAAAGTACACTGGTCCTCAATTACCAAAGAGAATTCAGGGACTAGGTTTTTGGTTTATTTAGAAAAAGATCAGTTTGGTAAAGTTTATACAAAATGATTAGAATTGATTTCATGAACAATTTATATAATGCATGACATTTATTCATTCAACAATATAGTAATTAAGGGAACAAGAAAGTAAAAGGAAAATATTAAATTTATAATGAAAATCCAAAATAGGGAATATTTCCTCTAACCCTTATGGGTTCTAGAAAAGTTTCATATTCCCCAAACTAAATCCTAAAGTATTGCAAACAAGAAAAAGAAAATCCTAAGTATGTAAAGAAGATGATGGGGGAGAAGTTGCTTTATTTTAATTGGGTTCATTGCTTGAACCAAGTATGTCTGCGTAGTCCTTTGAATGGGAATTAGAATCTACACAATTCTCCTTTCTTATGAATGGGTTTATTTAGCCAAACCACTTATCATGTTTTAATTGATTGAGTTGATTGATTGATTACCAAGTTAAGTTAATTAGTTCATATTTTAATTAGCTATCCTAATTGAATCAATTAAGAAAAGGCAAGGAATTTTGGAGGAAAAAGAGAAAATCCCAAAGAGACAAATATTAAATAAATCCCAAATAGGAAGACAATAAATTAATCCCAATGAGGGAAACAATAAAATGAATAAATAAAGGAAAAGAAAAGAAAGGGGAACGGAGACTTACCTTGGACGGTGGATGACGACTTACCTTAGACGATGGGTGACGGCTTGCCTTGGATGGCAGGTAGTGGCTTGCCTCAAATGTTAAGAAACTTTTGACTTGATAGGTCGACTCAAAAAGTCGCAATCCAACTTGCTTTGCAAAGCAATGAGCAATAGCAAAGCAATAATAAAAAGAAACACTTTAGAACTAAAATGCTCATTCCTTTCGAGCCAAGCTAAAAGAAATATCTATTTGCTTTGAGATCAAAGGGTTTGATCAAGCAATGTTGAGTGTCAAAATGAGCTGGGGGTTTAGTTTATATAGGCTGAAGGCTAGAGGGGAAAAGCTAAATTTTCTATATGGGATCGAAAAACAAAGTAGTGACCGCATGTGGGCCCTGTGGTCCCACACATGGTATGTGCGGTCATCAAATTATAACCGCATGTGCTTATGCAGTAACCACATGAGTCCATGTGGTCATCGCACTGGGCACTACATTCATAAGCCCTGAATTCCCCAATTTAGCTTATTTTTGGCTATTCTCGACTTGTTTTAACTTTTGAGGACTTGGGAACCAATTTTAGGGGTTAGTATGGTACAAGCGGGCATAAAATTAAGAGTTCACAACTGCCCCCTCATCAAAATCAGCTAGTATGTAAGGTGATTCTAATGATAGTGAACCCAAATATGAGGGATGGAAAAAAGAACCAAAAGGATGTCTAAGTCAGGATTTAGACATGTTTGGGTGAAAGGTGTGGTTGATTTTGAGATAACAAAAGATGGCAAAAGGAACCATAATGATATTTAAGGAATTGTTCCTAAACATTTACGGGTGAAAAATGCAATGGATAATAGATGGAAAAATGGACCATAAGGATGTTTATGTGACAGTTGTTAGACATATATGGGTGGAAATGGTAGATTTTGAATAAAAAAGGCAAAAAAAGAAACCACAGGGATGCCTATGTGATTGTTACTAAACATTTATGGGTGAAGTTTCGAAAGAATTTTGATAAAGGGGCAGAAATAGGAACCACATAGATGTCTAGGTGATAATTACTAGACATATATAGGTGGAATGATTGAAAGCATTTGATACAGTGTGAAAATAGGAACCACAGAGATACCTAGGTGATCGTTACTAAACATGTCCTAGGATGGTCTGAAAACTTTGAAAGATCAATTTAACCCTATGTTAGGTTGATGATCTTAAGGCTATCATAGAATGGTTTAAAAAGTTTGAAAGAGAAATCTAACCTGATGTTAGATTGATGATTCTAATGTTGTCCTAGGATGGTCTGATGTCGAAAGAAGATACCTAATTCATATTTAAGGTATGGATCCTAAGACTATCCTAGGATGGGTCTGATATTGATGGTTCCAATCTTGATTCAGGACTTTGTTTGATGATTTGCTGAATTAAAGATCCATTTTTCTTTGGAAAATTAGATTAATGACCTCTCTTGATTCAGATTGATGATTCGTCTTGATTTAGGAGTCTGATTAATGACCTGCTCTAGTGTGAAATACATTTGGCTATGCATGTGAAGGGTCATTTTAGTATAAAAGTGATGATCTTTTAAGAGAAAGATGTACCATTTTGGAAAAGGTGAAATTTGAAAGGGAGGTGCCCCTATTTTAGAATGATAAAGAAAAGTGGTTTGGAAATTTTGTTTGGATAGACTAGCTTAGGGACGGTAGGATCACACTCGATTTAGAGCAAGCATGAGGGCTAGTTGAAAGGTCAGTCAAAGGCAACTAGTTTGGCCTTGGAAGAATACTAGGCTAAATGTGGAAGAGATCAATCTAATCAGCTCATAAAGGCTTAGGCTAGACTGATCTTGGAAAATGTTTGGTTTGGGATCAGATTGGATGGCCAGTTAGGATTGGCTTTAGAGAAGATCGTGAGTGAGGTCATCCTGGAAGGTTAGATTGGCCTTAGCTGTGGTCATTTTGGAGAGCTCGATCATCTCTCAACCATAAAGTCAATTTGGAAGCTTGGTTTGGTTTAGCTATATAAGAGGTCAGATTAAGGACTTGGTCAGTTTTAGATTAGAAGGCTTAGTCAGGTTCAACTGCAGAGGAGATGAAATTGGCTTGGTAAGGTTTTGACTTTTAAAGAGATCATTTAAAAGGTCAGTTTAGGGCTAGGTTAAATTTGGCCTTAGGAAAGAATCAATTTGCAAGCTCGGTCTGGTTTGGCTACAGAAGAAGTTAGATTGGAAGGCTCAGTCAATTTTAGATTGGAAGGCTTGGTCAAGATTTACCTTAGGGATAGGTCAAAGAGATCAAGCTAAGATGCTAAACCTTAAAAAAGATCAAACTAGGAGGCTAATCCTGGCTTAGAGAAAAGGTCAGGCTAGGAAATTAATTTGAAGGGCTCAATAAGATTTGACCTTAGAGGAGATTATGGGCTTTGTAAATGAAGGCTTTTTAGTTTTAGACTTCATGGTGAAGGCTTTTAAGTTTGGAATTCCTAATGAAAGCTTCTAGGTTTAGGCTTTTAGGTTTGGGCTTTATAATGAAGGCTTTTGAGCTTGGGCTTTATGGTGGGGGCTTTTGGACTTGGGTTTTATGATGAAGGCCTCTAGGTTTAGACTTCTTGATTTAGGCTTTATGGTGAACACTTTTAGGCTTGGGCTATATGACAAAGGCTTCTAGGTTTAGGCTTCATGGTGAAGACTTTTTATTTGGCCTTCATGGTGAAGGCTTTTAGGCTTAGGCTTCATGATGAAGGCTTCTAGATTTAAGCTTCATAGTGAAGGCTTTTTATTTAGCCTCCATAGTGAAGGCTTTTAGGCTTAGGCTTCATGATGAAGGCTTCTAGATTTAGGCTTCATGGTGAAAGCTTCTCAGTTTGAGCTTCATGGTGAAGGCTTTTGGACTTTGAGGATAGTTAGCTTGGGCTTTTCTTCAAGGATGCTTTGGACCTCCTTTGAAGTCGGTTAGCTTTAGCTGAAGTATGGTGCTAAATATTTTAGTCATAAAGAGACCGCATGCTTATGGATAAAGGTTTGCCCTTTGACATAGATGCATCAATTTAAGAGGATTAAACTGAAAACGGTTTACATACCTTAAGAGACTTTGATCTTAGGGATCACATGTTTTGCCTAGGAGGCTTGGGATAGGCTTTGACTGGTTCGAGCCTTTCCTAGGCTTTTTGGGTTTTGTCAAGAAAATTGGCTTTGATGATAATAAGTCCAAGAGACTTGACATTTCTTATTCTACTCATGATGAGATTTTGACAAAAAAAAAAAGGGTGGTATAAGGCTTGAGCTTGAAAGTTAGCATGATTTGCCAATGAAGCTTAGAATGAAGTTTGGGAATGGTTTGAAGGTAGGTTAAAACTTCTAAAAAGGGTTAGGGAGATTGTATAGTTTTGCTATTTGTAACATGATTCAAGGAAAAGAGTAAGCCAAGCTATCTTGCTGCTTGAGATTGAAGAGACTCTTAGAGTGACACTCTATCGGTTTGACTCAACGTAAGTAACTCACTCACTGAAGGGAAGTGCCCTAATGAGTGGCTAAAGGACTAATGAAAAAGAGACAACTTGAGGATCATACCTATAATGAGAGATAAAAATGTGACAGACTGGTGGCATGTGAAGCGAGAGATTATGTCATAGCTTTTTAAGCTAGGCGATGAAACATATTAACAAAAATAATAACGACCTAAGAAGACATACCCCTATTATAGGATAAGGGCATAGAAGATAATATGGCTTTAGAAAATGAGGAACGATGGCTTTAGAATATATGAGACAAGACAAATTGATTGAAAACAATTTGACAACGTTGGACATGAGGGAAAATGACCAGGATGAGCTTTCTTTCTCTCTCTGTCTCTCTCTCTCTCTATTTTAGCTCTAACTTATGCCTAAGTCACCCTTTTAGGTTTTCAACCTAGTGAGCTTGAATTAATGAAATTTATAAGAAAACATTTGACTATGATTTAGGTTGCTGCTTTTCTTCATATTTAGGGGATTTGACTTTTGAATTTTGGGTTTGACAAAGGTCTTCTCTGAACTTATTACCCCTTATCAAGGTGCACCGTTTGATTATCCAATTTGCAATATATAATTATATTTGCTTACTCTTTGTGCTTCAACTGTTTAATGAGAGGTCCATTACTTGACTTTATTTGATTAGGAGCTAATGATGGGATTGCTGATTCATGAGAATGAGGGAACCTTAAATTCCAATCTATGCTAACTATGGTGGATTTAATAATGAAATTGATTATTTGTTCATCTCTATTTCCTTTTTTTTTCTTCTTTTTCTCTCTCTTTTCTCTCTTTTCTCCTTTTTCTCTCTCTTTTTCTTCTTTTTTTTTTTCTAAGCTCATCCATGTCAAACTAAATAAGGAAAATAAGAAAATTAATACATAAATAATAAAAATAAAATGTAAATGCATTACTATAAAGGAAACTTTATTACATGATAACAAAAAAGAGACCGAAATGGTTGACTAGAATACAGGAAAAAGAAAATAAGACAACAGACTCTAACTTAGATTTAGACTCAGACTTTGAGATTTGGACTCAGACTCGGATTTAAACTTGAGATTTAACTTCTGACAGGTCAGATTAGCTAGGCTTGAACTCTTTTATGCCATGCTACTTTGAGCTGAGATAAGGTGGGATTAGTTTGGGTTTCTTATCACTATTCAGGGTGGTGGTGGGGAATTCATATTGAAATGATTCTCTTTGGATGCATTCTTCAATCTTTGATGCAGTTGAAACCAAAGCTTTAATGATGGTAGGTATTGGGTTAGCAAGTGGGCTTGGTAGGTCGAGAGTAGATTTTTGACAAGGATATCCACTTGTTCTTGCTCGGTTGACCTGTTTACCATTTGAGCAACTTTAGCCCTCCACCTAGTAAGGAATATAGAGAAGAACTCATTTGAAAGTTGCTTAGCGCTTTCTAAGTCTCTTTTTGTGATATCCACTTCAATGTTGTAGTAGTATTGCTTGACAAACACTTGCAAAAGTAATCCTAGTTCTATTTTTGGATGTCATCCAAGTCATAAACCATCTCAAGGCAGCACCAATAAGGGTTTATTGAAAGAGTTAAGGAAATAGCTTATTATTAAGACCAAATGGATGCATTATCCTTAAATACATTTTCAAATGGATCTTGGGGCAAGTGGTACCATCAAATTTATCCAAATCTAGCATTTTGAACTTTAGTGACAACCGGGCGTTCGGGAAAAGGCTTAATGAACTTGTATCAATCATACCTTCCTTCTTCTTTAAACTTTTTATTATTTTTCTCTATGACTTTCAACTTGGGTAGGAAGATCTCAAGCTTAGGATTAGGTATGGTTTCCTTCCGTTGGAAAGGATCCATAGGGGATGAGGTGATTTGTGGTGGTTTAGTAGGTGTTGGATAGGAGAGTGTGTCAGTTTTCAAGATATTTGATGAGGGAAGTGATGGCTAAGGAATGATTTTAGAGGTTGACTTGGAGGAAGAAGAAGTGTGTGCCTGAATCGATATCATATCTTGGTCAAGGTTAAGTGGATTTTAAAGAGTGGTATTTGGGATTTGGTTTATGCCAGCTCAGCTTAGCATGTCTTTGACATCATTTAGTACGGCCTCCCTTTGGGCTTGCATTTGGGTATGAATTAGGGCTGCTTGTCTTTTGAATATCTCTTCTTGTAGCTCTGATAACTTGGCTAGAAGCTTATCCATGACATCTTTATCTAATCCAGTAAACATCTTGGCAACCTTTAAAAGGGAAAACAAGCTGGGTCAATATCAAGTTTCAAAAAATTAGTTATGGTAGGGATTAATGAACTAGGACCTTGGGGTCAATGGTAATGGATGACAATGTCTTGTGGTTAGGTTGATAGGGTATGTGTAAACATGAGGATGGAGGTGTATGATGCTAGCTAGGTTAGTATTTAGTTAGGGGAGCTGTGTCATATTTTAGCTTTGAAAACTAGGTCGGGATTTTGCTTTAAGTGGCTAAGTCAGAATTCAGCTTTGAATAACATGGTCAGATTTTAGATTTGAAGAACTAAAGTTTAGTGAGGAAGGCTAGGTTAGAGTTTGGCCTTGAGTAATTGGGATTGCAATTTATAGATGGTTTACCATGAGCTTAAGGATGGAGGGACCATGGGTTTTATGATTCGGTTATAGATGTACCATGGATTTAGATGTTAGGTAAACTATAAGTTTGGTGACAGTTGGATAATGGGTTTGATTGGACTGGACTGTGGGTTGGTTTGGATAGTACTATTAAAGATGAAGCCAAGTCAGTGTTTAGCTTGGATAAGGACTGCGGATAAGGATGAAGTTGGGTAAGTGTTTAGCTTTGGTAAGGACTATTTAGCTTAGATAAAGATTGTTAAGAATGAAAGCTATGTTAGTATTTAGCTTAAGTAAGAATTATGAAGGATGAAAGCTAGGTCAATGTTTAGCTTGGAAAAGGATTATGAGTGAGGATGAAGCTAGGTCAATATTTAGCTTGGGAAGGGATTGAGGATCAGGGTGAAGCTAAGTCAGTATTTAGCAGAGATAAGGATTGTGGAAGGGTAAAACTAGTTCAAATTTTTAATGCAAATAGAGGTACCATGGATGGGTTTATTTTTACTATTAGTCTGACATAGGTTTGAGTTTTTTATCATAGGTTAAGGTAGACCATAGGTTTAGGGGTGAAGCTATTTGGATTAGTGGTGAGAGGATTTTGAGTGAAGGTGAGTGTTTGGGATAGAGGTGAGAGGTTAGAGTGAGGTGCTTTCATATTAAAGGCTAAGGTTAATGGCATTTAAAGTTAAAGAATACAGGGAGATGCTTTAAGGTGTGTGGTTAAAGTATTTAGGTTAAAAGTTGAGATTCAAGTATTGGTATTCGGATAAAGGTTGCAGGGGACAGCCTTTTAGGATTGTGGGGGCGAAAGTGATTAGGATAGAAATGCGAGAGTGTTTGTGGGGGAGGTAAGAATATTTGACCCTTCTTTAGTTCAAGGTTTGACCTAGACTTGAGATAAATGCATGTTTTGTTGTACACAATGGATGCATGATATGTATGGAAAAAAAATATTTCATGAAGATGCAATTACATAAGGCCTTAATTATGGTACATATAACCTAAGGTCATGATCTAGGTTCATTATATGAGAGGGTAAAGGTAACTTGTACATAGTACTTGTCACATAAGAGCTGTGATATACCTAATCATATGTAAGTCAAAAAGTCTCACATGAGTCCAACAGTACATGCATGCTCGTTACACCTTTGAAATGATCAAAGGATTCATTGCGGGGAGAATGATTTTGCTATCAGTGAACAGACCTAAGGAGGGTTACCCATTTGATGCTACTCACTACCCATTGTCTTCTTAAAACTAGGTTTGTAGGCAAAGAGCGTATGCAAATAATGCACGAAAGCCATTTATGTATTAAAAGTGCCAAACTTTGATTTCAAATTAATTGTTAGTTCTCTTATTTCTTTTATTAAAAATAAGGTGGTTCATAGTGAAGTTGCTGATTATGAGGCCTTGCCCAAGCACCACTCCGATCCACTAGAAGGGAATCAAAATGCTCATTGGAGTTTAAACTCACGATGAAACCCTCGAGTTCAGATAAGTTGATTTTGAAAAAATAGTAGAGTCGTCACCTTAATTTTATTTTTATTTGGGAAAAGGTTAAGGTAAAAATTCAATTAAATGACTCCAATTTTATTCTATAGAAAAAGTACACTATTCCTTAATTACCAAAGAGAATTCAGGGATTAGGTTTTTGATTTATTTAGAAAGAGATTAGTTTGACAAATTTAATACAAAATGACTAGAATTGATTTTATGAACAATTTATATAATGCTTGAACAATTTAATTAATGCATGACATTCATTCATTCAATAATATAGTAATTAAGGGAACAAGAAAGTAAAAGAAAAATATTAAATTTACAATGAAAATCCAAAATAAGGAATACTTCCTCTAGCCCTTATGAGTTTTAGGAAAGTCACATATTCCCCAAATTAAATCCTAAAGTAATGCAAATAAGATAAAGAAAGTCCTAACTATATAAAGAAGATAATGGGAGAGAAGCTGTTTTATTTTAATTTGATTTGCTGCTTGAATTAAGCATGCCTGCATATCCCTTTGAATGAGAATTAGAACCTACTCAATTCTCCCTCATTGTGAAGGAGTTTATTTAGCCAAATTACTTTATCATGTTTTAATTGATTGATTGATTAAGTTAATTGATTGATTACCAAATTAAGTTAATTAGTTTACCAAATTAAGTTAATTAGTTTAGATTTTAATTAACTATCCTAAGTGAATTAATTAAGAAGGCAAGGAGTTTTGGAGGAAAAAGAGAGAATTCTAAGGAAGGAAACAATAAATAAATCCAAAAGAGGGAGACAATAAATAAATCCCAATGAGGAAAATAATAAAATGAATAAATAAATGAAAGGATAAAAAAAAGGGTGAAATAAGACTTACCTTGGACGGTGGATAGCGGCTTGCCTCAGACGGCGGAAAACTTTTGGCTTGATGGGTTGGCTTGGGAAATCGCAACCCAGCTTGCTTTGCAAAGCAAGGAGCTATAATAAGGCAACAATAAAAAGAAATACTTTAGAACTAAGACCAAGCTAAAATAAATAATTGTTTGCTTTGAGATTAGAGGATTTGATCAAGCAATGTTGAGTGTCAAAATGAGTTAGGAGTTTCGTTTATATAGGCTGGAGGCTGCAGGTGAAAAGCTAAATTTTCGATGTCGGATAGCAAAATAGAGCAGTGACCGGACGTGGGCCCTGCGGTGCTGCACATGATATGTGCAGTCATCAAACTGTAACTGCACATTCTTGTGCAGTCATCGCATGGGTCTATGAAGTCACCGTACTGGGCTCTGTGGTCATGGGCCTTGAGCTTGCAGGATTAGCCTGTTTTCGACCATTCTTGACCCGTTTCAGATTTAAGGACCTGGGAACCAACTTTAGGGGTCAATATGGTATAGGAGGATGCAAAATCAAGAGTTCACACATATATAATGTTTTCAAAATTATTAGCTATAAAGGACCGAAATACTTTATATGTTTATTTAAATTCAAATTATAATCATATAGTTTTATCAACTCTAAAGACCTTATAAGTCTAAAAGATACTTTATCAATTCCTATATGTGTTTCCCTGGAATGCCAAAGATAAAGTTACTCAACCTATTGAACCAAAAAATTGATTATAAATGAACCATGATCCCAAGGTATACATATTTACGTTTTAAGATTAATTCATAAACACATAATTTCTTAAAAGTTAATTTCACTATGAAATACGTGTGTCTCTTAATTGACAAGATATGTATAAATCAGATGATATGAACCATGAGTGATCCTTGTGAGCTAGCTTTGATTTACTTAGTCTCAAAAGTATAATAATATTTTATTTACTCATTGAGATTGTTCTCATTAATTGTGATTAAATTATTTTTCAAGAAATTAGTGAATCATGACAAGTATATATATGTTCTAAAGGGCAAAATATGTGAAGAATTTTGAAGATTATGTGAAATTCAGTAGATTCTACAAGTAATGTTGCTATCCTTAAGAGGTTGCATTTTGGTTAACGTATTTTCTTAATTTGTTATATTATATGTGTGTAATTCTAAAATAGTTAGAGCTCTATGTGTGTATATACTTAAGTTATGTATATTTGATATGTATATAAGAGATCATTGTCGACACTTGTAAATATGAGAAATGTAAAGTAATGACAATGTGGTTTGATATACATAGAATGAATTTGTATTATGAGATTGATATTACTAATATAAGTTGTAAATCTAATGTATAAGTTACTTGATAAAAGTTATGCGATATAAGTTAAGATCCTAGGAATATGATGCGAATGTATGATGATATTGATTATTTGCATGATTTCATATTGGAATTGGTAATAGATACGGGTTCTATGGATTTTTGGTAGCTTTAGACTTACCTATGTCCTATGATCATCGCAGTTCAGAAGTTAGGTCATGACAGTGTATTTTGTGTAAGATTCAAATTTAAAAAAAATTATATTACTAGATAAATATAACAAATTCATATGTTTATCTACATATATGATTTGGTTATTTATTTGAAATACTTTTTTTGTTATCTCTTTTAGAATCACTTTTAGTATTTGTCTAATTTTTTTTTTATAATTTATTATAGACACTTTTCATCATCTTTTAACATCATATTATTATAACTGATAATTTAATAAATTATAATCACATTAGTATTTTGTAAATAAACAATGTGTTTCCAAAATTATTAAACATAAAATTTAGAAATAATATACTAACGAATCTCATAGCTTATTAATTTATGATATATTTGGATTATTTTGAATATTATTAATTTTTAATGTTGATAGTTGAAACTCTCCTATAGGATAAAAAATTAAAAAAAAAAAATTTAAGTTAAGTGTTTCAATATTGATAATTGAATCTTGATTACAGTACAAAAATTTTAAAAACAAATATTAAGTATTTATAAAATCGCAAATAAATTTTTTTTTAGAAAAGAACATAACATTATAAATATACACTTTGATATTTACTAATGCAATAATAAAATTTTACTCATTGATGTTAAATGAATTCTTAATTAATACACTTTCTTTTTCTGCTGCATCTTTCCATAGAATCAAAAATAATTTTTTAATCTACAATAAAATTTCTCAAAGTCAAATTAGAATTTCTCTAACTTGTTAATATTTAAACAATCAAAATTAACTTAGAATTTCTCTAATTTCTTAATATTCGAAATAATATAAAAAAACGTAAATTATTCTAATTAAATTTATTTATACAAACTATTATTATTATTATTATTATTGAGAATTTATAAATTATTCCTAATGATTAAAACAACTAATTTTAAAATTTATAATATGACAAAGTGATAATTTAAATAATAAAAGACTAATTAGAATTTTTCTAATTTGTTAATATTCGAACAATTAAAATTAAATTAAAATTTTTCTGACTTCAAAATTTTTTTTTTTATGTTTTTTCAAATATTAAGAAGCTTTAGAGCAAATTTCCTAATATTTTTCGAACATTAAGAAACTTGCTCAAAAAACTTCTTAATATTAAAAATATAAAAAAAATATAAATTATTCTAATCAAATTCTGTTTTTATTTAAATTAAATATAATTAATTATACATTAAATAATAATTATTTTATCTTTTTATTTTAATTTATTTCCTTCTTTCTTTATTTTAATTAATTTAAACTAAACTAAATTAATATAATTAGATATTTAAATTATTTAATTATAATAATTATATAATTATAAATTTATAATATAATTAATTATATATTAACTAGTAATTATTAAATTCATCTTTTCTTATTTAAATTAAATATAATTAGATAATTATTTTTTTTTATTTTAATTGAATTCATTCTCTCTTTATTTGAATTAAATATAATTATATATTAAATATAATTAACTACATACTAAATAATTATTGTTTTATTTTCTCTTATTTTAATTGAATTCATCATTTATTATTTAAATTAAATATAATTAGATAATTATATTATTTAATTAATAAATGACTGTAATATCTATTATAATTTTACAAAAATAAAAATTTAGTGAAAAATCTTACGTAAATTTCACACACACACATATTTGAACAAGTTCATAGATTATAATAAATTTGCATTAATTGTTTTTATTTTTCGCATTAAAGTTAAAAAAGATATTTTGTATAGATATTTTGATGAAAAGAGTAAAAAATAATTATATTTTTCTTATATATATATATATATATATATATATGTAAGTTTATAGGTTATAATAATTGTGGAATTCTAGTTTTGAAGTTAGTTGTATTAAATTGAGAAAAAAAAAGGTGTTTTAGTTTTTTAAATTGTGATAATTTAATAACTGTATGTATAAATATTTTAGAATAAAAAGAGTAAAAAATGGTTAGTGTTTTTTTTTCTTTTTTTAATCAATATATATGTGTGTGGAGGGAGAAGGATAAAGAATTTTATTATCGCACATTTATAATGAGCTAATATGATTATTTATTAATTAAATAATATAATTATCTAATTATATAATTTAAATAAGGAAAGAATAAATTTAATTAGAATAATAAAATAATTATTATTTAATATAAAATAATTATTTAAATAAAAATATTATTATCTAATTATATTTAATTTAAATAAAAAATAGATTCAATTAGAATAAGAAAATAAGAAAATAATTATTATTTAATTTATAATTAATTATACTTAATTTCAATAAAAAAGAATTCAATTAGAATAAAAAATAATAATATAATTATTATTTAATATATATTTAATTTAATTTGAATAAAGAAAATTTAATATAATTTAAATATTTATTATTTAAATAACATAATGAGTTAGATATCATGTTCATAGCACGGTTTTATATATATATATATATATATATATAAACACGTTTATAGGTTACAATAATTGTGGGAGGTGGCACGCTGAATTTTAGTTTCGAAGTTAGTTACAGTATATATTTATTTGTATGTATGTTATAAGTAGTCCTTCCCCAAGAGAAGATTCGAACATTTGAGTGGAATATTCTCCACTTGGAATCTACTCGTCGCATCTTTTTGTTCTTCATAGGAAATTTCGTGAATCCAACTAAACTACCTTCTTCTCCAACTAAAATATCCTGTTTTTCCTATTGCTTTCTCAATTTGGATCTTTTTGGTTAATTTATACTCCATTGCTTCTACAACTGTGAGTGTTTATTTTAAGTTCAATTCAAATTTCAAACTTCAAATTATTAGCGAAACTTTTGGAGAAAAGAAAAAGAAAAAAGTTCAAAAAAGTTTTGCAAAGTTAAATATTATATATATATAATTAGTCTAAATTGAGAATCGAAATATCTATTTCCGAACTTAACATTGATTTTTTTAAAAATTATAAAGTAAGATACTTTGAATATATGATTCATCTTAAAAAAATAAGATACTATCTTCAAGTGAGATACACGTATTAAATATTTTATATTATTTTCATTTACTCAATGTTATTGCATGAATTACATAATATTTAAATATCAAATAAATTATTATATTATCACTCTCACTATTATAAAATTATAACTACATTTTGATTATTTGAGACACATTACAATAAAATAAAAGATAAAAATTTCAATTGTTGCTGTCCCACGCTAGTTGCATGGTCATCTCACCCTTTTTAAAAAAAATTTAAAAAGTCTTAAATATGAAAAATTGTGATTTAAAATTTTAAAAAAATTTAAAAAGTCTTAAATATGAAAAATTATGATTTAAAATTTTCTATTTTTTTTTCCAAAAATTATAAATTTATAAAATCTCCAATTTAATGACATGTGCCACTGCTACTATTATAAATTTTGAATGTTGATAATTTGAGATTTAAGAATTTTTATTTTTTAAATTTATTTTTACATTTTAAAAATATTTTATTTTTTATAATTGATTAAAATTGTAACTTTAATTAAATCGTGAGTCCCAAGTTCTTGGTGGAATTTAAAATATGGAAGATATATTTTATTAATTAAAATTTTATGATAAATTATCACAAAAAAAAATGATATCTACATTATATATATTTTGACATTTAATTGTCTAACAAAATAATTCATAGGAATATTTTAAAAAACATTGTAGAAACTCTTCTTAATAAAAGCATCAAATCACATAATAATTTTTTATGAGTAAAAAAATTATTAAATTTATTTTAGAAAGATTTAATTATAAATATTTCGTTTTGTTTCCATTTAGTTAACCGACAAAACCTTTTAATTTTTATAAACATTAAAATAGAACAAAGGAAGTGGGCTGCTATTAGTTTTTTATTAATCCAAATGACATCAAGAAAAGCGGCTTTTCAAAAGCCCAATATGTCCTTCAGTCCTGGCTCTTGACCCTTTCTTATTTTTTTAATAAAAAAAATTGGTATGTAGAAGAGATTTTGACTTCACGTACTGATTAATAAAATTGAAAATTAAATAATAAAAATTTAAGTGTTAAATAAAATAAGTGATATAATTTTTAATAGTAAAAATATTTAAAAATTTAATAATTTATAGCATTCAGTATAAATTTTAAATTAAAAATTTTAACTTATTATTTTAAATAGTTTTGGCTTAGTTTAGACTTTTATAAAATAGTTATCAAATAAATTTAAAATAAATAAATATTAAAAATTTTAATTTTAAGTATTAAATAGTATTATTAAAACCAGTGATCAAGTTAAATAATTACAAGAAATATTAGAAGATATAATATAATAAAAAAATATTTATTGAAATTCAGTTTTGTTAAATCTTATATTGCGAAGCTCCTAGAAAAGAGTGAATAAAAGATTAAGATTTCTAATATAAATCTACTCTAAATGCAATACACTATGAAATTTAATGGAATTAAAGTAAATAGGGATAAAAAAAATTCTTAGTCCATTTTTATATTTTGATCATTATTTATGCATATGTAGTCAAATGCAAGTTATGAATTAGAGATTATGATTTGAAGTGTAAATATGAACTTTGGAGGTATTTTGGGTTATGTTAAGTATTATTTGTTGTATTTGTGCTTCAAGATTTTATTTTTAAATTTTTTTTTATCAAGGGCAATTTGTTATTTTCATATAAGATTTATTTTCACCAGAATTGGAAGATTTAATGTGGAGAATAATTAAATTTTAGTGTTGTTTTATAATTTTAATATATTGTATCAAATTTTGGAAGGTAGATTTGGATATATGATTGATTAAATTAATTATTTTTATGAGGTTAAAATGTTATTTAAGAACATATATTAGGGTTTTATTTAGGGGACATTTATAAAGGGCAACCACCACTTTCCCTAAGGAAAAAAAAAAAAAAAATTGAAAGGGGAAAAAGAGGAATTGAGGTGCGATAGATGCATTTTACTTGATATTTTTTTTTTCTTCAGAGTTCCTGAAGGTTGATTAGAGGTAAGCCATCAAATCATAATAATTTCAATATTTTGGGGATATTTATTTGTTTGTTTAATGGATTATTATGTGATTAACTTTAAGTTTAGGAAAATAAGAATAAAATATAATTGAGTTAGGTACTAATTATATTTTGAAATTTTTTTATGTGAAATTTGATGGTGGAAAAAAATAAGTAAAATTATGTCCTGAATTTTCAATCATAGCTGTTGTTGATCTTAATTCATATATTTATTAGTTGTTGGGTATATTGAATTTAAGGTTTTTAATAAATTTTTTTTAAAGAAATGAACTAAGGTTCGTATAGACTTTTCCTACGGATTATATAACATGCGATGGATAAATATTTTACAGTGATTTTTTGATATGTTTGGAGAATGAATATCTAGTTTCTAGTGATTAAATTTGAAAATGTTCCCCTTGTTGGATCGATTTTTATATTAGAATTAATGGGTAGCCAAGGAGTTTGTACTGATGATTTTCAAACTATGATTTTTATAGTAGAATTTTTCAGGGCAGCTAGTTGTATAGTCAATTTTGGATGATTTTTAGAGACTCATATGGAGCCTGAACTGAGAGATTTTTGGAGGTTATGTTTATTGATATGTTAGATATTTGGTGTTAAAATTTGATTTAATTTGATCTAGGTTATGGTGCTCTGTAATAGAAATTTCCTTCGTTGCCGTAATAGGCATATACATGAGAAAATTTGAAATATAAGTTATACAGGCATGATTTTGTTGGATCCTTAAGTCAATATTAGGCTTATATATGAATAATTATGTATTAAAAATTATCAAATAAAATTAAGCCTAATTAAAAGTGATATGCTAAGGTATGGATAATTTGGATTTTAGTGTATCTGATAGGGTATGAGCCTTTAATGTATAGAGACTAAAGGGTAGTTTTTATTTTTATAATGAGCTAAAATAGAAATACTGATAGAATGACAAAGAGTTATCATTATATATAGTGGTTGTTGTCCCCAAATCACATGCGACTTTCATTCTAAATTGACATCCCATCATCAATTAGGAAACATAAAGCAAATAAAAGGCTCTTTGCAAAAGATGTGTTGATATGGAAGGCCAACTACACGGCCTGAGAGAGTAATCAATTGTTATGGATTTAGGTACATTTTTACATGATAATCTATTATTTCTTGGTGACCCAAAATGAATGATTTTGGGTAAAGTAATTTCTCTAATAAGTGATATCAGAGCCACTCTTCATATTGAATCATTGAGAATAATTTTGGATGTATATAATGTATTTGGTTTTATTTGTATGTATATATAATATTGGAATCTTGCACAATATGATACTCTTGATATATATAATAATCGGTTATATATATAATTGATAAAAGTTGGTTTTGTTTAGTTGAATTGGTATTATTTTGTTTATATAATTGTTTTGCGTCAGTATTGTTTTGCTAAAAGCGTTAGATTTATCATGTTGGAATTGCATTCACAATATTAAATTGAGCATATTATGATTTATTTTTTCATTCAGTATATTTGCGTGTATTGGTCCAAGTTGTGACTTAGGTGATTGGCAGAATTTATAGACACTATTAAAAGATACTTGGCTTCAAATGAGAAAATATATGAAGATAATTTTAATATTGAATTTGTCTAATGCGTTATTAGATTGAGTTGAATAACAATCTTTTTGCAATTAGAAATTGAATATATGCATTAGTAATTATAGACTGTTGTTATTATTTGAAAAATTATGCAGTAATGCATATATATGTAATTGTTTACATTTGATATTTAGTGTTTAAATTTTATTTTATTTATTATATATTATTTTATTTATTTGTATATGTTATTTTTGACTTGGGATGAGATAAAGAATTGAACTTCCATGGTGCACTCTTGGGCTTCGGCCTCAAATGAATTTGCCTTGTGGGAAATGATATGGTGTATACTCTATAGTGCTTATATGTTATATGGATTTTGACCCTTACATGTAGGGCAAGAACTAGAAAATTTAGTAGAGGTGATAAAAAATTGAGATTTCTATAGAAATGCCTAAAAAAAGGATTACACTTATAAATATATCCTTAATTTGTAAAATTAACTTTTATACTTTAAGCACTAATTTATTTATTTTTATACACTTAAATTGGGTTGGTGGCTCTCGTGGCTGGTAAATGACTCCTTATGGCAATGCCATAATCTTGAATTTTTATTTGTCTTATCAAAATAGACAAAGATATGGTTATTTAAAAAATATTTTCCAAGAATAATAATTATAATGGAAATAAATCTTCGCCCTAACAGCCTATTTATATAAATACAAATAGATAAAAGCATATAAATAAATAGTGATAAAATATTATCTCTATAAAAAATTGTCATTTTTATTTTAAAAAAATATTTACCATATAAATTCCATAAATTTGCAACAATTCCGACCTCAATCTAAATTGAATTACATACATATATTTAATTAATTTTTTATTGTTTTAACTGTCATTGCATTAAAAAATTTCAAAAAGAATAGATTATATAATTTTTTTTATGAACTTAAAAAGTTTAGAAGATGAAAATTCTATTATACATCTTAAATCTGCAAAAAAAAAAAAAAAAAAAAAAAAAAAAGACCCCTTAAAAACAACCAGTATTTTAGTAATACTAAAGATAAAGTACGTAAAACAAACAATTAACTTGTTATCAACTAGCAATCAACTTGTAATCAACGAAGAATCAACCTCTGATTAATCAAAACACAACCTAATAAATATAAAATGCTAGTGTTGTAAAATCTATATCAATTGAGTAATATAAAGAATATGTAACCTGTCTAACTAGGGTTATACACAATAGACATATGTTTAAATGGGTATTTTTCAAAAATTGAATTTTTGACATGTGGTGATTAATTAGATAACTAATAACATGTATAATTAGAGTTATGCCACCAACTAACACATGTTCAAATGGATATTTTTCAAAACTTAAATTTTTGACGTGTAGTCATTAATTATATAATTTTTAATTAACATAATTTCCAATTATTCTAATGTACTAATCAACATGTACAACTAAAGTTATGTTAAATCAATACATGTTCAAATGGATATTTTTCAAAGCTTAAATCGTTAACATGTGGTGATTAATTAAATATAATTTCTAATTATTATAATGTGCAAAAAAAAAATAAAAAAATAAAAAAATAGAGCAAACATATACTGATAATAAAAAAATATTATTCATTTTTATTTTGTGAACTGAAAAATTATGATATAAAAAATAAAAAATTAATAAACGGAATTGATAATTCACAATAAATAGTATATAACAAGTATATTTTAAGTATATAATGAGTATATTTTAGATATATCTTAAATATATACTATAATTATATGCTTTCATATTCCTTGAAAGAGTTAATAACCTTAACTTTTTTATTCTTTGAAAAAGCATAATCTACATTTTTTTTATAGTGAGAATCATCATCAAAATTAAGATTAAAATATAAACAAATTCAATAAAACAATGTTTAAATTACGAAAGTCTATTTCTATAATTTATTTGCTCTTTTGATTTGATATATATTTTCAAAAAATTTTGGATATTGAATATTATATGAATATAGGTATATAAAAGGAATATATCAAGTATATATTAGATAAAAAAATATACTAAAAAAATAATATACAATTTTCAAGATTTACAGTAAACAATATATAATAAGTATATTTTAGATATATTTCTAGTTTATTTCAAGTATATAACGAGTATATTTTAAATATATCTTAAATATATACAAGAAATAGATTCTTTCATCTTTTTTAGAAACTTAACACTCTTAATTTTTTTTCGTTGATAATGTTATTCTTATTCAAGTTTGCCTATTTAGATTTAATTTTTTTTTTAAAAACTCAAACACCAACCAAATATATAAATAAAATAAACCAAACATATAAACTATAATTATGCTAAGATGGACATTAAAATACATAAAAAGGCTAACTCTTTCTAATATATGTAAAGCCACCCTTTTTATGTTACCATTTACCAATTTTCAAAAGCAAAATATCTCTGATCAAAACCTTATTATTTTACCATACTAAAAACATATGCAAAAAATTAAAAAAGGTTACCAAAAAAAAAACCAAAAATTAAAATGTGTTAAATTAATCCACCTCATACATAAACAGAATGATAAAAACATACAAATATTTAAAATATTACACAATAAAATATTAAATAAAAAGACTAAAAATTAAAAAATTAGAATAAAGCCAACAAAAAATTAGTCTTTAAATAGTTTAAATTTAAATTAAAATTAACAAATTACTACTTTATGTTTTAACAAACTTATCCAATCATTCACTGCCACATAAACATTGAATCAAATTAATTAACATTATTAATTAACTAATTTCAAATTTGTATTGTTTACTATCTCAATTTTTTTTCATTGCTTCATACTTAATAGAAGTACTCATTGGCAAAAAATAAAATAAAATAAAAGTTTGTTCACGTGTCATAATGCATTCTATTGTCTTGACATTTAAAAAAAAAAGGGAATAATTCAGTAAAATCAAATATGTAACTCAAACATGTGGATTTCTCCTATTACGTCATAAAAGTGTAAAAAAATAATATAAAAAAAGGTAAGAGTGTATAAAAGTAAAATCCAAAAAGCAAAAAAGTAATGGAGGTATAAAAGTTATTTTTTCCAAAAAAAACGTGGATGGTGTAATTTCCTCTAAAAAATTGAGGAATTGCTAATATGCAGGGCTTGTTTTAGGAAGTTTATGAATTGCTAATATGTAGGACTTGCTCAAAATTATTAATGTCCATTACTAAATCAAAGACAAATAAAAAAGGCTCATTAGTTCCATATACTTTTTTTCACCAAATTAAAAAAAAAAAAATTTGAATGCATCTTAGACCTTATATGTTATACGGGCTATATACTACACATGTATAAGTTAAAGTGTTCAATCAGAACTCTCCCCATTATTTGATTTAAATGATTATTTCTTTTAAATGAGTTTATAAGTATATAAGAAAATTATTTACATAAATGATAAGTGATACTTGTATATTCCTATACTATATAGATTAAAAATAAAGCATTTGATAATTTTATTAAACTATTATTTGAACTATTCATATTCAAATTGTATTAAAATTATTGTTTATTGCTATATATGTGTTAAGTAAGTATATGTGCTTTAAAATGTCATTTCCTACCTTTATATATTTTCTCATTGAGTGTGTAGTTTGCTTACTGCTTCAAATTTCAAATTTTGTAGGTTCATTCTTAATAGTAAGGCTTATCCTTCTCCATGCCAAGCTAAGGTCAACTAGATATAGATTTAGGTTAATATTCTAGTTGATTTCCAAACTATAATATTAGACTTCTGTCTAACCTATAAAGAAATGTTAGTTGGAATAATTTATACTTAATTTGTCATTATTGGTTAATAGTATTTAAATGGTGATTAAATGATATAAGTATTTGTATTAAGTGTTCGTGTGTAATTTTATATGTTAGAAGTATAATACTTACTAAGCTTGTCTAGTTAAACTCTAGTCTAATTTCGCGTTGGTTGTGACCCATTGATTTGGGTAGGGACATCACCCAACATTTAAACAATTCCAATAGGATTTAAGGTTCAAAGTCTCTTAAGAAATACACAAAGCTATTACAAAGATGTAGTGTTAAGTTCATAAGTTTTTTTACAATTGAACATTAAAGATATAAGAGTAAGTATAAAGTTTCTAAAAATAAAGTAAGAATGAAGAAAGAGTTTCAAATTTGGAGCACAATGTTCTCTTGAAAGCGCTTGGAATTAGCCGATCTTCATTTAGAATCAACTCTCATATATAGGTCTTGAATTTAGGTTCAAAAGAATATTTGTTTTGAAGTGAAAACATCATATATGTGCTCCCACATCATCTTCAATGGGTAGAAAATCTCTGCAGATTTTAATTGAAATGATAGGTAACGCACATTACTTTTCAGTAATGTTTGTTACTTTTCTTTGCAACAATGGTAACTTCTAAGTAATGTTCGTGAAATTTTCCTCTGGACTGAAAGTGCCAATTTGATCTCAAAATAGTAATGTTCATTACAAATTAACAATGAGTGTTACTTTTACTTGAAAGCTGTAGTGACTAACATTGGTGAATTACTTGAATAGTTGGTAAAATATAGCAATAATAAGCAAGAAGATTTAGTAGCAAGCGTAAATTTTCTTTGTTGACCAAATTTCTTAAACTGAACTAAAAGTAACGTTTGTTAAGATCCAGGGATGAGCACTACTATTTGTATATCAGCAAAATGACTTGATAGTAGATGCTAAGCGATTTAAATAATAAACAAAATTTTGACATCTTCAAAACACATGTGGAGACAATAATCTCTCACTTTTTAATGATGATAAAACTAAGTTAGAATAAATCTCAAAGATGGCTTAAAATAAGGACAAATAACTATACATAAAAAAAAAAAATCCTAATATCCAATAAAGCATAGAAATGGACTAAAAAGAAATGTACCAAACTAGAACATAAGCATATGAAACATAGAAAAAAGGCATAAACTAAGTATCTTGGGAGCCTTTTGGTGGGTTTTAGGTTTGTTCTTAGGTTGGTAAGTTCAAAGGACTAGTGCAAATTTCTTTTGGAACACCACTAATGACAAGGTCTCACCTTAAGGTAAGGATAGACTCTCTAAGATGTCCTTGAGCAATGTGCATGTCATATAACCTTTGAGAAAGTAGAGAATATTACTCATCATTCTTCTTTTTTACCTCTTCAATACTAGAGAAAATCTTCCCTTTCATTATTATTTACTAAGTGTCTTAGGAGAAAATTTGGTAGAGGTGCATCCTCCTCCATAGGTCTTGCTCCTCTTTAGTGTGCTCCTCTTCTCTTCCTTCTTTGTACATTAGATTCATTTGGTTCATGTCCCAATTCATGACCACCACCTTGGGCATCACTTTACTAACCTTGATCTTCATCCGCTATGCATCAATATAGGCATCAAGGTCTTCATCACTTGAATCCACCTCCATTTGCTTGTGTTTGCCCTTTTTTAATTTTTTAATTTTTTAATTTTTTAAAGTCTTTTAGAGTCATGCATCTCCAATTCTTGGATTTCTCATCTTTGATGGAAATCTCCTCTCACGAAAGGTTTTCAATCTAAGGTAGTCCTTTGGTGTCATCCGAACCCTATACTCTTCATCTTATGAAGTGAGTACTTTAAAGTAATTGTTGATGACAGTCACATAAATTCCCATTACTAGTTTGCTTTTTGTTTTCGTAGAATTTTCCTTAAAGGCATTCGCAAATACCCCAACATAATCAAATTTCTCATTATTTTTCACACAATCCAAGGCATAAAATTCTTTTTTGCTCACATTACAATTACTATCTCCTTTGGCAAATGTAAAATATGTGAGAAAATGGTGAAAAATGCAAAGAAAGACATCATAAAAATGTATGGCTTTATAGAATTTGGAATTAAAAGACTCTCACCAGTGAGTTCTTCCCAAAACCATTTAGCATTCCATTTTTTGGCTTGTTAGCTTTGCCTTCATTCTTAAGATCAAACAACTTAGCCAATTGAGCCATAATTAGGGTCCTTTTTTGTTTCTTCAACATAAATTCCATGTTACCATTTCTAGCACAAACTAATTTGGTAAAAAAATTCTTAAATTAAGTTTTAAGTAAATGTCTTGATCAATCAAAGGAAACTTCATAAAATAAAAAAATGATATACAATATCTTTTTACATCATCTTTTAACCGTAATTTACCCAAATCATTTAAAGAGAAAGGTCTTCCACTTACTAGTTTCCTACGTTAAAACATCTCAAACCTTGCCTAGAGCTTAGGTGTAGAGAATTGAGTCCAAAAGCTCTTTTGGAAACTTTTCCACTTGCCTTAGAAGGTCTTTGAACCTCTTCTTCTTCTTCCATTACCTTTTCCTCCCTTAGTCATTTTAGTCATTTTTTTTCCTATTTGCCCCAATTTTTGTTCTTATTATGGTTGAGGAATTTAGAGGTTAATGGAACAATTTGATGAGGTTTCTAGGCTCTTAAGATTGAATTTGGTCAAAATTTGGTAGAGGAGTTGAGAGATTTTTAAATACATAAAATAACAAAAATTTACAGATTTTTAACATTCTCTTTGTAAGATATTTGTAGATCTTGACACATAACGAGCATTACTAGAGATTAACAAGTGTTGCTTTTTTCTTTATCCCTATTTCAAAATGTTAAACTTGTAAGGTAACAAGCACTACTAAAGAGTAATAGACATTACGTATGAAAGGAAATGAACATTACTAAAGGTAAAGAGGCTTAAAAAGGTTACTATTCAAAATTTTAAAATTCAGCTAAAAGGAGTAACTAGTATTAAAATCCTGTAATGAATATGAATATAGGAATGAATTGTTTTTGAAGTAAGGTTGCAAGGTTTTGAAGATGCAAAGATTTAGTTCATCAAATTCACTTCAAATTCTCATGTATCAATCATTTGGCAATAGATTAATGTGAATTGAAGTTAAAGTGACAAAAATTTAAGAAAATTTCATCACTTAGCTTTCAATTTATACAAGATATATAATATATGCACAAGTAAAGTAATTTAGCACATACCACATAATTTGCATTCAACTTATAGGAGATTTGGAAAGATCACACTTGAGATGTGGCGATCATACCTAATTCTCTTATTATGTGGAAAAATGCCTATTTTTTAAAGGTTTGGTGAATATATCTACCAGTTGTGAACCCTTAAATTTGCACCTCCAGACAATTGGCACTCAATTATGAATCCATAGAATTAAACCGGGTTTAAATTGGAGCTGAAATGGATGAGAATGGAGTAAAAAATGATGAGCAATCTCATGGTGACCGCACAGACCTTGTGTGGAACTGCACAGAGGCTATGCAAAATCGCATAGGCTTTGTGCAGAACTGCATAGGTCCTGCGTGGTTACACTGTGCTTGCATGCCTTCTATGCAGTTTAGAAGCATCCGTGTGCGGTTCTTAAAGCATCCTATGCGGTTTTGTGTCTTGGGAAGCGAATCCCATATTGAACCTTCATTGTTTTGCCTCCCAACTCTCTCCCTATAAAAGCAACATCCCCTTACCTCATTTCCACACTCAGAATTACTTAATTAAATTAATTGATTTCAAAGCAATGACCTCTTAACCTCTTAGTTTGCTTGACTAGCCTTTGCATCAAGCGAACCATCTCCACAAGTTTGGTACAAAAGGAATGAACTTTTAGTTTAATTTTTATTTAGGTGGTCATTTTGAGGTAACTCTTCTCAAATCAGTCCAAGTAGCTCCCGAATACGCCATCCTAGTCGCCATTCGAAGGTTGTTCCGCCAAGCCAAGAAGGTGGAATTGCGATATGGTCGTTCGCTTCATCCGCCCCACGTCCCAAGTCTCATCCTTGTAAGGTATTTATTTTCTTCTTTGGTTATTTTGTTTTGTTTTGTTTTATTTTCTTAGGATTGCTTAGTTTATTCTTTTCATTTATTATTTCTTTGCTTGGCATGTTTTATCATTTTCTTTCATTATTTTGAGGCGTGTTGATTAGAGTCTGATTTAGTCAACTAGGTAAATAATTTAAATTATTGCATCGACTTGTTAATTAAAACCTGACCTAATCAATAACTTGGTAATCAATCAATCTGATTTAATCAATCAACCCACCTTTTAATCAACGAACTGAAACATGATAAAACAATTAGGCTAAACTAACCCCTCTGCAAGAAGAGTGAACTACGTGGATTTTGATTCCTATTCAAAGGGATACGTAGGCTTGCTTGTTTAAAGCATCAAATCCAATTTAAATAAAATATAACCTTTCTCTTGTATGCCACTTTATGAGTTAGTTCTTTTCTTTGTGATATTCACTTTTAATTTGTTTTCTTTATTATAATATTGATTTTTTCTTTCTTTCGTAGTACTTTTTCTTTATTTATTGCTTTAGAATTTTTTTTGGGGAATGTGTGACTTCCCTAGAACTCATAAGGGCTAGAGGAAGTATCCCCTATTTTGGTTTTGAATTGTAAAGTTAATTTCTTTATTTTATTGCTTTATTGCTTTGGATGAATATTTATTTATTTGCTTATTCATGCATTATATAATTGTTCATGCATTTTGTATATTATTCATGAAATTCATTTTAAGTCATTTTGTATTAAATTTGCCAAACTAATCATTTTTCTAAATAAACCAAAAATCTAGTCCTCGAATCCTCTTTGGTTTTGAGGCTAGTGATATTTTCCTTTGGGATATTAATTGGAGTCAATTTGGGTTTTTCCCTTAATCTTTTCCCAAATAAAATAAAATTAAAATAGCAACTCTTTTCAAAAACCAACTAATATGAACTCGAGGGTTCCATCGTGAGTTCAAACCCAAATGAGCATTTCGATCCCACTTAGCGGATCGGACCGTTGCTCAGGCGAGGTCTCACACCATCTGGTGTTTAGTATCTACAAATTCAAGTGCAATATGACCTTTACTAGCATTATACTTAAGGAAATGATGTTTAATATTTATATGCTTGGACTTTAAATTTTGAATAGGATTTTTAGAAAGGTTTATGACACTATTATTGTCACATTTAATAAAAGTGCCATGGAATGCATGTCTAAAATTCTGAAGTTGGGTTCTCATTCATAGAAGTTGAGGGTAACAACTACTGACTGCTACTTACTCGGCTTTCATTATTGATAGTGCAACTAAATTTTGTTTCTTCCAAAACTATGAAACTAGCATACTTTCTAGGAATTGATATACACCACTAGAGTTTATTTTATCAATCTTGCATCCTTCATACTTCGTGTCAGATTAGCCAATTAAATCAAATGAAGATCCTTTAGGACATCACAAACCTAAGTTTAGTGTGTCTGCAAGATATCTCATATTTCTTTTGACTCTAATGATGTGCGATTGTTTTGGGTTAGATTAAAACCGAACACACATGCATATACTAAATAATATATAGGGTCTAGATGGGGTTAAGTACAATAAGGATCCTATCAAGTACAACAAAGATCCTATCATACTTTTATAGAGTTTAGAGTCAACACTTTTACCTTTCTTATGAAACTCCTTTTTTGTTGAGATGCATATGGGAGTAAGTTGTGGCTTGGTATTGTCCATCCAGAATCTTTTGAGGAGCTTCTTGGTGTACTTAACTTGATTAATTAATGTAACAATCTCTAATTATTTGATTTGTAACTCTAAGAAGAAGTTGAGTTCTCCCATCCTACACATCTCAAATTCAACTTGCATTGAATTTGAAAAATCCTTGCAAAAAAACTCATTAATAGCATCGAATATGATGTCATCAACATAAATTTGAGAAATTAGAATATCCTTTTTTACATATTTTATGAATAAAGTTGTTTCAACTTCATCTTTAGAAAAACCATTTTCAATGAAAAAATTGTCCAACATTTCATATAATGCTCTTGAAGCTTGTTTTTAACCATATAGCGCTTTTCAAAATTTGAAAACATGATTTGGAAATTTATCATTTTTAAAATTAGGAGATTGTTCAACATAAACCTCTTCTTAAATAAAATTATTTAAAAAGGTACTTTTCACATCTATTTGAAAAGTTTAAAGTTCTTAAAGCATGCATAAACAAGTAACATTCTAATATAGCTATCGGAGCATAGGTTTCATCATAATTAATATCTTTTTCTTATGAATAACCTTGAGCTGCTAACCTTAATTTATTTCTTACCACAATTTTGAAGTCATCTAGTTTATTGTGAAACACTCATTTGATGCTAATTATTGGATGGTTTGTGGTCTTGGTACAAATGTCCATAACTTGACTTATCTCAAATTGGTTCAACTCTTGTTGTATAGCTAGGATCTAATGATCATCTTTTAGAGCCTTAGTCACATTCTTTGGAAGGGATCAGTGGCATTAAAAGTAGAAGCATGGTGGGTAGGACAAAATTTCAAACATTTCAAAATTTTGCTTTATAATTATGGTAGGTCCATTACCCTTTCAAATTGTTCACCAATTCTGTGCAAAACACAAATAATAAAGAAAATAAGAAGAAGAAGTATCATATACCTTTCTTCTTAACTCCTATTTCTTTTAACTCCCCAAATGTGAAGCCTCTAGCTTGCTCACACCAAGCTTCCCCAAGCAAGTATCAAGAGTTCTTGTTGTTTTGGACTTGCTTCTACTATCACCAAGTCTTGTCTTTCTCAAAGACAAGAAGAGAATAAGAAGATGATGAAGGAATGAATAATATTAAAGAACTCTTTCTTTAAGCTTCCCCTTCTTAAACTCTCTCTCAACTCTTACATATAATAGTAGCTTAAAGTTAGTGGAAAATTCTAAAGCTCTCCATTAAGTCTTGTGACTTCTCATAGCTTTTCATCAATTCTAGCAACAATTGATTATGGTTTCATTAGTGGGAAGTAGATTTGACTTGTAGTCATATTTGTCACCCACTAATGTAAGCTAAAAGTCCATTGTATCCTTATCATATAAGGACATTTACAAGTTGCCATTGAGTGGAGAATCTCTAATCCCTAAAATCTCTATCTTCCATATCTAATATGGATTTATGCCCACATCACATGTATGTTAGGGTTTAGAGATTCACCAAGCCCACTTATAAATAACCACGTCACATATGGTTTAGGCTTCCATCAAATGTTCAAGCCCAATTAAATTTAGTCCAAAACTATTTCAATTTAGTCCTCACTATTTGTATCACATACAAATCATGACTTAATTGAAATGAACCCTTTATTAATTAAACTTTAAGACATGCTAGAGTCTTTGTAAATTTAATTACAAGCTTAAATCAATTATCATTAATAAATTAATTAAACACTTTAATTAATTATTAATATAATTCTATATCTTTGATTGGCGAATGCTTTATGGTGTGTGACTTACTAGGTTCATGTTCTAATTAGCAAGGTTCATGTTCTAATTAGCAATGGGATAGAGAAAACTCCTTTTCTCACTTAATATGAAATCCTCATTTCATACTTAGTCTCATAAGTTGTGAGGGATGCCTAGCATAACATATCACGACTATCTAATTAGAAATGAATGTCGGTGAACATATACATGAACATTACATGGACCTTTGATGATAATTATCATGTACTCGAATCTCTCCATTACGGATTCCCAATCTCAGCTAGGGTTATGGATTAGTGAAACCCTACATGCTTTGATCATATGATTTCATCTCTACTCTAGTTCTTAATAAACTTGATTCCTACTAGAAACTCTTTTCTAGTGAATCTCATCTGCCTTGGCCAAGGACTTACACATCAAGAATAATTAGATATCATAGGATTCCTATGAACCCTTAATTTTCACCTTTTAGATTGCATTTGAAACCTTAAAGATACTTATGTGTGGTTAACAGACCTCTAAAAGCCAAAATTGAAAAATTGAGAAACAGAGAGCTAAAACCTATTATTTTGTGCTTTGAACTACCTTTAGATCATCTTGGATTGAATAACGAACACAATGCAACTAGAGTCGCGAAAAACAGATGAGAAATGGGTGAAAACGGGCAAAAATTGTAAAACGGGCGAAGTTCAGCCTGGCAGTCACAGAAGGCCTTGCAGTTGCCACCAGTAGACCTGCGGCTGCCATAGGGATTCTGGCTGCAGCAGTTGTGTTTTCCATACTTTTTCCATTTTTCTTCATTTTGTGCACTTTTCCCACATCGAAAGTGCATGAAACCTCCCCCAACCTCTCCCCTATATATAAGAGTCCTCCCACTCCTTTCTAATCACCTCTTAACCTCTTGGTTTGCTTGATTAACCTTTGTATCAAACGAACCATCTCTATAAGTTTGGTATGAAAGGAACAAACTTTTTACTTTAAAATTTTATTTTGGGTGGTTGTTTCAAGGTAGCTCTCCTCAAATTAGTCAGAGGAGGTCCTGAATACACCACTCGAGTCACCGTTCGTAGGTTGTCGTTCCACCGACCGGAGAAGGTGGAATTATGATATGGTCATCCGCTTCATCTGCCCTATATCCCCAAGTCTCGTGCTCGCAAGGTATTTATTTTCTTCTTTTCTTCTTTTATTTTATTTTCTTTCATTTTCTTAGGATTGCTTAGTTTATTCTTTTCATTTATTATTTCTTTGCTTGGCATTTTTTATCGTTTTCTTTTATTATTTTTGAGGCATGTTGATTATCATTTGATTTAGTCAATTAGGTAAATAATTTGAATTATTGTATCGACTTGTTAATTAAAACCTGACCTAATTAATAACTCAGTAATCGATCAACCTGATTTAATCAATCAACCCACCTTTCAATCAATGAACTGAAATATGATAAAATGGCTAGGCTAAACTAACCCTTCTCAAGAAGGGCTAACTATGTGGATTTTGATTCCCATTCAAAGGGATACGTAGGCTTGCTTATTTAAAGCATCAAATCTAATTTAAATAAAATGTAATCATTCTCTTGTATGTTTTTTTATCAATTAGCTCTTTTCTTTGCGATATTTGCTTTTAGTTTATTTTTCTTTATTATAATTACTGATTTTGTCTTTCTTTTGAAGTGTTTTTCTCTAATAATTGCTTCAGAATAATTTTGGGGAATGTATGACTTCCCTAGAACCCAAAGTGCTAGAGAAATTATCCCCTATTTTGGTTTTGAATTGTAAAGTTAATTCCTTTACTTTATTGCTTTACTTTTATTGCTTTTAATGAATGTTTATTTATTTGTTTGTTCATGCATTATGTAAATTATTCATAAAATTTGTTTTAAGTCATCTTGTATTAAATTTGTCAATCTAATCATTTTTCTAGATAAACTGAAAACCTAGTCTCCGAATCCTCTTTGGTTTCAAGGCTATTGATATTTTCTTTTGGGATATTAATTGGAGTCAATTTGGGTTTTTCCCTTAATCTTTTTTCAAATAAAATAAAATTAAGGTGGTAACTCTTTTCAAAATCAACCTATTTGAACTCGAGAGTTCTATCATGAGTTCAAACCCAAATGAGGATTTTGATCCCACTTAGCGGATAGGACCGGTGTTTGGGCGAGGCCTCATAGCTGACGACTCTACTAGGGACCACCTTCTTTTTTATAAAAGAAATAAGAGGACTACCAATTGGTTTAAATCAAATTTTGGCACTTTTAATACATAAATGACTTTCATGCATCATTTGCATTGGCTTATTACCTTTCAACCTAGATTTCTTAGGAAAATAATGGATAGAAAGTAACATCAAGTGGGTAACCCTGTTTGGGTTTATTCACCGATAGTGAAATCATCCACCCTGCGACAAATCCTTTAATCCTTTCAAAGGTGTAACGAGCATGCACGTACTGCAGGACCCACGCGAGGCTCCTTGACTCACATGTGATTAGGTATATCACTACTCTAGTGTGACGGGTACCTAAATAGAGCCACCCTTATCCTTTCATGTAATGAACCTAAATCTTGATCTTAGGTTGTACGTACTATAATTAAAATCATGTATCTTTGCATTCTTATGAAATATTTGCCCCATTTATATCATGCATCTATATTGTGTAATAAGATATGCATTCATCTCTAGTCTAGGTTATACCTTGAACCGAAGAAGGGTCACATACTCACTTTCCACTTCTATCCAAACACCTTCACTTCTAAACCTTAAACACTCTCATCTCTGTCTCAATCACCTTTGCTCCCATAAGCCTTAAGCCATCACCCTAAACCTTATCCCATTACCTTAGCCTTTAACATGAGACACCTTTTCCCTTATTTTTACCCATACCCCACTAACCTATTCATCAACACACTAACCTAAGCCTAATACCTTTGGCCCAACACAATATCTTAAGCCCAATACCTTTGGTTCAACACACTATCCTAAGCCTAATACCTTTGGCCCAACACACAACCTTAAGTCCAGTACCTTTGGCCTAACCCGATAACTTAAGCCAGAGACCTTGACCTACGGAACCTTAGGAAATCCTCAAGAGCCCAAACACAGTTAGCTCACAACATCAAAGGGAGTCTTTTTCCTTAAAGTTTGCATGCCCATATTCCTGCTTCTTCCTTAAGCACTTACCTTAATTCTTTGATTTGGTTCATAAGGTACCAATAGCTAACTAGGTTAACATGGATGCCCTGACCACACTCATGAATAGCCTTTTTAAGAAGCATAAAGAGCATTTTCAAGCTGTCCTAGCTGCTCAACAGATCCAATTTGAAGAAAACATGAAGGAACAAAGGCAAGCCATCATTGAGGAAGTTCGAGCCCTGATTAACCAAGCAAACCTCAATAATCTCAACCATAAGTCAAACCAAACCTATCCTTGGGAAACCTACCAATACTCAAGCCCTAAACACCACTACCCACTCTAGATCTTCCTCTCTCCTAAATCCTTTTCAAGGTGGGAAAGTTTTCTCTCAGGATACCAAATTGCTTATGGATAAACTTGAAGCTACGGAGAAAACCATCAAATTCCTAAAGCACCATAATGACTTAATTGATATGGATAACTTGATCTTGTTCCCTGATGCCAAGCTACCTCTTAAATTTAGAATGCTTGAGTTTGATAAATGATGGAACCATATGCCCCAGAACTCATTTGAAGATGTATATGGGAGTAATTAAACCTATGGGACTTAGCAATGAGCTCCTTGCTCAAATGTTTCAAGAATCGCTAACAAGAGCGGCCAGGAGATGGTTTCTTTCACTGGACAAAAGCCAAAAAAGAACATGGGATGATAATTGTCATATTTTTGTTAGACAGTATCATTACAACACTGAAGTACATGTCAATAGGCATGATTTGGAGACCATAAAGCAACTTCCAGATGAGTCATTCTCTATGTTCCTTACTAGGTGGAGAGATAAAGTTGCTCAAATGGTAAATAAGCCAATTGAGCAAGAACAGGTAGATATCATTGTCAAGAATCTACTTCCAGCCTATCGAGCCCACTTGTTAACCTAATACCTACCAACCTTTAGAGCTTTGGTTGTAACTGCATCAACGGTTGAAGATTGCATCCAAAGTAAATCATTTCAAGCTAAATTCCCCACCACCAACCTAAACAGCGATGAGGAATCTAGATTTGACTCGACCCCACCTTACCTTAGCCCCAGAAAGCATGTCATGAAGTAGTTCAAGTTCAGTTAATCTGACTTGTTTGAGATTGAATTATAAGTCTAAACTTGAGTTTGAGTCCAAATCTCCAAGTCTAGCGTCTAATTCCAAGTCTAGGTCTATTTTCTTTTTCGTGTATTTTGTGTTTGCTATGTCAGTCCCTTTTTATCATCTTATAATAAAGTTTTTTTTTATAGTAATGCATTTACATTTTCTTATTAGTGCATTTATTTTCTTATCTTCCTTTCTAGTCCGACATGGACCAGCTTACACAAAAAAAAGGCAAGAAGAAAAAAAGCAAAAAAAAAGAAAAAAAAAAGAAAAAGAAAGAGAGAGAAATGAACAAATAGTCAAATCCATCACAATTAGCACATGTTAGAATTTGAGGTGCCGTCAACAATTGCACCTAACTAAAGAAGGTCAAATGATTAAATAGTTGAAGCATAAAGAGCAAGTAAATGTAATGATGCATCTCAACAAGGGGCAACAAGTTTAGAGAAGATCTTTGTCAAATGTAGAATTCAAAGGTCAGAGCCCTTCAAAATGGAAAAAGGCAGCAGCCCAAACCATGGTGGAATTTTCTTCCAAATTTCATTAATTCAAGCTCGCTAAGTTGAAAACTCAAAAGGGCGGTTAGGCAAAAGTTAGAACTGAAAGAGAGAGAAAGAGAGAGAGAGAGAGAGAGAAAGCTCATCCAAGTCATCTTCCCTTATGTCCAAAGTTGTCATCTTTAATCAATCAGTCTCGTCTCATATCTCCAAAATCATCCTTCCTCACCAGAGGTTCATTCTCTAAAGATATATTATCTTCTATGCCCTTATCCTATAATGGGAGCATTTTTTTCCAGAACATCATCATCTGTTGTCAATCGATCCCATTGTTTAGCTTAAAAAGCTAAATCTCTACTTTGTCACATCCTTAGCGCTTACTAGGGGCATAATCCCCAAGTTGTCTCTTCTCATTAGTCCTTTAGCCATTCCTAAGGGCTTTTTCTCTCAGTTAGTGTGTCATCTGCGTCAACTCAAATCAATTAAGTGTCACTCTAAGAGTCTCTTCAATCTCAAATAGTAAGATAGCTTGTGCAATACCCAAGGTTTCCCTAACCTATTAGGGTTAGCAATAGAAACACTATAATGTCCATATAATGCACCATTCAAGGTCTTCTTGATACAACAAGACCCATAAGAACATCATAGGAAGTAATTTTAATAAATAATTTGACAATAAGTAAAGAATATAATCAATTTTGATAAACACCCTTATGATAGAGTGTAAGTCAAACTGAGTTTGGCTTAATGTCGCTATGTTAGTAAGTTATTTGAAATGTGAATCTAAAGTGCTAGTGAATGGGTATTCACATCTCGTAAGACATTGGAAGATGATGATAGTGATATGGAAAATTGAATGCAATCAAGTTGCAATGGTCTAATTGAGGTCAAACTTAGTTTGACCCAATGAGCTTACATGAGCTACATTCTTGAGCAATGTTATAAAAGGACTAAAAAATGTGTAATATGAAGTGAATAAGATTTATCTAACAATGTTTAGGATGTGTAGTGATATTGGAAGATAGGAATATGTATATTAAAGTGAAAGAAATGAAATAAAAAATGTATTAAGTACCGAGCTTAAAATGTGTATTTAAGGATATGCTAATGGGCTTTTGAGCTCAAAGGCCCAAACCCATTAGATGGCTAGCCCATTGGGCCTAAGGAGGATGTAACATCCAAATGGTAAATATATAGTGGGCTTAAGGTAGTAGACAAAGGTTATGTAGAGATGAGTATTTAGGTAATAGTTTTTAGTCACCAAAGTTGACCAAGTCAAATGCTTCATCAACCAAAATCTTGATGCTTCTTATACAAGAGTCAAGTTTCTATTAGCACATCTATCACCTTAAGATAACTCTCACCATTGAAGAGAGAATCCTAGAGCTCCATCTTGACACCATCTTAACCATCCATTATGAGTAAAACATAACCATTAGGTTTGGTTTGACAAATCCTCACCATCCAATTCATTAAATATATAAGTAAGAATTATGTTGAGAAATTCATTTTTCTCACTTTCTCTACACCCAAAATTCTCTACAAAAGAAGAATTCTCTCCATTTCTAACTACCACAAGAGTCCTAGCAAGATACACTAATCAAGGTGAGGAATTATATCTATCCTTTCTTTTATGTTTTAAAGTTGATTTTGGTGACTAGGCCGCTTGAGAAACCTTTTATGCACCTCATATAGGAATTTAGCCATGTTGATGTATGACTATAGAATTGTTCTAAATTATGATTGATTACATTTGTAGGTGCGTTAGATAAAGAATAATGGATTAGAAGTGGTAAAGTGAACCTTGGAAGCTTGGGTTTAGATTTGAACATCTTAAGGGAACTTGAACTTTTTGTGTTAGATATTGACAATTGAATGATTATATGGGTTTTATGATAAGTTAATTGCATAGTTCTATGATCAATTTGAAGATTTGATGATTTGGTGAGGAATTAATAGTTTTCCCAAATTCTAGGGTTTATGGGAAAATTGGAAATTTTAAGTATTGAATTTGAATTCATAAAAGAAAAGGGAAAATCAAGCTTAAGAATGGAATTAGATGATTTGTATAATGTTAGTTTTTAAATCCAATTGATAGAAGTGACTTTCCCCAAAATTAATGAACTAGACTTATTTATGGAATTTAATGGTAGAAGTAGAATTAATTCTATTGAACATCAGAATTTGTTTATATTGCTTGTACCCAAAGTTGAAATGTGAAATTTGGAGGAAAGGAATTATCCTTCTTACAATGTATAGCTTTGGCCATTTAAAGAATGACTAAGGAAAATGTTAAGATTGGTAATGGGTATATGTGTAGTATATCTTGACTTTAATAATGATTGATGTGCAATTGAATTGCAAATATGTAGAGTCTAAAGGCAAGGGTAAGGGTGTTGTCATAAGTGTGAAGAGCACTACTAGCCTTAAGAATTAAGTGTAATAAGAGCAAAGGAGTCCAAGGTGAGTACTTAATTATATATCATAACTTGTACTATATGTCTTTATTGTTCAAACCATGATCATTGAAACATCCCTATATCTTGATGAGCTTGAATTGCCTGTTGAACAATAAGCCTTTAAATTGATGCTTCTCGATGACAATTGATTATTATAAACCTAGCATGTTGAATTTATAATGTGTTCATTGATAACTCTATATTTTTAGAGTTATTTTATTTGTTTAAACTTAAATTTTAGCTCAGTTCTCGAGAATGCAATAATATTATTACTTATTTTTAGAATAAATAGTTTTACAATTTATAAATAAATTATAACATATTTTAAGTATTTTTATTTTATTTTTGCAGATCAAAATGATATCACAATGATGCAATAAAATAAATGATGCAGGCGATGATGTCATAAAAATAATGATGCAAGCAATGATTCAAGTTTTCAATCCATGAGAAATAAATTCAATGGTTGGTGGCCAACCTAACTATTGTTGAATTTTTGATGTAAAAATTCAATGGTTGGTGGCCAACCTAACCATCAATGTTGAATTTTTTATGTAAGAATTTTAATGGAACTTGAATTCTTCCACTAAGCATGCCTATAAATACCATACTTGGCAAAGGAAAAGAGCATCAAAGAAAATTCATAAAAAAAAATATGTAGAGAGATTTTCATATGCTTTCTTAGAGTATATTTGTGTTATTTTTATTTTCATCAAGAGGAGGAATTTTTGGAAGCTTGAGTTCATCAAAGATTGTATCCCAAAACAAGTTCTCTCTAAACTCTATTCTTGAATTTAATTATAAGTTATTATTATATTTATTATTTTTATTGTTAATTTAATTGTTTCTTCTCTTTTAATTATGAATAACTAATTTTATTTCTAGGATTTAGATGTAATATTTTGATTTGCATATTCTTATTTATATTTAATTGATGGGATTTGATTGTTGGAATTAATCTTTTATCTTAAAACTTAATGTGTGTAATTAACAGGCCATTAATTGCATGATTTAAGATATTGTGTGAAATAGCGAGAGTAGAAGCACAATTTTAGTTTATTAGGATAATTGACCTAGGGAATGTATTGCTTAGAGATAAGAATGCTCCTTTGTGATTTTTAAAAGGATTTCTATAAAATTTAATGGGTTTGTGTTAATTGCTTATGATCATGAGAGTAGATGTAAGGTTAATATGAACACACATGTTGTATCTTGAGAGAGAACATCATATAATTTAGGAAAATCTAATCATTAATTCCAGCAAAAATAATCCATCTAAAAATTATAAAAAAATCATATGTGATCAATTGATGAATTCAAAATCCTAGACTTTTAATCTTATTTTCATATTTATCGTAATTTATTTACTTGAATTTCACTTTAGCTTAAAACATAAAATCTCATAATTGATTTTCTAAATAATAAAGTAATCTTAAAATTGGTACTTGACAAACCCTTCCTCGTGGGAACGATACTCACTCATCACTTTATTACTTATAAACAATCTATGGACTTGCAGAAATTATCTAACAAGTTTTTGGCGCCATTGCCGGGGAAGGCGACTTTTGACAATATCAATAGGTTGATATACTCTATTATTTTAGATTTTTTTTTAAATTTTGCAGATTTTTTTTAACTTTTATATATATATATAAAAAAAACAAAGAACAATAAAAAAAAAAAAAAGATGGCTTTCCACGACTAGTAATGGTGTGATGGAAGAATAATGCTAAATAGAGTAGCAAGCATGTATGGTGAGGATAGTTTTAGTAAGTTAAATGCTAAAATTGATGCATTGGTTAACTTAATTAATAAAGTTAATGCTAATACTTTATTTAATTCATGTTTGAGTTATGATCTGTGTGGAGGTAATCATTTGAATTCTAAGTGTCAATATGCAGAGCAGGTACAATTTTTCCCAAATTATAATAGGTATGAGAATTATCCATATTCCAACATAAACAACTCAGGATGGAGTGACTATTCAAACTTTTCATGGAAAAACCAATGCGATCAAGGTAACCATTCATGGTATCCTTATCAATATGATTTTCAAGATCATGCACCATTTGAGGAGCACAGACCATCTTATGAAGCAGCATTGGAAAGATTCATAAATGCTACTCATGAACAATGTGAAAGATTGGAAGATAGGATGAATCAATGGGCTAGCCACAATACAAATGATGATGTACAAATGGAACAGTTTGCTAGTCCATTAGATGCTCAAGGCCATTGGAACCTAACAAGCCAAATTGAAGAATATTCTAGAGATTAATGTTTAGCAATTTCTTTGAGTGATGATGAGGAAGAGATGATTGATCAAGCAAATACTTCAAGCAAGCAAGAAAAAAAGGAAGAAGTTGAGCTCAATTTGCCTAAGAAATATTCTTCTCTTATGGATAATATCTGCGGAGTAGTTGAAATTAATGGAGAAATTAAAGAGGTATTTGAAAAAGAGAACTCAAAGGAAACTCTTTCAGTTTATTTGGTGAAAACAACACCAAATATGCCAGACCATAAAGAATATCAATTTGATGACTTGAAAGAAAAGAAGAAACATTCACCACCATCAACTGAGTACTCACCAACTCTTGATTCAACACCACTACCTTCTTATCTTAATTTCTTGAGAAAATTCAGAGCAATAAAAAGAGCACGTTTGAAAGCTTTTGGAAATTATGAGCCTAATTGTAAAATATTAAATAATTCATGTCTCAACATTTTTCTATGCAGGCTCAAATCAAGCTAGCTTGACTCATTAAAATTGGCAAAAGTCTATCTTTCCATGATTATCAGGATGATGTACTTTATGTATTATCCTCCATGATGAAGATCTAGCTATAGTAAAGCTAAAGACTATAAATTAAGCGCTTTTGGGAGGCAACCCAAATTTTTAACTTTTCTACTTCTTTTTAAATTTCTTTTATTCTTTTGTTTGTTTCCTTCTATTTTAATTTTGCTTTAGTATTGTTTGTGAGTTATTAAATAGCTTATTAGGAGGAAATCCAAGTTTTCTCTTTATTAGGTTTCTTTTATTTATGTTTAGTTGTTTCGTTGTAAATTTTCTCTTTCATTTTCTTAACTAAGTTAATTAGATATGGAAGCACCTCTTGCAGCACTAAAAAATAGGTTTCCAACTTTTCCCCAAGATGTGCTTAGGAAAACTAATGAACGCAGACTGGAAAGAATGAAGGCATTTAGGTGTCTGAATATTCCTGAGGATATTTGCTAGATTATAGAAGCTAAAGTACGATTAGCAGGTGAGCTTGATGACTCATTTATTAAATGTTTGCCAGGTACGGGGAGAAGTTCTTACTCAAAGAAAAGGAGAGCTAACAAAATGGGAGTCTGCTACAAGTGTGTAAGATGGAATTGCAGCACACGCTGTAGAAACATTGGATTTGCATCCATAAATCGAGAAGACAAAATTAAATTCATAAAGGATGGACTGAGTAAGCAGTCTTTGGATAATATCCTACAGACTCTTGAGACACATCCTTGTGGACAAGTTCAACGTACTCATTTAGATTTATGGGACTTATTCAAAGAAGAGAAGCAGCGTTACAGTCTAAGGAATCTGACGTTAAAAGACCCTGTTTGCCAGTTAATAAGAAAATTAGATGGGAAGCCTATCCTTGACTCATAGAAGGCGTGTAAGCTATTACTGGACGTAAAACTAAAGGAAGATGTGAGCCATAATCAGAACTACTGTTTATAATAAGGTGTATCACTGACTTTTTTTTTATTATTATTTTATTTTTTAATGCATTATTTTTTTTACATCTTGCAGTATTTTTTGACTTTTTAGCACCAAAATTTTATTTTCCTATAGATTTTTCTACTGTCGATAACTTTTTTAGTTTTTCAATATCTCCTTTTAGCTTTTCAATATTTTCTTTTTGACTTTTGTACTCACTCTACAGATTTTTCTACTTTTGTTAGATTTTTAGTCTTTTAATATTTGTTTTTAGTTTTTCAATATTTTCTTTTTGACATTTGTATACACAACATTGATTATTTTTGTTTTTATTATCATTTTTGTTTTTATACTTTTTTTGTCAACAATTAATTTATCCCATTAAACTGTTCTTTTACTCTTCTAGTTTCTTTATATGCATATTCATTATTGTCAATATGCACATAACCCTTTTGAGAGATTTGTGAGAGAAAATGGCAGAATCCTCAATATGCAAATTCAAAACTATTTGTGTCTTTTGTAGTCCAAACTCTGACAAGAAAAGAGAGTACTTGATAGCAGCTAATAAACTTGGTAGGATTTTAGTTGAACGAAAAATTGATTTGGTGTTTGAGGGAGGTAGTTTAGGGTTAAAGGGTTGTGTCGCAAGTTCTGCATATATTAGAGGTAGTAAAGTCTTAGGAATAGTTCTAAAGGTTTTGGCTCAAAATAAACATATCATTGGTGGAACTATAGGTAATGAGTTACAGGTCAATAGCATGTACGAACGAATGGCATACATGAATCTCAATGCTGATGCTTTTATCGCATTACCTGGTGGTTTAGAAACATTTGAAGATATTTTCACCATTGCATCTTAGACACAATTAACTGTTCTTTAGAAGCCATTGGGCTTACTTAATGTTGATAGTTTTTATAATGGTTTGTTATCTTTTCTCGATCATGCTATGGAATAGGGTTTTATGACACCAGCGAGTCGATGCATCTTAGTCTCTGCTTCAACTATTGATCAATTGATTGATCAACGACAAAAATTTAAATATGAACTTGATCCATTGATGGCGCAGGTAGTTTTGCACCCCAGGGCCAGTAGCAGTAAAAAACGAGGACTAGATCTGAATCTCCAGTTATAACTTTATGAACTCTTGTACTTTTTTATCGCATTTTTTTGTGTGTGTTTTCTGTTGCACCTGATCAAGTGAAATTTTAGGTCCGATTCACTAAATGTAAGATGGCTGAGTAAAGAGTTACTTTTGTACTCTTGATACGCATCTTAAATTTTTGCGATTTTCCTTTTCAAAAAAAAAAAAAAAAAAAACTAACTAGCTAGCTAACTAACTAACTAACTAACTGAAGAATTGTTTATACAAGATGGCTAAGTAAAGAGTACTTTTTATGCTCTTGATACGTATCTGTATTTTTTTTCCTCTTTTTTTTTTCTCTAGTTTCCAAAATAAAAAAATAAAAAATAATTAAAAAAATAAAATAAAAAAAAATTTGATTTCTTTTTTTGTGTTATTAGTTTCTCATGCTTGCTTTTAGTGTTGTTTCATGGTGTTTTATAGGAAACAAGGAAGTGGAATGCACATCCTGCTTACAGTTTGGAATCCACTTTTCTACAAGAGGGAGTATTTTCTTTCTTTTGGTTTGTTTCTTTGACATTGAGGATAATGTCTATTGCAAGTTTGGGGGAGATTTAGCTTGTTTTTTTTGTTTTCAGTAATTTCTTTCATGTTTTGATGAATAAATTTAAAATTTTTTACTCTTTTATTGATAAAATATGCTTATGTTAAATTAATTGATGAAAGGCCAATGATAGATTATAATTGATATTTATCGATAATTTATTAAAGTATTTCAGGTTGAGCAACTATTTTGGGTAAGAAATTAACTTTTATTAAGATTATGTTTTGCTTTGCTTTGCATTATATTGATTGCATTGAATTTGTGTATGCTTACTTAGAGAGGGCTTCTACACATTTTTTTATTTTCATTTGCCTCACTTATCTTAGAACATGTTTTTGCAAACTTTTGAGGCGAAATTTTGAATTCATTTTGAAAGAGATATATGATTTAGGCATTGTTTTTTTAGCCTATTACTTATATCTACCCTTATTTTAATTTTTTCCCCTAGTTTACCCTTTTGTGCCTCGTTAATTTTAGCCTTCTTTTCTTTGTTAATTAACCTTAATTGTTATCCTTCACCCTGCTTGTGAGATAATTTTGTCAAGTTTATATTTTAATGAAGAAAAGGGAATTATTGAAGTTTTAAAAGAAAATAAGGATCTCTAATAACTAAGAGTATTATTGTAAAAGACCATCTTCTGCTTAAAATAAGTTTGGGGGAAAGCAAGAAAATTGAACAAATAAAAGTTAGTAATTCTTGCTTATAATATTGTTGGTAAAAAAAAAAAAAAAAAAAAAAGAAGAAGAGGGGGCTTAAAAGAAGAAAACATTAAAGAAGAATGATACTTAAGATAAAAGGGATCCTTCATTAACAAAATCCTTTTATTTGAGCTATTAATTTTCTTTTGTAAACTTGGTATAATTATCTTACTTTTGTTCATTTAGCCTTTTTTTTTTAGCCAAAAGACCTTGTGTTAACCCTATTACAAGCTTAGTTAAAACCTATTGATGTCTCTTGATTTGTGAATTCCATTAGTGGAGATTGTTTGCAGTTACATACTTATGAGATTTGTACATCTATTTTATATCTTTTGATAGAGGCATTTAAAGACATTAGTGTATATATGCCTATCTGAAGTGCAAAAATTTCTTTGTGGTTGATTTAATGCATAGTTATTCAAGACATAATTAAGATGAGGATTGTTTTGAACTTGAGATAGAAGCTTGACTTGCAATACTATTGATATGTTGTTTGAAAATATTAATTTCTTGAGACCTTTAAAAAAAAAAATTCAACATAAGCATGAGAGGATTAATTTTTTTTTTTTGTGGTATTTGATCATTCTCTGAAATAAATAGTTGAAAATTTAGAGTTTTGTAGGTGTTTGTAGGTATCACCACTGGAAGCCCTCACGAGACTATAACTCGTCCTCTATGGGATACCTAGGGGTTTAAAGGCTTGTTGCATATGCTAAATGCAATCGTAATTTCCTACGAAAGTGGACTAGCTTAGGTTTTGAATTTTCTTTTGCTTGAGGACAAGCAAAAACTTAAGTTTAGGGGTATGATAACTCTATATTTTTAGAGTTATTTTATTTGTTTAAACTTAAATTTTAGCTCAGTTCTCGAGAATGCAATAATGTTATTACTTATTTTTAGAAATAAATAGTTTTACAATTTATAAATAAATTATAACATATTTTAAGTATTTTTATTTTATTGTTGCAGATCAAAATGATATCACAATGATGCAATAAAATAAATGATGCAGGCGGTGATGTCATAAAAATAATGATGCAAGCAATGATTCAAGTTTTCAATCCATGAGAAATAAATTCAATGGTTGGTGGCCAAAATTCAATGGTTGGTGGCCAACCTAACTATTGTTGAATTTTTGATGTAAAAATTCAATGGTTGGTGGCCAACCTAACCATCAATATTGAATTTTTGATGTAAGAATTTTAATGGAACTTGAATTCTTCCACTAAGCATGCCTATAAATACCATACTTGGCAAAGGAAAATAGCATCAAAGAAAATCCATAAAAAAAATATGTAGAGAGATTTTCATATGCTTTCTTAGAGTAGATTTGTTTTATTTTTATTTTCATCAAGAGGAGGAATTTTTGGAAGCTTGAGTTCATCAAAGATTATATCCTAAAACAAGTTCTCTCTAAACTCTATTCTTGAATTTAATTATAAGTTATTATTATGTTTATTATTTTTATTGTTAATTTAATTGTTTCTTCTCTTTTAATTATGAATAGCTAATTTTATTTTCTAGGATTTAGATGTAATCTTTTGATTTGCATATGATTATTTATATTTAATTGATTGGATTTGATTGTTGGAATTAATCTTTTATTTTACAACTTAATGCTTGTAATTAACAAGCCATTAATTGCATGATTTAAGATATTGTGTGAAGTAGCGAGAGTGGAAGCACAATATTAGTTCATTAGGATAATTGACCTAGGGAATGTTTTGCTTAGAGATGAGAATGCTCCTTTGTGATTTTTAAAAGGATTTCCATAAAACTTAATGGGTTTGTGTTAATTGCTTATGATCACGAGAGTAGACGTAAGGTTAATATGAACACACATGTTGTATCTCGAGAGAGAACATCATATAATTCAGGAAAATCTAATCTAATTCCAGCAAAAATAATCCATCTAAAAATTATAAAGAAATCATATCTGATCAATTGATGAATTCTAAATCCTAGACTTTTAATCTTATTTTCATATTTATCATAATTTATTTACTTGAATTTCACTTTAGCTTAAAACATAAAATCTCATAATTAATTTTCTAAATAATAGAGTAATCTTAAAATTGGTACTTGACAAACCCTTCCTCGTGGGAACGATACTCACTCATCACTTTATTACTTGTAAACGATCTATGCACTTGCAGAAATTGTGCAACATTCATTGGATTCCTCGATGTGAACCTTATACGAATTGTCCTATTGAAAACCTATTGATAAGCAGAAACCCCTTTTTGGTGTGGGGAAAGACACCAAACCTTATACACTTGGTAAAGCCTGCAGGTAGGGTGAGAGTACCTAACCTTTGTTAGGAGGGAATGCCTAACTGTAAGACCCGATCAGTCTTATGCAATATGATACTTGTGAGTGAGCAAGGCTTAGGCCGGCACTCTTGAATTTATATATGTGGGTAGCATCCTGCTTCCACGAGTGGGTTATTTCTGCTAATGATACTGTTTCCAACTTGAATGAGAAATTGAACCTAATGATAACATTGATTGAAACTGCTCAATTTCTATAAAGAGCCTTCTTGCTATTGATTCTTATACTCACCATGCACTTATGTAGAGATGTATGTATTTGCATTATTATATGCTCACTGAGTTTTATCTCATTCTCTAGTAGTTTCAATTTCTCAGGCATGATCGATAAGTCAATAAGATGAATTCCAAGCCATGTTCTTTTGCTTAGAAATTGTCTGGTAAATTACAAGTGTCTTGATTCTCGATTTTTGAAGACCACTGTTTAGAGCTCTATGGTAGTTAAAGGTTTAGTCTTAGAATGTTATTGGTTACATGTATTGTAAAAATTGTTTTATTATTATTATGAAATGTATGAATAATGTACATTGAGTTATTAATATGAAATGAAATCCTAGAAATCTTAAAAGTTGTGATTATAAATGGTCTTATAAGATAGTTAAGAAATGGTAAACAATTAATGGATAACAAAAGAAGAGTATCAGGTTACGGTCTTGGGGTAAGGTATAATATGATAATTGAATGAGATTATAAGTTAAGTAGGTTCTATGCATTTAGGTGACTTTATGTCTCCCTATGCCCTAGGACCGTCACAGCTCAAAAGGCAGGTCGTGACAGCTTGACTTGCTCTTTTCCATGATTCATGCTACAAAAAGCAAAGCCATACAACCTCCATGATTCTTTTTAGAAGTTTCAGCCTACCGTTAAATCATTCTTGAACTTTTCCATCCTAAGCCTCATTAGCAAATCATACCATCATTTTAAGCTTAAACACCATACCACCATTTTCTTGGCAAAGTCTCATCATGGGCAGAACCAAAAATCTTAAGTGTCTCAAGACTCATCATCTTTGAATCTAGTGGAGGAATATCTCCCAAAGCCTATCATCGTCAAATTGACTAAGAAGGACTTGAACCAGTCAATGCTCATCTCATACCTCTTTGGCAAACATCTTATTATCCTTGAAAGATTAAGCCTCATTGGCAAAACACATAATCTTTAAGATCAAAGTCTCTTAAGGCTTGCAAACCATTCTAATGCAACCAGATCAAAGGGCAAATCCTTAACCGTGAGCTTGCAATACCCTTATAACCAAAAGCCTTTGTCACGAAGCACAAAGTAAGAAGCCTTTATCATGAGGCCCTTAGCCAAAGCCAACCGTCCAAAGCACCCTTGTAAAAAACTATCCTCAACACCTAGAAGCCTTCGCCATGAAGCCCACTCCCAAAAAGCCTTCACTATGAAGCCCACTTCTAAAAGGCTTGCATTTATGAAGCCCATGATCTCCTCTAAGGCAAAATCTAACTAAGCCTTCTAAATTGATTACCTAGCCTAGCTTTTTCCTCTAAGCCAAGATTAGCCTCCTAGGTCTAGCATCCTAACCTGATCTCTTTGACATAGTCTTAAGGTAAAATCTAACCAAGCCTTTCGAATGAACTCACTAAAGGCTATAACTTGACCGAGCCTCTAATATGATCTCTTACATAGCCAAACTAGACTGAGCTTCCAAATGACCCTAGCTATGGCTAAACCTAACCTAGCCTTCTAAGATGATCTCCCCTAAAGCCAAACCAGAAGGCCATAACTGACCAAGCCAATTGCCATACCTATCCAAAGACTCCAGTATGAACTTCTTTGGAGACAAGCCTAACAAATTGATCTTCCCCAAAACTTGACCTAGCCTTTCGACCTAATCGTCTCTAAGGACTTGACCCCCCTAATCAAGCTTTCCAATTCAGCCTCAAACCAAAACTTCTTGTAGGCCAAACCCACCTAAGCCAAACCTATATAAGCCTAGCCCGACCTCTCCTAGCCATACTTGGCTTAAAACTCCCAAAGTGATTGCTTCCTAAATCGAACAACCAGAGACCAAATAGCTAAGCTACCTTCCAAAGTGGAGGCATCTTTCTCCTAGAAGCTCAGCACTCTCCTACTAAACTGACCTTTCATAGGTTTAAGGTATCCAATCATTGCATAATCAGATGCACTTCATAATAGAACAAGTTGTAAGTCAGACTTTTGAATCAAAATGGATCATCTTTTTGTTGATTCTTACTAGACAGGGTCATTATCATTCTTGTTAGATAATATTCATCTCTTTGTTGATTCCTACCAGACAGGGTGATCATCATTCCTACCAGAAATGTCTCAAAACTGACCGGACATTAAGCTGGACTTTCTTAAATAGACTGAAATCATTACTTTTATCATATTTTGCCAGATCTTCTCTTTTTCCAGCATTAAGGCCTAACAGATAGCCTTGATTTAAATCCTTTAGCATTAAGGCCGAACAGATAGCCTTGATTTAAATCCTCCAATATTAAGGTTGAACAGATAACTTTGATTAAGATTTTCACCAGATCATTTTTACTTCCAACATTAAGGCCAAACAAATAGTCTTAATTGAGATTTCACTAAATCATCTTTATTTCTGACATTAAGGCTGAACAAATAGCCTTAATTGAGATTTACCCAATATTAAGGCCGGACATATAGCCTTGATTGAGATTTACCCAACATTAAGGCTGAACAGATAGCCTTAATTGAGATTTACCCAACATTATAGATAACCTTAATTGAGATTTATCCAACATTAAGGCCGAACAGATAGTCTTAATTGAGATTTTCCCAAATCTTCTTTATTCTCTAACATTAAGGCTAGACAGATAGCTTTGATTTAAATTCTCTAACATTAAGGCTGGACAGATAGCCTTGATTGAGATTTACCTAACATTAAGGCTAGACAGATAGTTTTTATTTAAATTCTCTAACATTAAGGTTGGGCAAATAGTATTGATTGAGATTTTTCCAAAACATCTTTTTACCTCTAACATTAAGGCCTGATAGATAGCCTTGATTGAGATTTCCCCATATCATCTTTATCTTATAACATTAGGGCCGGACAAATAGCCTTAATTGAAATTCACCAAGACCATTCTTGCATCCAATGTCAAGGCTAGACCGATAGCCATTGATAAAACCTTATTTTACTTATAAATGTCTAGTAACGATCACCTGGGCATCCATGTGATTCCTATCTTCACCCCTTTTACCAAAATTCTTTTGAAACTTCACCCATAAGTGTTTAGTAATGATCACCTAAACATTATTATGGTTTCTTTTTTCCATCTATCATTTACTTATAAAAAATCAACCATACCTTTCACCCAAACATGTCTTAATACTGACTTAGACATCCCTTTGGTTCATTTTTTCCATCCCTCATCTCCGGGTTTACTATCATCATAATTGCCTTTTTAACAAGCCAATTCTGATGAGGGGTAGCTATGAACCCTTAATTTTGCACCTTCCATATTGCATTTGAAACCTTAAAGATGCTTAGGTGTGGTTAACAAACCTCCAGAAGCCAAAATTGAAAAATCAAGAAATAGAGAGCCAAAACCTATTATTTTGTGCTACCTTTAGATCATCTAGGATTGAACAATGAACACAATGTAGCTGGAATCATGAAAAATGGACGAGAAAAGGGTGAAAACGGGCAAAAATCGCAAAATGGGCGAAGTTCAACCTGGTTTGCGGTTGCCGCCAGTAAACCTGTGACTACCGTAAGGAATCTAGTGATAGCAGTTGTGTTTTCTATACTTTTTCCATTTTTCTTCATTTTGTGCACTTTTCCTACATTGGAAGTGCATGAAACTTTCCCCCAACCTCTCCCTTATATATAGGAGTCCTCCCATTCCTTATCATCTCTTAACCTCTTGGTTTGCTTGATTAGCCTTTACATCAAGCGAACCCTCTCCACAAATTTGGTCCAAAAGGAATGAACTTTTTAGTTTAAATTTTTATTTTGGGTGGTTCATGGTAGCTCTCCTCAAATCAATCCGAGGAGTTCTCGAGTACACTGTCTGAGTCGCCATTCATAGGTTGTCGTTCTGCCGATCGGAGAAGGTGGAATTACGATATGGTCATCCGCTTCATCAGCCCTATGTCCCCAAGTCTCGTCCTCATAAGGTATTTATTTTCTTCTTTTGTTATTTTATTTTGTTTTCTTTCGTTTTCTTAGGATTGCTTAGTTTATTCTTTTCATTTATTATTTATTTGCTTAGCATGTTTTATCGTTTTCTTTCATTATTTTTGAGGCATGTTGATTGGCATCTGATTTGGTCAACTAGGTAAATGATTTGAATTGTTGCATTGACTTGTTAATTAAAACCTGACTTAATTAACAACTTAGTAATCAATCAACCTGATTTAATCAATCAACCTACCTTTCAATCAATGAACTGAAACATGACAAAATGGTTAGGCTAAACTAACCCCTTCTCAAGAAGGGGGAACTACATAGATTTTGATTCCCATTCAAAGGGATATGTAGGCTTGCTTATTTAAAGCATCAAATCTAATTAAATAAAATGTAATCATTTTCTCGTATATTATTTTATCAATTAGCTCTTTTTTTTGCGATATTTGCTTTTAGTTTGTTTTTCTTTCTTATAAATATTTATTTTGTCTTTCTTTGGCAGTGTTTTTCCTTAAGAATTACTTTAAAATAATTTTAGGGAATGTGTGACTTCCCAAGAACCCATAAGGGCTAGAGAAAGTATCCCCTATTTTGGTTTTGAATTGTAAAGTTAATTCCTTTACTTTATTGCTTTACTTTTATCGCTTTGAATGAATGTTTATTTATTTGTTTGTTCATGCATTATGTAAATTGTTCATGAAATTCATTTTAAGTCATCTTGTATTAAATTTGTCAAACTAATCATTTTTCTAAATAAACCAAAATCTAGTCCCTGAATCCTCTTTGATTTCAAAGCTAGTGATCTTTTCCTTTAGGATATTAATTGGAGTCAATTTGGGTTTTTCCCTTAATCTTTTCCTAAATAAAATAAAATTAAGGTGGCGACTCTTTTCAAAATCAATCTATCTAAACTCGAGAGTTCCATTGTGAGTTCAAACCCCAATGAGCATTTCGTTCCCACTTAGTAGATCGGACCAGTGCTCAGGAGAGGTTTCACAATTCCTTCCTTGTTTACCTAAGTTAATTGATTCTTTCTTGGAGATCACTTACCTCCACATATCACCAATTAGGGCCATAACATGCCACATAGCTTTGAGTGAATAGCATCGATATGTAAGTAGTAATAAATCCTAATAACCAATACGTTAGGTAACGTATCACCTCAAGTCAAAGGGCTATACACACAATTATGACCTAGATGATGAAATAATGACTAATGGTAAATTCCATGTATTCATCATTTGATGTCACTATTCAACTCACTCATCTCTATGAGAGTTCACATATTATCATGACATCACATGTCTGTAGCATGAGACTCACTACTTCCATTTCTATAAGTATCACATACTTATCATGGATGACAACAAATGTGATGGTCTTCCAGATTAAACGTGCCAGGTCAATAATCCTATGACTATGAACAAATTTAAAGTATCTGTATAAAAGTGATCTATCTCTCATAGTCTCAACTCTTTGAGAATAGATCCTCTCATAGAATACTTAAGGAACATATATTCATTACAAAAGAACAAATTCATTTAAAGAATATATATATTTTATTGCTAATTGAGGATTTTATTTACATTTACATAATATGTACATTGTTCTAGGGTATACATCACTATCATCTTTGGCTCAATTTGTGATAGGAAGGCTACATATTCATAAGTGTTGTGAAACTTTAATATAGTTCTTACAGCTTGAGTAGGATTTCCAATAACGAGTATGTTTTAACTTTATTCCTCACCATTGGATATTGAGCTTCTCTTTGTTGATGAGTAGGCTCTCGAAGTCCATCTTCACTTTTAACCTCTTTTTTTTTTTTTTTTTATCTCAATACTTTATTCTTGTGGTTCCTCCATGAATAGATCTCCTATCATTTATTAAATGGCCTTAATATGATCATATCTATTCATAATCTTAGAAGGAAACTCAAAAAATAACATGAATATTTTCTTCAACTAAAAGAGTTCTTTTGTTGAAAATCTACTAAGCTTTAAAATGAGAACAATAACAAAGGAAGATTTCCTCATCCAATTTGACATCAAAATTTTAAAGGTTATCCTTGCCATTATTAAGAACAAAGCATTTGCAACCAAATGGATGAAAGTATGCAATATTAGGCTTCATCCCTTTCCACAATTCATATAAGGTCATTTTGATGATAGACTTAATCATGGATCTATTAATGATATGACATGCTATGCTAATTATTTTTGCCCAAACTTATTTTGGCAAATCATTTTAATAAAGCATGGTACTAACCATTTTTACAAATGACCTATTTCTCCTCTCAACAATTTTGTTGAGGAATTCTAGGTGTGGAAAAGTTAAATTGAAATAATTTTCAAAATATGAATTTTCAAACTCTTTCCCATTATCACTCCTAACACTAGAGATGACATATCCCTTTTAAATTTGCCACACCTTTATGAGTGGAATGAATGCACGAAATGCATAAAATTTATGAGTAAGGAAAAGCACCTAAGTAAAGCGTGAATAATCATAAAAAATCATATGACAATAATTCTTTCTACTAAGACTTGAAGGTTCTTGTGGGACCAAGCAAAATTATATAGAGTAATTGCAAAGGTTTAGAATTTGAAATAATATTGCTAAATCTAAAGGAACTTATAGAGTGTTTTCATTATGCAAGAATCACAAATACTTTTCTTTTTGAAAATAAGTTTTAGGAATCCATTTATTAAATCCTTTTTGAATGTTTTAAAATTACATTTGTACTAACATGGCCTAGTCTCTTACACCACATTGATATATCCTCATCATTAGTTGAAAATAAGCAAATGTTTTTTTTTTTAGAAATATCATTTAGGTCCATAACATATACATTGTCTTAACAATATCTAATAAAAGCAATATTATTTGTTTTAATGTCCAAAACCTCATATGTAAGTGACTAAAAAATGACTATATAACTCCTATCAAACAATTGACTAATGCTAAATATATTATGTTTAAGATTATCAATAAAGATCACCTTAGTTATATATAAGTCACCATTACCAATTGAGCCAATTCAAATTATTTTGCCATTGAAATTATCTCCAAAACTCATATTTTCTCCTTTTTTGGCTTCCAACTTGGTGAATTGTATCTTGTCTTTGATAATGTGTGTTAAACATCTAATATCAAGCACCCATTTGTTCTTCTTTCTTGAGTGCAATTACAAGACCACAACTTTTCAACTCTTTATTAGTACCGAAGTGCTTTTGGGTCCATCCTTATTTGCTTCTTTATGAACCCAAATACTTTTAGCTTTAAGTTTTTATTCTTTTGGAATCTAAATCTTCCTAATAGTGTATGGCCTCTTAAGTTTAATCAAAAACATTTTGCAATTTATGACTATAGAAATGATAATATGAGAACTTTGTTAGCTTTGTAGGGTCCAATGCTATTTTCCCAAAGAACGTGTTCACTTTCTTGACCTTAGGATTAACATTGTATTCCAAACTAGCTTTATCAAAAACACATTTGTGAAGCAATAATGTTCTCAAGAATTTTCTTATCAATAGAAAACTTATTCAAAAGTTTTTTATTTTGAGGCATTTAGCTCATTCTTGACTTTATCATGCTTACAAGAGAGTTTTTCAAAGGAACTTTCAAATTTGTCGATTAAGTCATGAGTTTTTCACTTTTTTTAAAAGTCTATAAAAACTTGGTTTGTTTCTTGCAAAAGTTCCTCATGCTTATTGTTTAAATTGCATAAATTTCTTTTTAAAACTAAATTCTCCTTTGTAGTGTTCATAAAAGTTTCCATTAAATCATTAGTGCATCTTGTAACTCATCAAAAGTCTAAGGTTTAGAGTTTGCCTTAATTTCTTCTTGATCATCCTCTTGTGCCATCATGCATATGTTGGCTTCTCATCTTTCATATCTTCCAATGATTCTTCATCACTTAAAGTGTCACTATCACTTCAAGCCATATAAGCTTTATTTTTCTTTAGATAACTTCTTTCTCTCTTATCCTTCTTTTTCTTATGTTTAATATAAAGGCATTCTTATCTATTGTGGCTCAATTTTTTGTATTCATAAAAAATCACCTACTTTTTCTTCTCTTCCACTTGCCTTTTCTTATCTTTGTTGAAGCTCTTTTTCTTATATTTGTCTTTGGAGATAAACTTATTGAATTGTTAAACCTTCTAGCAAGAAGTAGCATCTCTTGCTTATTATCTTCATTTGATGATTCATTCTTTTCCTCAATTGAAGCCTTTAGAGCAATGGAATTCTCTTTTTACATGTACTTTCCTTCTCTTTTTCCATGTCTCTTGCCTTTTTTTTTTCTTCATTTCATAGGTGATCAAATTTCCAACCAATGCCTCAAGAATTAATGAGCTTAAATTCTTGGATTCCTCAATTACATCCTCCTTAGAATCATACTTCTTCAATAATGACCCCAAGACTTTGGTGATTATCTCTTTTTGAGTGAAGTTCTTTTCAAAGCCTTTGATATTATTCACTATAGTAGTGATCTTCTTGTACAATTTTTCCATCATCTTGTGAACCCTTATTTCAAAATCTCCAAAATTAATTTTGAAATCTTCAAAATCGACCAAAGTATTCTTAGTACAATTTAGCACTTTTCCTACCCTGACTGGACCTTTTATATCAGACAATATTTTTTCAAAACTAATTAGATTTTTTCTTAGACTAACTGATCAATTGTTTTAAAATTAATTTTGAATATATCAAAGTTGACTGATTAATTTTTTGAGCTATGAAACCCTCAGAAACTAACTCGGAAGTCTCAAAACCTGACCGAGCACAAAACAGAAATCCAAATGGTGCTCCCACCCAGGCTTGGTGGCATGCTGGAGGCACCACCTAGAGGGCCAGTGGCTTTGTTGGCACGGGCCCCACTTTCCTTTTTGTTGTCTCCAAAATGCTCCCAATATGATTTTTCAGCATTTTTTCAACCCTACCCTTTTGGTCTTTTCACTTTTCCACTTTTCAAACTACCCTCACCCTCATTTTACTATAATACCTCCTCACTTCCTCCATTTCAAGACATCTCTTGAGTTAGTATTGATGGTTATCTACTAATTCTTCTCTTCTTCTCCCTCTAATCACTCTCTAATTAATTAATTAATCTTTTTAATTAATTAATTATCTCACCTTAATCAAGTTAATTAATCTTTTTAATTAACTAAAACTCTTTTTTTTTTAAAATTAAAATTAATCACTTAATTAATTAATTAATTAATCTTTTTAATTAATTAATTAATCACTTTTTTCTAAAATTAAATTAATATTTTTTCTCAATCCACCTTTCATCCAAATTAATTAATTAATTCATCTATCCTTTTCATCATATTAATTAGTTAAGTAATATTTTTAATTAATTAATTAATCTACCAATTATTCTAATCACCTGGTCTCGATAAAATGATTTTTCGGTCCGATAAAACCCTCCGCCCACCAAAAACAAAGGTATCAGCCTTTTTCCTCACTCTCAATACACCTAAACCAAAATCAATATAATGACTCTTAAATCCCTCCACTTAATTGTGGAATGAACTATGTGGGTTTTGATTCCCATTCAATGGGGTACGTAGGCATGTTTGGAATCTAAATCCAAATGTCAAATCCAAATCCCAATCCATCTCCTTTCCTTTTTTTTTTTTTTTTAATGTAATTAGTATAATATGTGGATGTTTTACTTTTTTTTTTCCATGCTTATGCATTAATCACAATTTTATAATTGTCATATAATATTTGTTATTCATGAAGTTAATTTTTAAAGTCAAATTAAACTTAAGAGCCAAATCGCGATTATTTAAAACAAAAAACTTAGTCCCCGAACTCACCCTAGTTTGATACTAGTGATGTTGTCCTTGGGTAATTAATTAAAAATTAATAAATTGGAATCAATTGGGTTTTTCCTTAATTTTTCCATTTAAAAAATAAATTAGGGTGGTGACTCCCAAAATCATTTTAAAAAATTAATCAATTCAAACCCGAGGGTTCCATCGCGAGTCTAAACCCGAATGAGCATCTCAGTTCCCTCTAATGGACCAGGCTAGTGCTCGGGCGAGGCTTTACAGTTGACAACTGGTTGCCACCTTTTTCCAAGAAAAAAGAAAATAAGAGGATTACCATTTGTTAAGGAAAAATTTTTCCAAAATAATCTCCATTTGGCTCATTAAGTATAATTTAATTTTCATGCATTACTTTGTATAATAAAGGTTCCTTGCCTAACCTTAACTGTCGGAAAACTTTTGGATGGCAAGTAGCATTGGCTCAACAACTCTCTTTGAGTATGTTGGGAGATAGCAAAAGCACTCCACCCCACGACGAATCCCGATCATTTTGGTGCTGTAATGAGTGATCAGTGCTGCTGGACCCATACAAGGCTTTTTGCCTCATATGTGGTTAGGTATATCGATGCTCTAATGGGACGGGGACCCTTTAAATCAAACCACCCTTCACTCTTGTGTATGTTATCACCCTAGCATTGACCCTAGGTTTCATGTATCATAATAATAGAGACATTTGTATATATGCCCATGAAACCTTTTTTGACATGCGTCATAAGTTACCATGCATACATAACATATGAGAATCTTGACAAGGTAAAACCTCAAAACCTTAAACCTATGGTCCGTTAGCCCAAATGCTCCACACACTTACTATGTCAACATGTAAACCCAGTGACCAACCATGTGGAAGGAATCCTTTTCCCAATACACTTTCACATTCATGCTATTTTTTTCCTTTACAATTTTGTTTGTTTTCTATTCCAAGGTAGCAATGGCCAACACCTCTAGCCCCTTTGACTAAGTGCAATGAGCACTTTTTTCACCAATCTCCTCAAGAAACAAGAGTAAACTTTTCAAACTACACTCACTACTACCTTTAAGACCCAAGTTGACACCTTTACCAATGCTCTCAACTCCCACTCTACCACTTTCGCTAGTGCCCTCAATTCCTAATGTCAATCTATCATCAATGAGGTCAAGAAAATGACCAATGCCACCATCACTCCTCCTCTTGCTCAACCTACTTCTGCTCAAGCCAAAACCAACCATGCCCCTACTTTCTCTCCCTCTATTATTGATCTCCCTGATAAAGGAAAAGCCCCTGAAACACCTACCTTTCCTCCTTTGGATATGAATGCCACTGCTCCTACTCTTAATATGAGTCTTTTTCAAATTAGAGATTTCTCTAGCTTTCCCAAAGCCAAAAGATTGATGGAAAAGTTTGAAACCCTAGAACAATGCATCAAAAATATCAAAAGGCATGAGGACATGATAGATGTCGATTCTCTTACTCTCTTCCCAAATGCTAGGGTTTTGCCCAAATTCAAGATGCCCGTGATGGACAAGTTTAATGGCACCACATGCTCCAAAACTCACCTTAAAATGTATGTGGGCACTATGAGACCCTTTGTATAGATAATGAGCTCCTTGCTCATTTATTCCAATAGTCCTTAACTAGAGTTGCTGTTAAATAGTTGTTAGATCTCGACCAGAATCACAAGAAGACTTGGGATGACATATGTAATGCATTTGTCAAGTAATACCACTATAACATGGAGGTGGATGTCACCCATCGAGTCACCAAACAACGACAAAGAGAATCCTTCACCATATTCCTTACAAGGTGGAGGTCAAAAGCAGCACAAATGGTGAATCATCTATCTAAAGTACAACAAAATGACATCATCATCAAGAACCACCTTCCCCGATATTAGGCTCATTTGCAAATTCAAAAGCTCTCTAGCTTCAAAGCTCTCATTGCCATTGCCTCTAAGATTAAGGATTTGATTTAATCAGGACAAATCAAAGATGAATCCTCTAGCTCAAGGTGTCATAAGAACAATAATTACACCACCAACTTCACTACCAAAAGAGAAAAGGAGGTAAATGTTGTCTCTTATCACCAGCTAACGAGGTTGGAAAGGAGGAATTTTTCTAAGCTAGGCATGCCTCTTAGCGTTGTTTACAAGAAAGCCTTAGAGGCTAATATGGTTAAGCCCTTAGAATCACGACCTCCTCCAAACCCCTTGCCCAAGGGTTATAATACTAATGAGCACTGTGACTTTCATCAAGGGCCGGGGGACAAAAATGACGCGTGTCTGAAGAACAAAATTCAAGACCTCATTGATAGCGGAGACATCATTACTCCCAGACCTAAAGTCTAGCACCACCATCAATCCTTTATGAACCATCGAGCTCATTCGACCATCTCAAACTTCTCCCAATAACCGATATTTGTGCTAGCGCTACTGTGCCCCTATCCAAGTCCTCTAGGTCTATGTCCGAGTCGTTTGAGTTTATGTCTAAGTCACCTAAGTCAAAGTCTACGTCAGAGTCTTTTGAGTATGTTTCTATTAAATCTTTCTTTAAATTTGAGTATGTCAAGTCTTATCATTTTTTAAGTCCATTTTTCACCTTCTAGACTTATCCTTTAATGTACTCATGATGGGACTTTTATTAGTAATAAAGAGTCTAAACTTTACGATTTGTTTTAATTTTTTCTAATTAAATGGGACATCTTAAAAAAAAGAACAAAAAAATGAAAAATACAAAAAATACAAAAAAAATGATGAAAAATGCAAAATGACTAATTAATTATGGGTTAAAAAAATCTAAAATCCCATACATAGCATTTGCATGGCAGTAGTGGAAAAACTCATGGACTGTTTTATACAAGACAAGATAAGGATTATCCAAGCATCACAGTTCATGAGATCCCTACCTACATACAGAAGAAACTTGTTAAAGAAAAGCCATCATGACTAGCTGGATGCCGTCGAGGAAAAGAGAATCGATGCTCTATACAAAATTCAAGTTTATTAATGGAGACTAGCTAAGCACTTCAACTAGAAGGTGAGAGACAAAGATTTGCAGGAAGGAAATCCAATTTTGGGAGAAATCCAAGCCTTTATTCATGATCCAAGAGGAAGTTCAAAATAAACTAAGCTAGACAGTATATGCTCAAAAAAAATCCTATATGACGATGGCACCATCTTCACCGATGTGGACGAAAGCAAATTCTCCCATCCTGGCTACTCGAATAAGCTAAAATGATGCATCATTTAAAGATGACATTTGCATTTCATTTTTGCATTTCATGCATATGTAATCAAAACCACGTGGACTTGATTCTCCCTAAAAGGAAATGACTAACAAAAAATGATTGAAACTGATACATAGGTGTTCACCTAAAAATATACTATCCAAAAGTGACCCGCAAGTATACGGGGCAATTGTAGTATATTGGAAGCACTTAAGGTTGTATCTCTAAAGGAATGGCAAATGAAAATATTTTTCTCGATTTAAAGCAAATTGAATGAAAAGAATTTAAATGATTTGAAAAGAAATAATTGCAAAACAAGAATTAAAAGAAAATGTAGATTAATATGCAATAGGTTTTAAAATAATGAATGAATGATGTCTAGGGTTTGTATTTAGTTTATCAATCCTATATGTTAATGAATATACCCAATTGATTATTCTAAAGCCTTAGTTTCTAACAATTCAAAGAATAAAATTCAATCTATTAACAATCGCATTCATAGAAATCATTCTATCAAATCATATATCAAAAACTAAAACATAATCTTAAAATTTATATTTCTAATTCATTTTAAGATCCTAAAGGAATGAAATATGCAATTGAACTTCAACTCTCATTCCTTCGTTTAAAACCTAAGTTTAACAATTGGTAGCTAAACAATTGTTCAATTACAATCAATCAATTCAATTAGGGATAATAAAAATACTCAAATGAGATTATATTCAATTCTATATCATAAACACATCATACAAACCCTAGGCAAGGATGAAATTAACTCATGGAAATAAAGAATTCATCATAATTTTATTATAATCAAAAGAATCCAATGAATCAATTCTATCAATTCAATAATCCCTAAAAAAAATTATATTAAAGAAATAAGAATTAAACCAAATTGATTAATCCATTTTATCTTATTCAATCTCTTGAATCTTCATAAATGAATTCCCCAAGAACAAAATTAAGAAAACAGAAAACTAGAAGAGGAGATACTATCCTTCTAAAAATTAAGATCATTCTCTTTGTTAAAACGGCCTTATTTAAAACAACAAAACTTCTTCTTTAGTTTCTACTTTCCTAAAATAATTTAGGGTTGAAAATCCTTGAAAATCTCAGAGAATTTTCAATATCTGCTCATAAGTGATGCAGCAGACATCGGGATCCTGTAGCTAGGCGTTGGGGAACTGGTGGGCAGGTGGGCAAGCAGACAACACGCTATTGCAGGGTGCTGGGGAAGGTGGCATGGTGCTGGGGCAAGCAGAGGTAGCTGGAAGCTTGCTGGTGGCTTTGGGGACTGCTGGATCACAAGAGGCAAGCTGCTGCGCACACTAGGATCCTGGTTACGAGGTGCTAGGGAAGCTTATTGGGATAGGCAGCAGCAGATGTCTTCTTACTGTGTGGCACTAGGAGCTTAGCGAGGCACTGGGAAATGCATGTGGCAGGCAGCAAGCTGCTATAGCTCGTTGGGCAGTACTGTATGCGCTGGGGCGTGCTACTAGCTTGATTCTGCTGCTGGCGCCAAGGTTGCTCCTACAAGGTGCTTGGGGCTGCCGTGATGACATTCCTCCTGCTGTGCCATGCGACATTCTGCTGAATTTTCTATTTTGGCTCCAAATTTCTGCAAAATAAGATTAACCTTCCTCAAACTTAAAAAGGGAATAAAATAACATAATCCAACCTATATGACATGAATTAAACACAAAATGCCTAATTTAACACGAATAAAAACATGCAAATATGCCACAAACAACTTCCTCCACACTTACCCTTTTGCTTGTCCTCAAGCAAAACCATACTCAACAATTTTACTTATTTAGCAGCAAGAACCTTATATACTTAAGAAAACATAGTGTGCCTTAAAAGATAAATGTTTGAATAAGAGTATGGCAATAATTACAGAATACTCAATAGAATTTACCCAAAATCACCACAAATCCACCAAGTATCAATCAAATTTTTGCAAGGATTACCAAGAAGAAAACTTGTTGCACTTTATGATAGGCATATACACTCATTGTTATCAAAGAGAATTTCTATTAAAAGGATTCATATCCAAGCATGTTCATCCACCTCAAAGGCATACTAACCAATTTCATCTCTATTAATAGAGTCCATAAAGGTTAAAAAGATCAAAAGGTCTTTATTAAGGTTGTAATGGGGTTTAAAGGGTAATGGGCTAATTAAGGAACAAGTTAACATGAACAAAAATTTTCCTTGAAAACGATGCCAAACAAAACACAAATGAACTTCAATATTAGCCACTCTTCCTTTTTAATAACGGAGCAATAAGCATTTTAAACTTCAGACTCTCTAAGAGGGAAATACTTATTTTATTTTATTTATTTCAATTTTCTTTCTCTTTTTTTTTTTTTTTTAATTTTCCCCCACACTTATGTTTGTGTAAGAGTTCTATTAATTTTCCATCACTCCACTGAATTGTAAACAATTTTTTGAAGAGCTTACTATCTTCACTAACTTTGCATCATTACTCAAAGAAAACACAAGGGTAGTGACAATGTGGTTTAATTAAACAAAGAAACTCAAGTCTAAAATATGCATGTTAATGCATTTATTTGGTTCAAAGGGTGAACTAGGGGTAAACATTTAAAATAGGTAGTTATAAGGATTTGGATAAAATAAAGAAATGCTTTAATAATTTCTTCCTTCCCTAGGTGGACTAAAAATTTCGCTTTAACTAATTGGCTAGCATGTTCTAAAGTGGGCGAAATTACTCAACGATAACATGTTGCATAAGCCCTTTCTAAGTGCAACATGCAAAAACCTCTTAAAATAATTCAAGCAAATTTAAAAAGATATATATATTAACTCAGTTTCAAAGCAATGATTAAGGGCAAAAAGAATTTAATATCCATAGCAATTGAATATAATCTAATTCAAACACAATCTTATTATATCATTGGCCACACTTAAATTTTAATTCCAAAATTAGTACCTTGCGCCAAACTAAGTAAACAATTAAGTAAGCTTCAACAAAAAAGAGGACAAAACAAAGGGATTTACTCATAGTATGCACAACATTACACAAAATAGTACATAAATTAACAATGAAACAAAGAAATTGCTCCCTCCCACACTTAAACTCTACATTGCCCTCAATGTGGAAATGTATGCAAATATTCATATTTTAAAACTAAAAACTGAAAATTACAAATTGACAACTGAGAGAGAAAGGTTACCTTATTCATTTGCCACTAACGGCGAAGGAGGGGGTGATTCCAATATAATGGTAGACTGCTGACAGGATTGAGCAAACTTGTGCTGATGAGATTTTTATTCTTGCTCCACCTTATTAAACCTTTAGTGTATCTCAGCCATCCAGGCCCGATTTTGCTCTTCCATTGAGTCAAGTTTGCATAAGACCAGTCGCCACCCATCCGACTCACTTGTTGGCTCTATAGTAGGAGGATCTATCTCAATAGCATGCTCACTTTCACGATTACTCGAAGAAGATCCTCTATAAAGCAAATATGGTGATGGGTTCTGGAGTTGGTGATCTCGCTAACACTTTTGAGTTTTTGGTGCCTTCAAATAACATTTTGTAGTAACCACCTCAGATTGAATCAAGGACTCCATAGTGAAATTCCATATTGGTGGCTATTGCAGTTCTTCAGAGTTGGAATCAAGAAGATTATAGGAAAGCACTATTATAGAAATAATATGGCCCATATTCAAATTATACCTCTTGTGAGTGATCATATCCATCATTGTGTGATGCAACAAAAAGGTCGTGTCAATCTTTTTCCTATTGGCGAAGCACCATAAAACACACAATTCCTTATGTGAGACCTTACTACTCTTTAATTTTCCAAACACACTATGGCACATAAACTTATGCAAAATAAGAGTAGCATGATCTTTAATAAACCCATTGGGAGCCTTGTTGGTATCAAAATTCTTAAGCCCAGTCAATTTCTCCCAAAATTCGTAGGCATTAAACTTACTCTCCATACAATCTTCACCCTCCATAGGAAATCCAAAAACCTTACAGAATTTTTCATGCCCCAGTCTATACTCCTTATCATGGATTCTAAAATAAATTTCATCATCACCCATTAGACAATATGAGGTAAAAAATTCAAGTGCAATCTTAAGGTATACATCATAATCAATCTTTATAAGTTCTTCCTAACCCAAAATTGCACTCAATCTTTCAATCTCACCATCTAAACCCAAAGTTTTCAAATTATCAAAATCAAGGTATCGACAAGGTTTAAAAACACGATTAGTGCGAATGAGAGCTTCATACCTCTCTCCTTATGCTTTTGTGAGAATTTGAAATGGAGCTTTATAATCATCTCTCAAATCCTTCATCTCTTTCCTTTCTTTGCCTATGGTTTTGGAACCTTTCTTCCCCACACTCTTGACTCTTTTAGACATGACTTGATTAAAAGAAAATATGCGAGAAAATTAGAGATTGAGAAGATGAGTAATGATCTTGTTAAAGAATTTGAAGGATGGGCTTATGAAAAGGAGAATGAGGGAGAGGTATAGATGGGAGAGGAGTAGATTTTTGGAGCTTGAGGATTAAATTTAAGTGCTAGTGGCCAAAATCCTGAAATTGCCCCTTTAGATAATACTTCTTGTGCCCTTGCTATTGGCGAGAGTAGCTATTGTGGACGCCAGCAGCTCATTACTAGACGCTGCTGTACCTATCTGTTGGTAGCTGCTGCTGCTGTATGCACCAAGTATCGCTGTGAGGCGCTGTTGGGAGCATGTTACTAGCCTACTGCTGTGAGAGCCAAGGCTCTTCTGCAAGGCGCTACTGGGAGTAGGCTGCTGGCCAACTTTTGCTACAGGTGCTAAGGCTTTTCTACAAGGTGCTACTGGGAACATGCTATTGGCCTACTATTGGCTAGCTTCTATTGTGGGTGCCAAGGCTACTCCTTCACACGCCACACCAATTATTGCTCTTGGCACCGCAAATTGACATCCTTTTTTGCACAAACTAAAATCTCATAACTAAAACCTTTGTTACACATCTCTTAGCACCTGATTACCATAAAAATTGCAACCAAACCAACACATAAACTTGAACTAAAAGTGACTAAAAATAATCAAAAAATAAATACAAAACAAAGACTTTTAAACTGATTTTTTTTATATAAATATATATGAAAATAGACTAGGATTATCAAAATAAATAATAAATAAATAAATAAAAGTAACTAACTTGGGTTGCCTCCCAATGAGCACTTCTTTAATGTCATCTTAGCTGGACGTTGTGGAAGGATCTAAGGATCCTTGAGCAAAATGCTATGAATTTCCTTAAACTCTCCCACACCCTCATAATATGGCTTAACTCTTTGACTATTGACTTGAAAAGTTTCATTTGTATAAGAGTTAAGCAATTCAACAGATCCAGAGGGAAATACCATATTAACAAGAAAAGGACCACTCCAGCGGGTTTTGAGTTTACCTGGAAATAGACTTAACCGTGAGTTAAAGAGTAAAACTTTCATACTTGGTTCAAAGGTCTTTCGAACAATGTTCTTGTCATACAAGGCCTTAATCCTTTCCTTGTAGATCTAAGAGCTTTCATAGGCTTCATTTCAAAGTTCATCCAATTTTGACATTTATAGCATCCTATTCACCTTTGATTTCTCCAAGTCGAAATTCAATGGCTTGATAGCCCAATATGCTTTGTGTTCCAATTCGATTGGTAAATGGCAAGCCTTGCCAAACACCAATTGAATTGGGCTCATCCTTAAAGGAGTCTTATATGTTGTCCTGTAAGCCCACAATGCATCATTAAGGCAAACCGCACAATCCTTTCTATATGAATTCACCGTCTTTTCCATAATTCCCTTGATTTGCTTGTTCAATGTCTCTACTTGCCTTGAAGTCCATGGATGATAAGGGGTTGCCACTTTTTGCTTAACTCCCGACTTATTCATTAGCTTTTCAAAAAGCTTGTTGCAAAAATGGCTTCCTCTATCACTAACAATCACCTTTGGTGGGCCATACCTGCTAAGAATAAATTCTTTGACAAATTTGACAACAACATTAGCATCATTAGTTCAGGTAGGAATTGCTTCTACCCATTTAGAAATATAATCCACAGCTACTAAAATGTATTAAAAACCAAAGGAAATGGGGAAGGGTTCTATGAAATCAATACCCCATACATCAAAGATTTCAACCACAATATAATTAGTTAGGGGCATCTCATTCCTCTTACCAATGTTACCTACTCTTTAGCAACTATTCCATACCAACCTAAGTTGAGTTTCTCAACCTTATCAAGTTTTTCAGTCCACAAATGCATGTCTCCATAGGATACAAAAGTCACATGAAAAAATTGCATTCACAAAGCAAATGCATGAATCCACTTATACATCCATGCAATAATCCATTACAGGTACCATCACAAATCATGCATGGCATAAAAGTCAAATAAAAGGTCTATGAATTCTAAAATATGCATGCATCATCTGTGTACCAACATCTATGAAATCATTTATAATCATGCACCATCATGCATAAGTTGAGCCAATAGCCTCACTGACACTCCTAAAGCTGACCAGTACTTCCTCAAAGCTGACCAATACCTCCTAACATTGACCAGTGTCTCTTTGAAGCTAAATGATAATGTTTTGTCATAGTTTTATCTTATTTTTAGTTCTTTTAGTTGTTAATTTATGGTTTATTTTTATGATTTTATGATGCTTTTAATGTGTTTGTTAAGTTGTTTTTAGTTGCAATAATAATTGAAGAAATGAAAGATATTTGGGCTAAATCGGAAAACTCGGTGAAATATCGCACATTGGACAGCATGCCATCGCACGGCAGCAAGCCCAGTAGCGCCTAGCAGCACCTAGTAGCGCCTAGTTGCAGAAAGCCTCCTGCAGGTGCCCAGCCCTAGTGCCTTGCCAGTAGCCTCCAACGCCCCACTGCAGAGAGCCTCATGCAGGCCACTAGCTCCCTAGTGCCTAGCTACCTTCTCCAGTCCCCGCAGCATCACCTCTAAGCAGATTTGGAAGATTATCTGAGATTTTGTAGGATTTTCAAACCTAAATTATTTTAGGAAAGTAGAAACAAAAGAAGAAGTTTGGTTGTTTTAAATAGGGATGTCTGGAGGAAGAAAATCATCTTGATTTTGGGAAATTTTTGGGATAGTATCTTCTCTTCCAATTTTCTATTTTCTCAATTCTAGTTTTTAGGTTTTAACATGTAGATTATAATTTTTATCTTGAGGAATTCGTTTGTGAAGATTTAAGAGATTGAATTAGATTAAACGGATTGATTAGCGTGGTTTAATTCTTATTTATAATTCTTTTGGATTATTGAGTTGATAGAATTGATTTGATGAATTCTTCTAATTATAATAAGATTATGATTATTTTTTTATTTCCTGTGAGCTAATTTCATCCCTGTCTAGGGTTTGTATGATGTGTTCATGATATGGAATTGAATATAATCCCTTTTGATTATTTTTATTATTCCTAATTGAATTGATTGATTGTTATTGAATAATTGCTTAGCTACCAATTGATTGACTTAGGTTTTGAATGAAGGAATGAGAGTTGAAGTTTAATTCCATATTTCATTCCTTTAGGATCTTAAAATGAATTAGAAATATAAGTTTTAAGATTAGGTTTTAGTTTTTGATATATGATTTGATAGAATGACTTTTATGAATGCAATTGCTAATAGATTAATTTTTATTCTTTGAATTGTTAGAAATTAAGGCCTTAGAATAATCAATGGGGTATATTTATGAACATATAAGATTGATAAACTAAATGCAAACCTTAGGCATCCTTCATTCATTACATTTAAACCTATTGCATTTTAATCCACATTTATTTTTAATTTCATGCTTTGCAATTATTCTTTTAAAAACAAATCATTTAAATTCTTTTCATTTAATTTGCTTTAAATTGGGACAAATATTTCCATTTGCAATTCTTTGAGAGATACGATCTTGGGTGCTTCCGATATACTACAATTGCCCCGTATACTTGCGGGTCACTTTTGGACAGTTTATTTTGAGGTGAACAGATATCTTTCCAAATCTAATCAATGAAGTGTGACTTCCAGAGTCTCTTTACTCCTGGCAAAGTTTCGTTGAGCTTTTTGAAAGCCCAAACCCCTCACATTTAAAAGCCCAAGTTTCTTTAGCACAACTAAAATCTTGTTAGAATTTGTTGAGCTAACTCACCATAGGCTGAGGCTTTCCTATCAAAATCTTGTCAGAATCTCTCGAGCCAACCCACCATAAGCCGAGGCTCTCCTACCAAAATCTTTTCAGAATCCCTTGAATCGACTTGCCATAAGCCAAGGCTCTCCTTTACTAAAGTCTTATCAGAATCTCTCAAGCTAACTAGCCATAAGCCAAAGCTCTCCTAACGAAATCTTTTCAAAATCTTTTAGGTCGACTCGTCATAAGCCGAGGCTCTCTATTTACCAAAATCTTGTCAGAATTTCTCGAGCCAACTCACCATAGGTCGAGGCTCTCCTTTCACTAGATAATCTTATCTAAAATCCTCCACCACCCATAAATGTCTAGAAATGATCACCTAGACATCAATGCAGTTCCTTTCTCCATCTCTTTTATCCAAATCCATCAACTCTAACTATAAATGTTTAGAAACAATCACCTAGACATCAATATAGTCCCTTTTTACATCTCTTTTATCCAAATCGATCTATTTCACCAATTACTGTCTAGAAACGATCACCTAGACATCATATGATTCCACATTCCATATCTTTTACCCAAATCCATCAATTCATCCAAAAATATCTAGCCACCAGCTTAGATGTCCCTTTGGTCCATTTTTTCACTTCCATTCATCAGCTACACTTTCTCCCCATAAATGTTTAAGAACGATTGCTTAAAATCCCTATGGTTCTTTTTACCATCTTCCTTTTTCAACAATGTCGCCCACCTAAACATGTCCAAACACTGACCTAGACATCACTTTAGTTCTTTATACCATCCCCTTTCTTGGGTTCACTATCATCTTTACCTCCAATATTAAGGCTGAATAGATAGCCTTGATTGAGATTTATCCCAGATCATCTTTACCACTAACATTAGGGCTGAACAGATAGCTTTAATTGAGATTCATCAAGACCATTCTCACATCCAACATCAAGGTCAGATCGATAGCCATTGATAAAACTTCATTTATCCTAGAGGGCCTCCTTCTAAAAGACCTGACAAGAACACATGAGCCTAGAGTCTGACATGGCACCTCTTCCCAATGTTCATTATCATCAGAATCACTTTATGCTCCATCTTGCAAAATTTTTATTATTATTATTATTATTAACTAACTAACCCCCCTTTTATTATTGATTCCCCTATATCATATTCCCAATTAACTTGGTCCTTTTCTAGCTAGTTGTACTTAATTATAAAAGGTAAATTATTAGTTAGCTAATGCGTTCAAAAATTTCTAAACAAACATAATCTAAATGTGAGAGTTCTTAAACTAATCATCCATTTAATAAACTTTCTTAGATAAGGGATTACTAGGGAGAGCATCCTTTATAGTTTAAAATCCATTTCAATTAAATTATGTCCAATGTTCAAGCTGTAATTAAGAATGACTATGTTATACTCTAACCAACCAAATAAAATCCAACAAAAACACATAAAAAGAAAATGATTACAACACACCCCCCTACACTTAAATATCACATTGTCCCCAATGTGATTTCCAATATGCAAACAAAATGATTATACAAAATATGCAAACAAAATGAACAAGAGAGAGAGGTTTAAGAAACTACCCTTACTAAGTTAGAGGTGATGGTGGAGGAGATGGAATGTCAAGGCCCGATTGATTGCAAAACTTAGAAAGCTTGTATCTTTGGTAGGATTGATCCTTCTCCACATGTCAAAGTCACAAATCCATATCATCCAATTTAGTGCTCACCCTTTGGTTGTGCTCATCAACAGCATCCAACCGCCATAGGACTTGCTTCCAACTGGCCTCCTCCTTATAATCATCCTCTTCTTCTTCTTCATCTCCACTCTCCTCTTCCTCATCCTCCTCCTCATGAGTTGAAGAAGTAGTCAGAATGCTTGATTACATGCCACGCCTTAGCTGTTGACATTTTTGAGTGGCGAGGTCTTTCAAGGACATATCCACCTCCATAATCTCAAACCAAATTAGTGCATCTATTGTAAAACTTCCTCCCTTCAACTCTTCCATTACTGGACTATTCTCATAAAAAACTTGGAAATACATAGCAAGTCCAGTTACAATATGGCCCATGGCAATAGTTGCCTTGGGGTGAGTCACAATGTACATCAAACTTTGAAAAATATAGTAAATGGTGGAAATTTTATGATTTGTGTGCAAACACCACAACATGAACAATTCTTTCATAGAGACCTCATTACTTTCTACTTTGCCAAAAATAGCATGACACATGAATTTATGCAAAAGCAAGTAACTATGATCTCTAATTAACCCGTTTGATGCCTTGTGAGGATCAAAATTGTCTAACCCTGTTAGTTTCTTCCAAAATTTATTAACATCAAAATTTTTTACAAAATCTGTACTTCCTCCTTTAGGCAATCGAAAAGCTCTAAACATAATATCATAATCAATTTAGTACTTTTTGCCTAACATCCTACATTCTAAAATTTTTTCACTAGAAGTGGAATACTTTAAGGTAGTGAAAAACTCATGAGTTAATTCCATAAATGTAGAATTTTTAATCTCTAAAAATTTTCCCCAACCAAGTTTAGCATATAATTTTGTCAATTTTTCCTTCAATTTTATAGTTTCTAAGGCATGATCATCTAAATATCTACGAGGGTGCATTGTACATTTAATTAGAAAAACATTCCTCTTGCCTTCTTCTTGGCTAAAAATGGGAAATGGAGCACCAAATTTGTAGGCAAGATTGCTTGTTTCTTCTTCCTCCATTCTTGCTTTCCCTTTCCTTGAACTAGCCTTCTTAGCCACACTCTTGACCCTAGAAGCCGTGGATTCTTGTTAATATGAAGGAATTTAGGGTTGGGTTGATTTTTAAGAGAAGAAATTGGGAGGAATTTAGGAAGATTTAAGAGTTTGGGAGTTAGGGATTTGAAGAGAGGTAGAGATAGATGCAGAAATTTTGGGGAAGAAGATGAGGAATGGGGGTTTTAGGCTGCTTCATGTGTAGTTTTAAGAGACTTCCTTTTTTTTTATCAGTCTGCTAGGATGTCGCACTTGCGACAAATGGTGCGGTCGTAATGCAGCCAGTGCTGCACCCTCTGTTGCAGGCACGACATCTGGTGTGCACGCGATAAGGCCAGTGCGCTAGCAGGCTCGTATGCTTAGCATGCCTGCTCGTTGCGCCCGTGATGTCTGGTGTACCTGTGCTATTGAGCTTTCCTCTCAGATGACCTCCCACATGCTCTGCTACCTAAGAAATAAGAAAAAAACCAAAACAAACCATGAACTAAAAGTGAAAAATCATAAATTAACACTAATCAATAGCCACAAATCCTTAACTAAAATTAATGAACTAAAAATTATCAAGAAATAACAAAAGATAACTTGGGTTGCCTCTCAAGAAGTGCTTCTTTAACATCGTGATAGCTGCACATTAAGGATATTGTCTTTAATGAATTTCAACTAGGGAGATTGATTCCCTAAATTGAGTCATAATATCACCATAGTAGAGTTTGCATCTGTGCCCATTAACCTTGAAGGTTTCCCCCTTTGAATTCTCAAGTTCTAAAGCACCATGGAAAAATACTCAAGTCACTTTGAACAGTCCACTCCACCTTGATTTCAACTTGCCTGGCAAAAGTCTCAACCTTGAATTGAACAATAAGACTGAATCTCCTTCCCTGAAGTATTTCTTGAGGATATGAGCATCATGCCATCTCTTGGTCTTTTCTTTATAAATTTTGGCATTCTCATAGGCTAAGTGTCGAATTTCCTCCAACTCATTTAAATCCAGTAGCCTCTTGCCTTTAGCAGCCTTTAAATAAAAGTTTAGCAATTTTATTGCCCAATAAGCCTAATGTTCTAGCTCTACCGGTAGGTGACATACCTTGCCATACACCAACCTATATGGTGACATACCAATGGGTGTTTTGTAGGCCGTCCTATACACCTATAAAGCATCATTAAGCTTAGCTGCCCAATCTTTCTGGGACCTATTGACTGTCTTCTCAAGGATTCTTTTCAGCTCTCTATTGGACACCTCCACTTGGCCACTAGTTTGAGGATGATAGGGTGTGGCAACCCTATGATGGACTCTATATTTTTTGAGTAAGGACTTGAAATTTTTGTTGTAAAAATGAGTGCCTCTATCACTGATTATAGCTTTTGGAACTCCAAACCTCGAAAAGATCTTCTTTAGAAACGTAATCACCACCTTGGCATCATTGGTAGGAGTAGCAATCGCTTCAACCCATTTAGATACATAGTCAACCCCTACCAAAATGTATTTATTCCGATAAAAAGAGGGAAATGGACCTATGGAGTCAAGTCCCCACACATCTTTTGATCCCATAAAGCCAAGAAGGAAAGAAATTCATAAACCCAAGGTTGTAGGAGATAAGGAAATTGGATTTCTTAATCTTCAATCCTTGAGCTTCAATCTTGATTTTTTTGAATTTAATCTTTCCTTAGGATTTTTGTTCCTTGTTCTCTTCCTCTTCTCCCATTTTTCCTCTTTTCTTACTCAATTTACAATGTAATCAGCCTCCATGTCCAATTAGGTTTGAAATATTAGCTCTTGGACGAAATAAAATCGGACTAAGAATTCACTCCTGTCGCGCCTGCGACGTGTGTCGTGCCCACGACACTGGGCACTTCTGCCTTCAGTGCACCCACGACATGCTTCAGCTTCTGATTTGGAAGCCTTTCTCCACCATTTCAGTTTTGCACTAGCCTCCTTTCAATCCCCCATTTGATTTTGCTTCATTTAGGCTCTTTCACCCTACAAAACTTTAGAAGACCTTTCTCAAATGCAATACATAAATTATGAATAAAATTAAGTCAAAATGCACCCTAACACTTACAATTTCTAGAGAAAAATCACCTACACACATACATTCTATATGCACACATCATATATATAGACACACACACACACATATATATACACACACACACATGTGTATATATATATATATATATATATATATATATATATATATATATATATATATATATATATATATATATATATAATATACATGTGTTTGTATGTATATATATATGTGTGTGTGTGTGTATAGATATATATAGACACACATATGTAGACACACACACACACACACACATACATATATATCTGTGTGTGTGTGTGTGTGTATAAGTGGTGTGGATTTATTATAAGTAATATGGGAGCCATATTTAAATGACATTATGCAAATCCTACCACTTGACTGTTTGGATGGCCAATAGATTTGGCATATGATTGTCCTACTAATATGTTTTCACATTGTGGAGTGTCACCATCCCGACAATGTGTTACAGCAATTTGGACTCTGACAGTCTAAGATGATTAGTTAATTAAAGTGATGAATTAACTTAGGTTAGAGTGGAGTAATTAATTAATTAAAAATATAAATTGATTAATTTAGAGAGTCATTGGAGGGAGAAGAAGAGAGTAATTGGAGGAGTCAAATCTAACTCAAGAAATGAAGAGAAATAGAGGAATAGAGGACCTATTTATTAGCAAATAGGGTGAGAGGTAGTTTGGGAAAGTGAAATGTGGAAAGCCAAGGAGGAGTAGGGCTGGAAATTGGGTTAAAGGGGTATTTTGGATATTTTTCTGCATAGAAGGAGGATTGCCTGCTCCAGAAGGGTATGGCACTACATAAGCAAGCCTGAGCAGGTAGGACTAACATGCGGCTGCTAATGTAGTCAGCATTTTTTTTGAGATTGATTATTGATTTAGGATTTAGGAAATTCAGGTGTCTAGGTAGCAATGTATTTGAAGGCTAAAAAAATTTCTTTCGAGGTGCTGCCTCTGAACTCCTGCTCGCTAACCGGCTAATAAGACCGTCGTATTAGTTCTATGTAGTACACTAAACTTAGAAGGTGTTAGGCGGTAGCTAAATAATGAAGGTGCAAAATTAAGAGTTCACAAGTGCATGGAATGAATGAAAGAAACAAGAGATAAAGAAAAAGCAAGAATGCAAAAAGAAGGAAAATGGATTTTGGAAATTTTAGATTAAGTGTAAAATGACTTTTAGGGGAGTTAAGGGGATATATATAGGTGAAAACTGATAAAAAAAAAAAAAGGTCAAAAATGAATTAAAAATAGAAATTTGAAAATTTTGATCATTTTACAATGGTTATATTTTTTTTGAGTCAGGCATAAATCGCGTTCATAAAATAGGTGTCACATTCGTGAAATTTGAATTTTTTGAATTTTACATTCATTTTATATGATTTACGGCTGTAATATATAATACTTAGACAATAGGAAGAAACTTTTAAATATCACTCTTGGGAAACCCAAATTGTGACCACGATTTAGGAGTTTTTCAGAAATTTTTAAGCAAAATACATGAAATACTCATGCAATACAATTGGCACGTAATTACCTTATCAAAATTAGTGTGAATAACTAACTTAAACATATGAATATCAGAAATTCACATGTGTATGAGTCAATCATACATCAAAAACAAACAAAACACAATATCAATCATTCAAGACATCAAACATTTACAATCATGTACACAATCAATCAAAGCAATTAAGAATGCATGAAATGTAAGTAAATAAGCACAAAGATTTTGGTAAAAACATTTTAAGACAAAGAGCTCCCATAAAACATACTAAGCTCCCTTTTAATGAAATTCAATCTCTCTTTATTGAGGGGCTTTGTGAAAATATCAGCTAATTAGTTTGTTATATCAATGAATTCTAATATAATCTTACCAACTTGCATATAATCTCTTAGAAAATGATGCCTTAAATCCATATGTTTGTGTCTAGAATGTTGGATAATGGCACTTGTATTATCACATTTGATGGGAATGTGATCAATTACTTGACCATGGTCCTTAAGTTGTTCTTTCATATAAAGTATTTGAGTGCAACAATAACCCTTTACCATATATTTTGCTTCGGCAGTGGATAAGACAATCAAAATTTTTTCTTACTAAACCAAGAAACTAGACATTCACCAATGAATTGATAAGTTTTAGAAATGCTTTTTCTATTTATTAAACAACCTGTATAATCTGCATTTGAAAAACCAATAATGTTAAATGATGTATTCCTAGGATATGATAAGCCTAAATGTAATGTGCCATATAAATATTTCAAAATTTTTTTAACCGTATGCAAATGAGATTCTTTAGGACATGATTGAAATCTAGTATACAAGCATACATAATACATAATATCAAGTTTAGAAGCCAAAAGATAGAGAAGGGAACCAATCATACCTCTCTATTTCTTTTCATTTTTAGGCTTACCCTTCTCATCCTTGTCAAGTTTAATTGATATTCTTATTAGTGTTTTGCTACTTTTGCAACCATCCATCCCAAATATAAACTTCTTCTTTTATAAAACCATTTTAAAATTCACTTTTGACATCCATTTAAAAAATTTTAAATTTCCTATGACATGTATATGCAAGAAGAATTCTAATGGCCTCTAATCTTGCTACCATAGCACAAATTTCATCATAATCAATGCTTTTCTCTTGGTTATACCCTTGGGCAACCAATCTAGCTTTGCTCCTAGTGATGGAACCATACTCATCTAACTTGTTTCTAAACACCCATTTACATCTAATAATTAGATGATTGTTGGGTCTAGGAATAAGTTCCTAAACTTTGTTTCTCTTAAATTGGTTGAGTTTTTATTGCATAGAACTCACCCAACACTCATCATCAAGAGCCTCATCAATAGTCCTTGGCTCAATTTGAGAAATAAAAGTAATGTTATTATCTAAGGCCTTAAAATGAGATCGAGTATTGACACCCTTTGATGTTTCACTAGTGATTAGCTTCTTTTGATGATTCTAAGGGTACTTCCACTCTTTTGGGAGTTCTTAGAGATGATCTTCATCTTATTGAGGTTGAGCTTCAACATCTTATTGATTTTCCTCATTCACTTACTCTTCCTTTGAGTTTTCATCAATTTTAAGCTTCTTAAACTCACCTATAAGATTATTAACAAAAATACCTTTTTCCAAGATCAAGCTTACTTGATTTATCAAATACAACATTCATTGACTCTTCAACAATTAAAGACTTTTTATTAAAGATCTTTTAAGCTTTACTAAAGGTGGAATAACTCAAAAATATACCTTCATCCATTTTAGATGTAAATTTTCCAAGGTTGTCCTCAGTGTTCAATATGTAATACTTACAATCAAATACTATAAGATATGAAATCTTAGGTTTTCTTCCATTCCATAACTCATAAGAGGTTTTATTTAAAATAGGTCTTTTGAAAACATGAGTTGGAACATAACATAAAGTATTGATGCCTTCCATATAAAAGTATGCAGGAAGAGCATACTGATTAAGCATAGTTCTAGCCATCTCTATTAAGGTTTTCTATTTTCTCTCTATAATACCATTTTTTTTGTTGTGGTGTTCTAGGAGCTGAAAAGTTATGAGAAATACCATCTTTTAAACAAAATTTTTCAAAATATTCATTTTCAAATTCCTTTCCATAGTCACTTTTAATTTTAGAAATAAAATAGCCTTTTTCATTTTGAACACATTTTGCAAAATTTTTTAAAAGTATCAAATGTATCATTCTTATGAGTCAAGAAACTAACTCAACTAAATCTATAGTAATCATCAACTAACACATATGCATAGTACTTTCCACCTAAGCTAGCAATTCTACTAGGTCTAAATAAATCTATATGAATAAGTTAAAGGGATGTAGAAGTACTTAAAAATATTTTTGAATTTAAAGGATGACTTATGTTGTTTTCTAATTTGACAAGCTCCATATGTCTTGTCTTTTGTGAATTTGATCTTTGGCAATCTAACTAGAAGCTTATCTTTGCTTAGATTATGGAGGAGCTCCATGTTTACATGTCTAAGCCTTTTATGCTAAAGCTAAGACTCATCGCTAATAGGCACAAGACACACGATGTTTCAATAAGCTAAATCTTCTAAGTCAACTATGTAGGTATTGCTTTTCCTTTCATCATTAAACACATCTTTCTCATTAACTAAAGTAGAGACAAGGCATGTCTTAAAGTCAAAGATGACTTTATTACCTTTTCCATATAATTGACTTACACTTAACAAATTATATGTTTCAAACCATAAACCAAGTAGATATCCTCAAGTAGGGAAAAATCATCATTACCAATAGCATTAATGTCAATTACCTTACCCTTGACATTGTTTCCAAATGTGACATTTCACTAAGCATTTTCTTCATATAGATGAAAAACTTGCATTTTTTATCATATGTTTTGAGCATCCACTATCTACATGCCATTTGTTCTCGTTAGCAATGGATTTAAGACACACCTATATGAAAAAAATTCATCTTTGTTTAGGTACCTAAGCATACTTGGGACCTTAGGAGTTAGCTTTGGAAGAATCCTAAAGTTTTAAATAAGTCTTCCTTATATAACAAAACACATTAATATGCCCAAAATTCATGTAATAATGACATTGAAGCTTAAACTTATAAGTCTTCTTCTTTTTTGCCACATTGGCATGAGATGAGTGCCTTTTTATGACATGATTATGTGAATGCAAACCAGAGTATGTATAATGTTGTGATTGTGGGTGTTTTTGAACATGCCTCTTTTGGTAAATGAATGTATTATTAGATTTTTGAGACTTAGCTCTTGAGCCTTATGAGCCTTTCACAATCTTTTTAGGATTGGAAGGTTTTGTGTGTGTTTTAGTCTCCTTATTGACTACCTCTAGAAGTTTGAGGAGTAAAATCTATGATAAATGATGGTGGGGGATGTAAAAGTTGATGAACCTTCAAAGCCAAGACCATGTCTCATAAGAGATGGTCTTTAAGATACAATAAGTGTATCCAAAGCTTCCTTTTCTTTGTGAAATGTAGAAATTAAAGTTCTTAATTCTTCAATCTCTAATTTCAAGGAATTGTTCTCTTTGTACAAAGTTCAAATGAGGAGGTTTTTGAAAAAACTTCATTCAAAGAATTTTTGAGATTAACATTTAAAGTTTTTAATCTTAAAACAAGTTTCTCAAGATAGTTAAAATTCTCCTTAAGTTTTTCTTTGTAAAATTTCATTTTTGAAATTTTTTTTTTCACATTTTAAGGCTATAGCTTCTATTAGCTCATTTTCAACCACATCATCATTAACACAATTATCAATCTCATCACAAGAATGAGATGCAGAGCATATCTCATTTAAAGAATACTCTGATATCATGAAGCATAAGTTTGAAACTTCATTCTCTTCTTCATCATTAGAAGAATCTTCATCCTATGTAGCCTTGAAACTCTTCTTCTTCTCCTTGTCCCATTTCTTCTTCTTCTTTTTCTTAGGAAACTCCAATTTAATGTGACCTTGCTTGCCACATCCATAGCAAGTCACTTCATTCTTCTTGTCTTTGCTTGAGTTGGAGTTGGATGGAGTATATCTAAATGATCTCTTCTTTCTTCTTGCTTTTAATTATCTCTTTCACACTTATTAAGAGCATAGCCAACTCCTCTTCCTCATCACTTTCATTAAAGTCAATAGATTGACACTCACTATCATTTTACTCTTGTGTGGAGCATTTGAGAGCAATTAACTTCTTCTTCTCACCTTAAACTTCTTCTTTTTTCAAGGTCATTTCATGAGTGAGGAGTTTACCAATGAAAACATTCATTATTAGCTTTCTTAGATCATTAGCTTTTTCAATTGAGGCAACCTTTGCCTCAAAATTCTTCTTTGGAAGGGCTTTGAAGATTTTATTATTGAAATCCTCTAAAGAGTAGGCCTTTCCAAATTTCTTCAAGATAGTGATAGTGACAAGAAGTCAATTTGTAATGTCGGTTACATTCTCATTTGCTTTGATATTGAAGAGATCATACTCATGAACCAACATGTTCACCTTCTTTGACCTAACTTGTTAAGTGCCATCATGGTAATTCTCTAAGGTCATCCAAACGTTATAGGCACTTGTGCAATGTTTAATTCTTCCACACTCTTCTCTAAACAAGGAACTAAAAAGAATGGCTATGACTCTCTTGTTCTTGCCATCGGCTCTCCTATGAGCATCAACCTATTCTTTTCTTGGAATCACCTCTTCCACAACTTTAGCTATCTTTAATGGACACTTCCATTGTTGAAGTACACTATCCAAAACATTGATGAGATCACTATTAAGATAAACCTCCATTTTATGCTTCTAGTAAGTATAATTGTTGCCATCAAAGTGAGGTTTGAGATGATTAGTCCCTTTATTGGCTATATTTGATCATTGCTCACGCAATTAAGCTCTTAAAAGTGAGAACGAGCTCTAATATCACTTTTTGTCCCTTATACACCAAGAAGAAGATTGAATTGGTGGCAAATTAAAATTTCTTGTTTGAGAGTTAAAGGTAGAGAGGAAAGTTCATAAGAAATTTATAATGGTTCGGGTATAATAAATGCTATATTCGCTCCCCAACTTAAATTATGTATTTACATTATAACTATCCAAGTTTCACTCCCAATTTAGTATTTATGCTCACTCTAAACCTTACAAGTGTTTCGATTAGGCTCACACTTAACCTAACAATAGTTTTCTAAAACTCACTTCCTAACCTAACAAGTGTTTTATGGCTAACACCCAATCCTTTGAGCATTCAAAGCTCATCAAGTAACACAAAATAAAGGATTTAAGAGTTTAAGGCTCAAGAGATTACATTGTAAGAGTTTGGCCACTTAGAGAGGTTGTTAAACTACATTAAAGGCTTTTGGAGGGAGTATTTACAACTTTTCACCACCAAATGACTGATACAAATAAAGTCATGCCCAAATCTCTCCCCAACAGCTAGTAAATTAGCATTTAATATTTTGTCAGATAAGAATTGCAGTGGTGGAGCCTTAGTCACGGTTGCGATCTCAATTTCACGTTTAAGGCTAATGAATAGCGGACATGATATTTAAATATTTCAAACTACTGAAGAATTTTATTGCTTGTTCATTTATCCATTAGAATACTTTCCTACCATATGAATGTTACGGTCATAATGACTAGATCATAGTCATGATTTGCCTTTCGCATTCAATATCACAGTCACGATGCCTATGGCAAATGCCACTATGCCTCTTTGAAATTTCAAACTTTTCAACTTTAATCAATTCGTGGTCACAACATGCTTTGTAGCAATTGCAAGTTGCTAGTGGTAGGCACGATCTTCATATTGCGACTGCAACTTACAGGTCCAGTCCAATACTTAGAAAATTTCTAAGTTTCTTGAGTTCCTAATTAACCATTTCTAAGTTCTTTTCTTGCAACTACATACTTAATACAGGTATTTAGTAATATTCAATTTGATTGTTAAGATCATAATTGAGATTGAGTAAATTGTGAATCCAATTTAGGTTAACAAAACGGAAAATGAAAAATTAGATGGGAAATCTTTTTTTTTTAGAATATTCCATCGCTAAATCTGTTGCTAACTCTAAAATTAAGCAAAAAATTGGGTGAAATTTTTTTTTGAGATTAGTATTAGAAAATTTCATCGCTAATCTTTGTACCTATTAGCTCCAAAAGTTATTGATGTAATAATTGTTTGTCACTAAAATTAACACCAAAAATTAGTGCGAAAGTTAGTGAAGGAATAGTTGTCAATTGCTAATTAACGATAGATGTTCTATTGCAAATATTAGCCATAAAAATTGGCTCTACATTTTGCAATGAAATAGTGACGAAGTTTGTTTATCGCTAATTTTTCATCACAATTCCATTGCTAACCATTGTTTAAATTGCAAAAAAAAAAAAAAAAAAATTTCTTATTCCATCGCCATTCTGTCGCTCAATTCAATTGGTAAATCATTATTTTCTTGTAGTGATCTATCTCGACTATCATCACTATCTTCATCATCGTCACATTAGCCACCCTCCTATCACTACTTTTCACCCATCAGTCCAATCCCATTATCATCTCTTTCAAATACGGTTTTCAAGATTACTCTATTGGAGTACTTAAATGTTGGAAATGGAGGAGTTAATGGTACTATTCTTGTTTTTGATCTTAGTTTGTTTTGGGTTTTTAAGAGGGAATTATATGTTTTGTGATGCAACAATGAGTATGGATGTAAATGAGCCAAGTTATTAGTGAGTTACTCAAGCTCGACTCATAAAATACTCAAATTCAACTCTATTCTAATTGAGTGAAACTCAAGCTTGAGTAGTTCAAGTAATGACTCGAGTAGAGTTCGAGTATTATAACACTCAACTCAAGTGATGTAAGCCTAATCAAATATTCAAATTTTACATAATTTTAAATATGTTTAATATTATCATATAATAATTTACTATTTTGATATCGAGTTTGAGCTTATTCAAGTTTCATTTTGATATTAATAAATAATAAAAAGTACATTTATTTTTTAATGATAATTGAGTCTAATTAAGTGAAGTTTAAGTACTTTGAGTATCAATTCAAGCTGAGTTTGAGTTTTGAAAATAAGAACTGAGTTTGAATTTAGAGTCACAAATTTTTTAATCGAGTCGAGCTCGAATTTTATACTATTTTGATTTGATTCGGGTTGATTACACCTTTAACATTCGGTTCTTGAGGTGCCATTTTTGAGGTTCAAAAAGAATTAAGAAAATTTGTGAATTGTTGAATTGAGAAATAGGAACCGAGATATATTAAATTTTTTTTTATCTTTTTTAAATAATTAAATTTCTTTGTACTTGGTCTTTTCTCTTTATTTATTTATCTACTAATTGTTGCCGTGTATATTTTGCTCAACTCGGATGTTTTGACCAAAATTGGCAAATTGTTAGCTATTCTTTTTCTTTATTTCTCTTTTTTATATTTTTTAGTAAAAAAGGGTAAAAATTAAAAATATAACTATAAATGAGGAGCATTTTAATTTTTTATAAGTTTTCAGTGGTAAAAAATATGAAAAGACTGATTTATTCATGAAATCAAAATTGAATAGAAAAAATGGATCATTTTGTTAATTAAATTAATTTTTAGGGATAAAATAGTAATTTAATCTTACATAATATTATTTCTGGCTCTCCCTCTGCCGTGTCTGTATATATATATATATATATATATATATGCATGTATATATGTATCTCAATTGTACCGCTAGCTTCCACGTTCCGGTATCTTCTTCATAGGGAGTATTATGCGTCTCTTTTTATTTTTATTATGATACTATCTCCAAAACAGCAGTAAAAACACAAACCCAAACAAGCCCTTAATCATTTTCATGGTTTTACGCAAATGAATCCTTGAATCATTTTTCTCTATTCTTAATACCTGTTATCTTTCCATTCCTTGTGTTAAAACGGGTGAAGATTTGGATCGGAATGGAAGAAGATTCTAGTCCGAGTTCCACTTCCAAGGCACCGTTGTTGGTAAATCAGGGAAAGCGAAGCGGCAAACTGAGTCTACTCAGAGATGAGTTTTTGTCCAGATTGCCTCATAAACTTCGTTCTGCCCTCGATATTGAGTCTCCCTCTCACATTGATCTCTCTAAAACCAAAGGATTGACTAAAGGTTAGTTTTCTCACTTTCTTTGTTTCTAGATACTCTGTTTGGTTGCTCGGAAAATTTAAAAAAGAAAAAAGTAAAATCAGAGCATTATTAATTTTCTGCGTAACCAAACAGAGCATTTCATTTTCTAACTTACAAGCTAACATTTTCCTTTTTTGGAAAAAAAAAAAATTAATAGATGAGAAGGAATACTACAAAAGACAGTTTGATACTTTGAAATCATTTGAGGAAGTTGATTCTCTAGATACTGATGGAATTATCGATGAGGAAGAGGATGAAGAACAAGTACAAGCTGAAAAAGCCATGAAAATCTCCAATTTTGCAAATATTCTACTCCTCGCATTCAAGGTGTGCTAAATTCCTCGCATCTAAGGTCTGCATTACATATATAAGTATAAAATAGTCCAATTGGTACAGGATACATGTGATTTGTTTATTGATTGATATGCAGATTTATGCTACAATAAAGAGTGGATCAATAGCCATTGCTGCATCAACATTAGATTCTTTGCTTGATCTGATGGCTGGTGGGATACTTTGGTTCACTCACCTATCTATGAAGAACATAAATATTTACAAATATCCTATTGGAAAACTGAGGGTGCAGCCTGTGGGCATAATCATCTTTGCTGCCATTATGGCTACACTTGGTATGCAGTTCTTGCTTCAAGTTCAATTATAAATATAATGTTGTGTAAAACCCGTAACGAAAACAAGTAGAAACATGACGACTTCTTTTTTGTTTGTTGTGATACTGTACCAAGTTTGTAGATATTAGAACCTTGATATATAATTGCGATCTGAAATAGATTTAAACTTCTCTAAAACAGTCAATAATTATGGGAGTTGTGATCTGCACAAACTATAAGAAAGAAAAACTAGGGGCACATCTTGAGTCTGCCTTATTTGCCTCACGACCCTTAACCCCTAGTGAAAAGTCATTCAAACCAAGCCCAACAGGCAAACCACTCGATACCCATGGTCTCTAATCATGAGAGATTTAATTCTTTACCATTAGCAATGCTAAAAATGTGTCCTCCAATGGCAAGCTGCAAGCAACTATCATATCCAATCTTTGACCGAGTCTCAATAAAGCATGTGCAGACTGCAAAGCAAAGGCCACAATTATGTTTGCTATTATTTTCTAGCTTTCTGGTTTGCATAGATGAAATGCTTTGTAAAATCTTTGAGAAGATAATATGCAGTTGCCCAAATTGTGCATAAAATGGTGAATGACTCAACTCGATTAGTCATCAACAACTCCTCCTTTGTGCTTCGATCACATGAGACAGTCTACAAGATTCAACATAAATGCACAATTCACATAGATCAACAATATGTTTTATAAAATTCTAAGATTACATTTTTTACAGGCTTTCAGATTTTGGTCCAGGCTGTTGAAGAACTAATTAAAGATGAGGCTACTTCGAAGATGTCCTCGGACCAATTGTTTTGGTTGTATGTGATCATGATTACTGCCACTGTGGCGAAACTGGCACTCTGGCTTTATTGTAGAAGCTCTGGAAACAAGATTGTTCGTGCTTATGCAAAGGTTTTCCTGTATTTTTTTTTTTGAATGATTAATGTTTTATTATTCAGCTTATAATTCAACCATTTATAATTCCTTGACATTGCTAATTCTCAGGATCACTACTTCGATGTGATAACAAATGTAGTAGGGTTAGTTGCAGCAGTTCTTGGTGATAAGTTCTACTGGTGGATAGACCCTGTTGGTGCTATTTTGCTTGCCATTTACACAATTTCAAATTGGTCTGGGACTGTTATGGAAAATGCAGGTAGCTTCTTCGTGCATTTTTGTTGTTCCAAAAGGAGTGGGATAAGAAAAGGTTTCTTAATCATTCTCACTATTGTTAAGTGTTAGCATTCATACATGCATACAACCATTCAACACAAACTTCTTGTTGCAGTTTCGCTTGTTGGACAATCAGCTCCTCCTGAAGTCTTGCAAAAGTTGACATATCTTGTCATAAGGCATCCCCAAGTTAAGCGCATTGACACTGTCCGTGCTTACACTTTTGGTGTTCTTTACTTTGTAGAGGTTAGTTGTTGTTCATGTAATCTAGTTACCTTTGCTTGTTTAAAGAAATTATCTTTGCAATCACAATTGCCTCTCTCTCTCTCTATAAGAGTGCAATATTTTGCTAGTTGCAAATATCTCAAGTACTTTCTCTCTAATGCCAAAAATTAAATCTTTAACTCAAACACTCTTTATCATTTTTACACCATTTTGATTAAAGTGCATTAGCAGCAATAGTTATTTTTATGCCCTCTTTTTCAAATTGCATAATTTAATATCGTTTTCTTCCTCATTTAAGGTTTTGGGGCCAAAAAAAAGGTATTTTAAGATATTAAGTGTGAAATGCTTTTAATTACAAGGATTATCTGTTGATACATGTCATGAAATTTCTTGTAACAAACAGGTTGACATTGAACTTCCAGAAGAATTGCCTCTAAAGGAAGCACACACTATTGGAGAGACTTTGCAGAACAAAATTGAAAAACTCCCAGAAGTTGAGCGAGCATTTGTTCATCTTGACTTTGAATGTGAACACAAACCCGAACACTCTGTTCTTAGCAGGCTACCCAATAGTCAACCTTAATATGAACACTGACGACCAAGGCTGGGCATAGGAAGGGAAAAATTCTTGGATACAGTCGATCCCTTGGCATTTGGGAATTCATCTAGCAAAGGCCAAACCTCTCCTATAACTTGTGAGTACAATTTTGATAATCTAAAACTTTTTTTACTTATAGAGGGCTTCAAAAACTTCCTTCGATAATTATCCATGTAATGTAATTTCACTCGAATAATCAAGGGTCAATAAATTTTTTAATTTCGTCAAATCTAGATCAGATGTTACTATGCGAATGTGCCATCTCCAAATCATTCGGAAAAGATGATGATGCACCATTTCCAGGCATAAAAGTTGCTACTCCCATTTCCATTATGATTTTAATAATGGAGGAATTATTTGGTACGTGGGCCCTCATACTTGCATTAAAGTGGGTCCACCACTCCCATTCAATAATTTTCTGGATGACGCATGTGATCAACCTGCAACACTTTCTAATTCCTATACTATCAAAGGCTCAAGCAAACATGGACTAGAACACGCAAGACGGAGAGCAGTATGTCCTTAGGGCACTCATTTTAAATTATTGAAATTTCAGATATAGAATACTGTATAAATTTTATGATTTTACAAGTGAAATTAAAATTCACATCCACATTTCGAAATGAACCCTTAGTTTATTTCAGATAAAATGCATGAATGGATCAATTGATCCCATCTTTCATTTTGGAGACAAATTTGTGCTTCAACTTCGCTAAAAATTACATTTGAAAACCATTCATTTTCACTCTAATAACTGATGACTGACGTAATATACGAACTAAAACAAGACAGCACGTCAAATTCTCCAGCTACTTTTTTTTTTTTTTGTTTCCATCCAAATCCAAGTCAAAAGATTCATTAAGAAGCGTCCGGAGATAACAAGCTTAGTAATCTAGGAGGGGGAACAACTGTTCAAGTAGGAGACAAAGAATTACGTAGAATATTTTTAGCTACCCAGTCCACAGCTTGGTCCGCCAGCCTTCCATCCCAAATAGTAGAATAGATGATTCCAACCCCAATGGTAGCTACCCAGTCCGGCTACTTCTTGTGATGATTCAAATAGTAGAATAAATGATGCTTCACAACTGTCCTCTAGCTACTTTTTTTGATGATTCAAATCGTAGAAAAAGATGAAGCTTCACAACTGTCCTCTTTTTTTTTTTTTTTTTTTTTTGGATAGAATTCACAACTCTCCTCTGATTGGACCAACTTTCGATGAAACAGCATGTAGACAAATCCAAGCTTCTTGGGCCAACTTTAGAGAAGATTAGAAGAAGCTTACTGTGTGGCTGCACATTGAATAAGGGCGGATAGTAAAAATTTTGAATTGAATATGTTAATGGGACCGAAAATCTTTAAAATCAATTTTAGAGCAGATAAGAAGAAGTTTACCATGTGGGCTACACATAGAATAAATGTGAGTATTAAAAATTTTGAGTTAAACTGAATAATTGTACTGAAAATATTTAAAATTATATTAAACCGTTGACTTTTAATTTTTTTTCAAACTGAATTGTACAGAGTGAAATATTTCAGTACTATTCTAGATTTTAACATATATTTAGATTGAGAACTGTACCCAGTTGAATTGGATCGAAATAATCAGAGTTTTTTAATTTTTATTTATAATATATAAGTAATGCTAATTTAATAATGTATATGTATTAGATAACACAAAAATTATAAAATTATATATAATATTATATCAATTATCAAATTATGTCAAGATTATATTAAAAGAAAATTTAGATGAATTATAAATATATAATTATAAATATATATACCTCAATTGAATATAACTGTTGATATTTATACAATTTGCTTAAATATTACGTCCATTAAATTTGTATTAATGAAAAATTAGTAATATAATATGGAATAAATTTTAATAATACTAAGATATAATCACATATTATAATTAAGCATTTTAAATTCACTATATATATGCTTTAGAAAAAAAAAACTTTTAATATACATTATAATTAATCAAGAAGTAAAAAATATAAGTCCAATAATATTGTCATTTTAATTGTAATTATATTCATGTGATACTAATAAAATTTTAGATTAAAATTTTGTTAGTATTATATAATATAATGTTCTAATTTTTAAAAATATTTTTATTAATTAACATTTTTATAATACATTATCAGTAAGAAAGCATCTGTAATAAACTAATAATTTACATAAAAAGTTAGAAAGTGATTATAAGAAATTATGCAATCAAGATTAAAATTATTTGAATTAAGTAAAATACAAATATAATTATATTTATATTATATTAATGAAGTTTTTACAGTAATTCATCTAATCATTAATTTAATAATATAATAATTCTCAATTATAAAATCATAAACTACATAATTCTTTAATTAATTAATCACTTCTTACGTTTGATTTTAGTATTTGATCAAGGATTAGAATATGTGAAAATCTAAATATTATATTGAATTGAATTGTATTAAAATATTCAATTTCTAAATTATCTTGCCCATAAATTTTTTAAATAATATAATACAAAAATTTTTTACTTTGCTTTTTATATCAGTTCTACTCAAACTCAATTTTAAAAATTTCAAAATTTCTAAGATTGGACCAATTCATACTCAACCCTACCTATCACAGTGAAACAAGCGTAAATCAATTATAATCTATGATAATCGTAAAATGCATTATTCACCCTTCAGATGAAATGAAAAATATAGAGAAGCAAAAGGGCTTACCCAAGATCTAGGCCCACAGCCGACCGTCATACATCTTATCAAGTAATTGCCGTGCATCAAGCCTCCCTAGAAGACCCTTCTTATTTGGTAAACCGTACCTAAACAAACAGGACATATAATTTTCCACCTACCTTCTGATGCCAAGAACTAGAAATCATTTCCCACTAAAGTTGAAATATTCACAATATGGGTGATGGAAAGGAAAATTCGAGTAAGCCAAATGCTCACAAGCTTTGTAATGAGACTTCATTTATTTAAATCAGAATGAGGATTGAGTACTGGACTTGAGAGACTCAGGTATTAAATTCCTTTCATATTTCTGGTTGTTCAAGAGACCAGGAGATTCTTAATTATCGTTTGTAGAATATGTGCAGATCCCTTTAGCTTCTTAAAGAATTTCACCAACAAAGGAGAATATTGTGACAAAAGCATAACCCAAGTGGGCAGTGGACTGTCAGAAATCTTAATTCCTATATCGAAATAGTTCATAATTCACAGTGATTCAGGGCAGTAGATAATAAGTTAAATATATTCCTGGAATATAAGCTCTACATCTTCAACAGCAATTACCGGCAGCCATAGAAAATTGCACTTTCAGAATCAGCCAAAAGCACAAGAATACTCCTCTCTCTCTCTGTCTCCCTCTCATTTTATTTTTTGGATACTCAAGATATTCTTTTTCTTTTGCCATTAATATTCTTATTAGATTAATTTTCCCTGGTACCAAATATCAACATATCGAGTCACCTCATCAGTGGTCAATCAGTTTTACGTAATTAATCAACATTCTTTCTACATGGCATATTCTAAAAGTTATGTTACTGCCTTTTTCTAAGCTCTCATCTCCTTCAGGATTTTTTCTGAGCAATTGACCCAAATATGTTAATTTAAAAAATAAATACCAAAATATAATATTTAAACAAAAAATTACCTAATTATGCTATTTTTGGGTCAAAGAGAGGTCAAACATAGTAGTTCGGCAGTTTGAATGCCGAATTAGAACTGCCAGCACCAAAAAGCAGTCAAGTGGAGTCCGCAGCCAGAGTTAGGCATTATAAATGCCGAACTTGTGGCTACCTGGGACTTGTCAAGTCGTTGCAGGCCTGGTTCAGTATTTATAATGCCAAACTTGTAACCAGACCAGTCCTATTCAGTCAGTTTGGCAGGCACGGGCTTAAATTTAGTATTATAAATGTTGAATTTGTGAGCACCATCCTATTCCCCCAATCCAACAGCTAGAGAGAAATTTGATGAAATCAAATTTATTCACTATCACTCTCAGCTTTCGTTTGCTTTCATCTGTTCTTAAACTCTCAGTTTCACCTCTCTCTTAGCTTTAGTTTTTCTTTTTTCTTCATTACTCTACTAAAAATTTAAGGTTTGGTTATTGAAAAAGGTTGAAGAAAAAAAAAAGGTATATATCATTAATTTAAATTTTGAAGTAAATTGTAAATTTTTATTAATTAATTTCAGCAAATTATTATTTTCTATAATATATAAGAATAAATATTGATGAAAAATAATTGTTGCTATTTTTTTATGTGATTATAACAATATTTAAATTTTTGAAGATATTATCCACGAAAAATATAATTTTTATTTTTAAAATTATATTGAGGTAGCGTATTAAATTGATTGTTATATATGTTGTTTGTATAATTTGTATTGTATAGGATTTTTTTTGTCAAATAACATTTATTTTTTGTTTGTAAAAGTTTTTAGTGAGAAAATGATTGATTAAAATTTATTAATATATTTTTCAAGTTCACCTCTTAATTATTTGAAATACAAATATAAAATAAAATTAAACATTGTAATTTATTTAAATGTTAAGGTAATAAAATGAAAAAATAAATAAATATTCCCTTTAAAAGGACCACAAAATAATAATTAATTTAATATAATTATAAGAGATTATAAATATTTGTTAATAAATTCAAGTAATATTAGTAAATAATATAACTTAATTTAGGTGATATTAATTAATTAAAATACATAAATAATATATAATATATTTGATTAACTCAATTAAAGTATATTAAATTTAAATAATTTAGTTTGTGAAAAGTGAATAAATTAAGAAAACTGATTAAATTATAATAATATTATATTATATATTATATTAATTAAGTTAAAAAATAAGTATAATAAATAAGAAAAATTTTAACTGAAATATTTTATTAATGTGTATGAAATTAATTTGATTAATATATGTTAAACAATATAAATAAAAATATTTTGTGAAATAAAAAGTTATGCGAAGTATTAATTTATAGGAAATAAAAATAGTGTTGAATAAAAAAAAATCGGTGAAAAAAATAATAAAGTAATTTATTTGTAATAATTAAATTTTTATGTGAAATAATAATTTATGTTAGAAACTATAAAAATGTCTAATAGAATTTAATAATATAATAAAAGAGTATAAATTAATTTAATTTACAATATATTAGTTAATTATATTATATATTTAACATATAATATAATTAATGAATTTAATAATTAATTCGGTTAAGTATAATTAATGAATTATGAAATTTTTCTTGATACTATAATAATATATATAATATTTAATATTATATAAATAGTATAAAAAGTTATATAAATTAATTAAATAAAGTATTAATGTTTGAACATAATAAAAGTATGTTAGTTATATTTTGAAGTGAAATTGTTTTAGAAAGTGGAATTAATTTTCAAATATGACTAACCTATAAACCCTAAAATGTAAATCTTTAGAATTATTATTAATTATTGCAAAAATTATATATATATATATATATATATATATATCAAAAATAATAATAATGAAAGAATAAAAATAATATTAGAATTTAAATTTGTATAATGATTATCTTGTATAAATTATAGAATGATAAGTAGATTTAGAAAGTGGAATTATTTGACAATGTGAAAATCATAAATTCTAAAATGTTGATCATACAAATTATGCTATGTAACAACCCACATCTATTTTAGGAGTTTTAATGACAAATTATTTGAATTTAGAGTTATTGTGATAAATTGTATAACTGTGTGAAAATTTGTGTGACTATGTGAAAATTTGTGTGTAACATGATTTATGGGTTTGGGGTATGTTAAATTAATTTTAATATGCCTAATATGAATTATTATTGTGAAAAAAATGAGTTGAATAAAATGCATTAGCATGAAATAATTTGTTTTACGTAAAATGAATTTTCATATAAAAAGGTAATTTTTAAGCATGAAATGATTTTATGAGTATTTTTAATTATTTTTAAATAAATGTTTTGGGGGATATTTAAATGAAAATAATAAAAAAATATTTTTATTTTTATTACCCATAATCAGCCCTAATTTAAATAAAAAAAAAGGCCAAATACCTAAAAGCCTACTATCTAAAGATCCTCCTAACCTAGCTCATTAAGGGTATTATTGGAAATTGCCCAAAACCCTACATTTAAATACCTAAATTTCGGCCAGCACTCTCATTCCAGTAGCCATCACTCCATTTTTTGGTATTTTAATAGAAAAATTCTCTCAAATTAATTCTCTTTACCGAAATTAAGAAAATACCTTTTAATTTTGCGATTTCTCGTCGGTATTTGTCAGTTTTTTTTTCTCTTTCAATTTCCTATATGATTTCTATGAAATAAATTATGAGAAAATTATTTTGAACTAGTTGTTTACTAATTTTTATGATTTAATTCTATTTGGGTGAGTTTTTGAGAGAGAAATTTAATTCTCTACAAAAAATACAAATCTTTTTGCGCGATTTTTCCAAAAGTAAATTCTATAACTAAAAATTGAAATTTTTATGCATAAACACTACAAAGGGGGACAATTCCTGCATGAATGATTTCTAAACTGATTTTTGATGTGTTTTGATAAAAAATATTAGATTAAATCATATTTCTGCATGTTTCTGTGATAACCGAAAAGTTTTAGAAAATAAAGGAATTTAAGGTTTTATGCTAGAACTTAGAAGTTGGAAAATTTTATTATTATCTAAACATGTTGCTGCCAATTTGTATGTGAATGGATTCTAATATGATATTTTTTTTGTTTGAATGAAAAATAATGATTTAAATAATGTGTTTGCATATCGCTATAATGAACGAAAAGCGTAAAAAGTGCAAAAACTCATAATTTTCATCCTAAGCCTTAAAACTTGAATTTTTTTTTTTTGTATAAATACTATCTATGGCTACCAAATCATATATGAAGATATTCTAAACTGATATTTGCTATGATTGAGTGAAAAATAATAGTTTAAATCACCTATTTATATATTACTGTAATGACAAAAAAATACCGAATACAAGAAAACTCATAGTTTTGCATTCTAAAACCTAAAATTGGAATTTTCATGTACATATCACACCTATTGCTGCCGATTCATGTAGATTAATATTCTAAAATGATTTTTGTTATGTTTCTATGGAAAATCTTGGTTCAAACCATGTTTTTACATATTACTGTAATAAACGGAAAATGAAAAAAGTAAGAAAAAATCAGTTTTTCCTTTTATGATGCATTCGGCCAACTATGAGTGTCACGCCCCGAACTCGAGGGCACGTGATCGGCACCACGCGCCGCCGCCGGCCGGCCACGCGCCGCCGCCGGTGGTGGCGGATCAGGGGAAACCCCACACCAACAGACTCATCTCAACCCCAGGAGCACAAAAACGGTCACCACTCGCCGGCACTCGCCCTCCAGCCACCGGAAAACGCCTCCAAAGTCACGGTTTTATATTTTTCGATCTCCTCCTCCGGTGGTCCTCAGGGGGCAAGGCAGGTACCAAAATGAAGCTCTCATCTCCAAGAGTAAAACGACACCAAGATCGCCGGATTCTGCTGCCGGAATCGGCAGGAAAAATGGAGTTGAAGTTGCGGTGGTCGGCGGTCCTTCTCTCCTCGCGTACGCCGCCGTGCCGCCGCCGATCGTCAAGCTGCCGCCTCCCTCGAGGTCGCCGGTCCTCCTTCTACCCAGCGATGGTGGCGGTGCTTGCCACCGCCCGCCGGAACACGGCCCACTCTCTCTCTCTCTCTCTCGGCCTCTCCCTTTCTCTCTCCTCTCTCCTGCCCGTTCTGTCTGCTCCAAAACGCCCCGTTTTGGGGCTTCTTTCCCAACCAATCCCAGCCTTCCATTTCTTCTTTCTTCTTTTTCCTTTTACTTAAACAGATTATGCTTATATATATATATATATACTCCAAACCGTATAATATATACATATAATACTATATACATATATTTATATAAACATAATGCTACATATTTATATATACAAAATAATAATAATAATAATAATAATAATAATAATAATAATAATAATAATAATAATAATAATAATACCACCAATAATCATAATAATGAAAATGATAGTAACAATAATAATAATTAACAATAATTCATAATTCACATATTAATAATAATAATTTACAACATATACTCATGAAAATATATCAATAACATTATTAACGATAATTATAGTAATTATACAGAAATCCAAATATCCGATAAAATATTATAATCAACTTATAATATAATTAATACATTTATTAATACTCAAATATCAAAATATAATCCAAAATACAATTCTCCAAAAATTTACATTAACATTATCATAATAATATAATATTGTAATATTGTATCAAAATTGCCATAATTAATACATATTCAAATAATATGAATATTTATAATTTAATAAAATATAATTCAAATTCTTACTTTAACAAGGAAAATAATAAAATAAGATATTTCTGTACGAAAATAGAATTTTATAAAATAATTGAAAATTCGGGTTGTTTCAATCTTCTCTCCTTCAGAAAATTCATCCTCGAATTTTCAAATACAGCACTTACAACTAAACTTCTCCACCACACTTCCACTACGCACTCTGATACACAACCAAACCCAAGGCAAGGAAACAAAACAAAACAACTTCAACAAGATATAAATTACACACTTAAACCTCTAATAAAATTCTTCTAATACCCATATCCAATCTATTCTCTTAAACCTCATAGCAATTAACTAATTATTCCATATTCCTATACCTTTGATTTAATCACAGCTCACACTAATACAACCCTTGATTTTACATCAATTAATTATAACCTTAAACATATCTTATCTTTAAGCACTTATGAATACTAAAGCTAATATTAATGCCTAACTTCTTACTTCCATGTATTATTCATTACATCAACCAGATAAAATTCCAACAAATAATTCTAAGCTAATAAGACTCTTAATATTTCTTAATGCATTTCCAGACGAATAATTATTACTTAATCTCTAATAACCTCGATAAATATTCTTATGTCTAATATCTCATCAAACTTGTAATTTCCATTAAATTTAATTGTGAGAATAACTCCCATAGTAACTTCTTTAATCCTTTCATCAAGTAAAACATATCAATACTTAATAATTTGCTTTCCACTCTACTTGCTTTAACTAATTTCCTCAATATATCACCTTTGTCATGGGTTTCTTCCCTCCAGAACAATCAAAATGGTACCTATCAACATGTATGCATACTTATTAATAAATATACAAAACCAATAAGTATTCCATTCATTTTAACATCCCTTAAATTAACAGAGTCATCAAGAAATTCTATTAACTTCACACATATTTTACACCATAAGTAGGATACTAACCAATAATTCACAATTTATTTTAGACTTATTCTCTTGCTGTAAATACTTTAACATTCACACTTAAACAGTTATTGTCTCCCAACCATACACATTTAAACCATATCATTATCTTATTTCGAAATTTCCATCAACATCTTATGATCTTTCATATTCCTAATCTTTCTATTTATCCACATAAAATCAATAAATTCAGTACTCTTACAGACACTTAATAAAAATCTCCATACATGATATATATCTGTCTTAATCTATGCCATTCCATTTTGATCTCAACTTAACTTATACACCTCATGAGTATGCTCAATAATAACTCTACTAGATGATATAATAAAATTCCTTTCCTTAATAAACTCAGTACTTAATCCTTAATTCTTTCCACAATATAATATAGAATCTAGTACCTCAAAATATTATCTTATTCCGAGAACTTCAATCCACTGCAGGTATATCCAAATTTATTTAAATGTGTAAAACTATTTAAAATCATTCATAAAAATTAAAACATTTTTCACTTTTATTTTAGAGCTCAAGGTACTGTGTCCAGGGATGCTACACAATATGCAACCTTAATGCAATGATCCATGAAGGAGATGATGAATGAATAATGACTTAGAACTTTATGATGCCTGACTCAATGGATGTAGACAGACAGACACACTGGACACGAGTACAGAGTTCTAAATAATAAATTCTCAAAACTAGTATTAAAATCATACTTTAAAATCAATTATCATCTTTAAATTCATTTAAAACATTCCATTCCCAAATCATTTACAATTTTGAATAAAATCATTTTATACCCTTCTGGATTAAGTTCTCGGAGATCCTCGAATTCATAATTCATACAGCCTTAATATCTTATCCCTTATACAAGTTCAAATCATTACACTCTAATCATATTCTACTAATATCACAAGGTTAAGAAAATCATAAAATTCATCATAACACCACGTTCTCGCTAATTGGAAGCAAAGGAAACTCAAGACGACAATTGAGAATTTTATACTCCGCATGTTATAGAAACAAGGACCCACAACACTGAAAATATAAAAGGCCACAAAATCTATGCTCTGATACCACTTTGTCACGCCCCGAACTCGAGGGCACGTGACTGGCACCATGCGCTGCCGCCGGCCGGCCACGCGCCGCCGCCGGTGGTGGCGGATCAGGGGAAACCCCACACCAGCAGACTCATCTCAACCCCAGGAGCACAAAAATGGTCACCACTCGCCGGCACTCGCCCTCTAGCCATCGGAAAATGCCTCCAAAGTCACGGTTTTACATTTTCCGATCTCCTCCTCCGGTGGTCCTCAAGGGGCAAGACAGGTACCAAAATGAAGCTCTCATCTCCAAGAGTAAAATGACACCAAGATCGCCGGATTCTGCTGCCGGAATCGGCTGGAAAAATGCAGTTGAAGTTGCGATGGCCGGCGGTCCTTCTCTCTTCGCGTACGCCGCCGTGCCGCCGCCGATCGTCAAGCTGCCGCCTCCCTCGAGGTCGTCGGTCCTCCTTCTACCCAGCGGTGGTGGCAGTGCTTGCCACCGCCCGCCAGAATACGGCCCACTCTCTCTCTCTCTCTCTCGGCCTCTCCTTTTCTCTCTCCTCTCTCCTGCCCGTTCTGCCTGCTCCAAAACGCCCCATTTTGGGGCTTCTTTCATAAATGATGTTGGACCAATTTGATGTTGTGTTATGTTGTTATTTCATTTGGTTCTGCTTACCTTGCTTGGGCCCACAGCCCTTTTCAGTTGGGCTTTCAGTTGTGTGTTTTGGGCTTTTTGTAGTGTGGTTGGGTTAGGCTTACTACGGGCACTGGTAGCCACGTGCATGTCCCATGTCCTAGTGCCAGTCACGTGCCCTCGGGTTCGGGGCGTGACAATGAGATTTTTATTCCAATGTATATAATTTTTATGCAATGTATTTTGATGGTTATTGACATGTATGAATGGATGATAAATAATTAAATTGCATGTTAGTTGAGGGAATGACCCTAAACAAAACTAGAGGCAATTTGGTATACTTAAAGTATCTTAACCTTAGGATGTGATTAATATGTAACTGTGATTGGATAATATGGAAGTAAGTTGTATGATAATTTGATAATGAATTAGTTATCTTGAATTGATGAAGAGATTGGTTGAATGAATTGGTCATAAGAGATAAGCTTGACACTTAAAGGGTTATTTATTAAGTTAACATATATGGAAGTGTTAAGTGTACTAAGATGATTGTTAAAGTAAATTGAAATTAAGACAATGATGTTGTGTTGACCTTAGAAAGGTATTGACATGAGTTATTATGTGTTTTCATATGGGCCTATTAAGGATAAGTGTGCAAGACTTTTAAAGTCAGCCTGTTATGTGCAAATGATGAATGCATTTATATGTGCAAATGATGAATGCATTTATATGTGCAACTCTAAGTGTATGTGAATATTATATGTGCATGGGATAATTATGGTATAGGATAGCATTATGACCAAATAAATACTAAGTATTAAATTAAATATTATGTTAGAGTTTGAGGACCTTTAGAAGTTCGAAAGGGCTACGTATACTAGGAGCAAAGGAACCACAAGGTAAGTAAACATTATGTTATTGTTACAAGTTCAAACTATCATGATTATGTTATGGGAACCTTTGATATTCTTGAAACCCAAGTTCACTTCCATTTTAAATTTGACTATACGATTTCTTTGTTAAGCTTAGATTTTCAAAGGACATTTGGTCTAAAACTATTTTTGACTGTCTAATGATAACACCTTTATGATTATTACCCTAACTTATATTCTTTCTAGAAGTACACTATTTTTGTATCTTTTGCTCAAAAGTTAAATTGCCATTATTATTGTGATACATGTTATTGCTACCTTAAATGTTATTATTATATATGATTACCATTAGCTCTAGCTATGGTACTTTTAACCCTTTATGCAGAAGTCCTCGTGTCGATAAGGATAATCATCGAAACCTGTGCACATGGTCTTAACCTAATGGATAGGAGTTGTATATCCACCTCAGCTAGAAGGGACGGTTCTAGTCGTGGGGGCTAATTAGCTTCACGCCTTCTATGTGATAGGAGTTGGAATTTGGTATAAGGCCACCTCTCCTCTATGTGTTCAAGTGATAGAGTAATAGCCTTCACTCTCTATGTGTTATATGTGTGATTTTTGCAAACTTGCCAAATTGAACCCTTGCTAAATTATAACTTGATTCATGAATTGAAAATCATGAACTATGTGTATAAGATATGAGTTTCCTTTTCAAAGGAATATGTGTTAATGTATGTGCTTTATCGTTTACTCATTGAGATCATCTATCTCACCCCTTTTTCCTTGTGTGGTTCCAAGTGAGCAAATGTGAGGAGACAAGGTAATGGCTCAAGCATTCTACTTCGCTTGGGGACTCCTTGTTAAAGTCATTAATAATATTATGCTATGAAGTGTTGTTATTAGATGCTCTGGGAATATTTACTTTTGATGTTATTTTGAAATGTTATTTATTAAAGTTTATAAGTGAATTATGAATATTATATTCCTTACGAATTATATGTGAAGTGTCTAATGACTGTCTTCCGCAATTAAAGGTTCTCAAATAAATGTTTTAAATGAGTTATTGTATGAGGTTTGGTATGATCCTAGGCATGATTTGTATATGTGTAAGTGCGTTCTACGAGCATGGGTAACCTTATGTCTCCCCATGTTCTAGGACCGTCATATCTTTAAAGTTGGGATGTGACATGCTACATACTAATTTTTAGAATATTGTGAAAAAGTAAAAGTAATGCACTGATATTAATATAAATAAATATTGTTACTTAATATTTTTTTTATTTTTTTTGGAATCCATTATATATAATGCTAATAGATATGGTCGAATTGAATATATTTTTACTGGGGAGGTGAAGTGATATGCTGTGACTATGGGGTTGATTATGTAAATGGGCGATGCAATATGCTCCAAGTTCATCCTGTACAAAAAATTACAGAGATGCTTCACATTGTTCAATCAGCCACAAATATAGATTGTGAATAATATTTTATCGACTTAATAATATTTAGGGTACTTGTAAGAGTGGTAAATGGAGTTGTCTACCAAATGGCAAAAATATTGAAAGACGATGATGTAGAATGAATGTTTCAACAAGTAGATATGTTGAAAGAGGATTTGGCATTTTTTGAGATGTATGTTGGTATTAGTGAGAAGACAGTAAATGATGACGTAAATGAGGATGATGGGGAAGGGAATGCAGATAGGGATGGAGAAGACAATAATGCAAGTGCACATGATGATGCAAAGGGATTAGGGGCAATGGTTTCATATGTTTTTGAAGAGGATGAAAATGATGAAGATGTTGAGGAAGATGACAGTGATGATGCACTAGAAGAGTCTAATGAAAGCGATGAAAATATGCTCCATGAATCAGATGATTCTGACTCCGACTATTCTACTTTTGGAGTATATGAGGGGGAGGCATGTATTGTAAGTAATCATGCAGTAATGAATGTACCATCACATTCTTTTAGTTACAACTCAAATGAGTTTGTATATTTTGAAGCAATGCGAGTACACATAGATGCAGAAGAAAACATGATAGATTATGGTGATGGCTTATATAAAGGTATGCTTTTTACTAGCAAAGAAGAATGTAAGCTTGTAATCCAACAACCTGCAATACAGAATAATTACGAGTTTTGTTCAAAAGAATCTCGGGAAGAGACATTTATATGGATTTACAAGAGAAAATCTAGTGGTTGTAATTGGCGAGTACAGGTAAAAAAACAGAGGGATGACAATCGGTGGAAGATTAGCCAATATGAAGCACCACATTGTGAGGCCTCACTCGAGCACCAATCCAATTTGCTAAAGGGAATCGAAATGCTCATTTGGGAAAGAACTCACGAAGAAGCCCTCAGGCTTATCTTTGATAGATTTGAAAATTATTTTTAAGAGTCGCCACCTTAATTTATTTTTATTTGGGAAAATATAAGGAAAAAACCCATTGACTCCAATTATTACCCAAAGGAAAAAGTTCACTAGCCTTGAAATCAAAGAAGATTCAGGGATTAGGTTTTCGGTTTAATTTAACAAAATAAGTTTGGTCAAGTAATATAAAAAATGACTTAAAATATATTTAATGAACAATTAAAATGCATGAACAATTTATAATATGCATGATTTTTCAATCTATAAAGTTTGTACACAATTAGAATTCAAAATAAAAGAGAGTCAATATTACAATGAAATCCAAACTCAAGGGATACCTCCTCTAGCCCTTATGAGTTATAAGGAAGTCACACATTTCCCAAACTAATCCTAATAATAAAGTAAAGAAACAAACACAAAAGTAAGTGAAGAAGGTGATAGGGGGGAGAGTTGGTTAATTTTAATTGGATTTGATGCCTGAACCAAGCATGCCTACGTATCCCTTTGAATAGGAATCAGAATCCGTGCAGTTCTTCCTTTTTGCGAAGGTGTTAGTTTAGCTTACCACTTTATCATGTTTTGATTGATTGATTAAAAGAGGGTTGAGTTAATTAATTAATCTAATTGATTACCAAATTGATTAGCTAACAACCTAGATGAATCAATTTAATTAACTAACTAAAAGAGACAATGAAATTAAGGGAAAAGAAGCTTACCTCGGATGGCGGGCGGTGGCTAGCCTTGGGCGGCGGATACAAGCCTTGGGCAAGAGACTTGCCTCGAATAGGCGGGGGGCAAAAAGCCTTAAACTAGTCGGGTAGGAATCAAGGAGAAATCCCCCAACTTACTTTGTGAAGCAAGGAGCAAATGCAAAGCATTTTTCTTGAAGTAATGCTTTTCAAGCTCTAGAAGTTGGTGTCTTGAAGTGTGAGGAGGCCCTCTATATATAGGATGAAGTTTGGGGCACAGAAATTATTCAAATACGATGTGGGATTGTAAAAAATAAAAATTTCACCAAAGTTGCCTCAGAGGGCTTTGCGGCACCGCAGTGCTCTTTGTGGCAATATCGTATAGCCCTTTACAGTTTCGCAGAGGGCTTTGCGACAGTGTCGCAGACCTCTGTGGCAATAAGCCTTGCTTTCGCCCATTCTTGTTCATTTCTCATTCGTTTTACATGATTCCAGTTGCATTATACTTGTTACTTAGTCTCAGATGATTTGAAATGATTCAAATGTCAAAAAGAAATGTTTTGGTTTTTCCATTTTGAGAGTTTTTGACTTCTGAAGGTTTGTTTACTGAGCCTAAGTGCTTTTAAGGTTCAAGCACATACTAGAAGGTACAAAATTAAGGGTTCACAGTTGCCCCCTCATTAGAATTGTCTTTGTCTGGTAGGCAATTTTGATGAGTGTGAACTTTAGAATGAAGAGGATGCCCCCAATATATTTAGGAGTGGCAGGAAGTTCTAAATGAGTGTGAATCTTTAGAATGAAGAGGACGCCCTTGGTATATTTGGGGGCGGCAAGAAGTTCTAAAGAGAATGCCCCTGGTATATTTGGGAGCAGCAGGAGGATGCCTCCAGTATATTTGGGAGCAGCAAGAAGTTCTGAAGAGGATGCCCTTGGTATATTTGGGAGTGGTAAGAAGTTATGAAGAGGATGCCTCCGGTATATTTGGGAGCGGTAGGAGGATGCACTCGATATATTTAGGAGCGTTAGAAAGTTCTGAAGAGGATGCCCCTAGTATATTTAGGAGTGGCAAGAGAATGCACCCGGTATATTTGGGAGCAGCAAGAAAGTTCTGAAGAAGATTACCCCGATATATTTAGAAGCGGCAGGAGGATGGCCCCGGTATATTTGGAAGCAGCAAGAGGATGCCCTCGATATATTTGGGAGCATTAGGAAGAAAATGATAGTTCATATTTGGTAGGAATGATAATAACGATCCTTTCTGGTAGGATCTAAGAGTGATATTCCTGTCTGGTAGGAATGATAAATTACTGGTCCTGTCTAGTATGAGTGATGATGATGATCTTGTCTAGTAAGAAAGAAGATGACCCTGTCTGGTAGGAATCGATGAAGTGGTGATCCTCTATGGTAGGAAAGAAGACGACCCTATCTGGTAGGAATCGATGAAGTGGTGACCTTGTCTGGTAGGAATGATGATGATGATCTTGTCTTTCTTTGAGAGTTTTGACAATTTGCCTTGATTCATGATCCTGTTCAAATGCAAAAATGCTAGTGATAATTGAACATATGTCTATATCCTAACCCCTACATTATCATGATTTAAGGTTGAAATTAAGTTTGATTTGTGTGTTGAAGATTATTTTTCAGATCTTTTTCTATAGTGGGACTGGCCAGGAAGAAATGGAAGGAGCGCACAAGGAAATAGTGCAAAAACAGAGGTTTTTCATGGAAAAAGAGCTAAGCCACCCAGCTCACGCCCGTAATTACGGCCGTAACATTGGGCATGAGTCAAGAGAGAATTTGGGAGATTGGCAGTGAGGTGTCACGCCCAATATTACGGGCGTGACCACGGGCATAAGACACGAGAGGCTTCTGTTTCAAAGTTAGGCAGAGAAATGCAGGCTTCGTACGTTAATGATCAATCTCACGCCCAAGATTACGGGCGTGAGTGGGGGCGTAACATGGAAAAATTTCAGCAGTATAAAAGCTCTGTTTCAGCTAAAAAGGGCAATCAAACTTTGGAGACGGAGGGCCGACTTCTCTAAGTAAAACCCAGAGTTTGCAACTGGGATTGAAGGTGAAGAACATAGATCCACAAGTTTTGAACCAAGAATCAAAGATTAAAGTGGAGAATATCAAATCATTCGTCATGAGTTGTTTGATTTATTTTCTGTTTTTCTTTTCTTTTTGTATTCTTTCTTTGAACATGAGCTAAACTTATCTTCTACCTAGATATAGATGAACCCTAGCATGTTTGTATGGATTGATTGGTTTTGATTTCAATTAAATCATTTGATTAAGTTGATTTACCTTTATGAATCTTGATTGTTTAATTCTAAGTGATAATCGCATGCTTATTAGTTGGTTGTCATTTTTCAGATTCATGTCTTGAGAAAGCTTTATTTGAATAGAATAATCATAGGGGTTGAGGATTGCTTGGGGTTCTAGAGATAGACTTACAAAATCCTTTGGTTTGATTCCTTGGTCTTAATGCATGAGCTATTTGATTATGCTTGAGAAGAGATTCCTTGCATTCTAACTAGTGATTAGAGGTTAAGTCATTCGAGAGAAGTTTTAATCTAAATGTGTGGAATACCAAATTAACTTGATAAATTGATTCAATTGTTCACCTGTCTTGAAATACAATTGATTGCTAGGGGGATTCAATATCTGGGTAGGTCTTCATCATCAATTTTATTTGCAATTTATTGGCTATTCCTTAGTTTAATCTTTTAATCCACTTAGTCATTTTAATTTCAGCAATAAACTAAACCATTAATCTGCTAAACAATAATTGAAGTTTGAGCTAGTAATTGTTCTTGTCCCCTGTGGAACGATACTTTCACTCACTACTTTATTACTTGAGCGACCCGTGCACTTGTGGTTGTATTGCATAAAATTGCAGTCAAGTTTTTGGCACCGTTGCCGGGGACACGGTTTACAATATTAGCAACACAATAGAGATTATTGATTTAGCTTTATTTTTATTTTGTCATTACATTTTGTTCTTGGTATTGGCTGTGATTTCAGGTACTCCTTTTGTTGCATGACCAGAGCTAGTTCTTCTCATCTGGTAGAATTTGATCCTAAGATAGAAAAGACACTGAGATGGAAGCGGAAGGAAGAAAGGGAACTAGCTTTGGTGGACGAAGTGGCTGATTTAGAAGACTTGAAATCAGATCCTGAGGAAGAGTTGGAAGCGATGGCTGATCCACCACCAAGAACTATACAAGACTTTGCCAGGCCAAACTTCAATAGGCCTGAGTCGAGCATTGCAAGGCCAGCAGTCGCTACAAATAATTTCGAAATCAAGACAAATGTCATACAGATGTTGCAGCAGACTTGCCAGTTTGATGGCCTTCCGGATGAAGACCCTAACGCACATCTGGAGAACTTTCTGGAGATCTGTGACACGTTTAAGATCAATGGTGCAACAGATGATGCGATTAGGTTGAGGTTGTTTCCATTCTCACTGAAGGACCGACCAAAGAAGTGGCTCAAGTCTTTCTCTGCTGGCACTTTCACTACCTGGGCTCAGTTAGCTGAGAAGTTTCTGGAGAAGTACTTTCCACCATCCAAGACTGCCAAATTTAGAAACGACATCTCATCTTTTGTGCAACAGGATGGAGAGACTTTGTATGATGGATGGGAAAGATACAAAGACTTGCTGAGGCAGTGTCCACACCATGGGTTCCCATTATGGCTGCAGATCCAGACCTTTTACAATGGCTTGAACTATTCAAGTAAACAAGCCATTAACGCAGCAGCTGGAGGGTCTATTAATAGCAAAACTCCAGAGCAAGCAAGATATCTGATAGAAGAAATGGCCTTGACAAACTATCAATGGCAGTTACCAAGAGAGCAAAGCAGAGTTAAAGTAGCTGGTTCCCATGCAGTTGATCCAATAGTTGCCTTGACAGCCTAGCTTGAAGCTATGAACAGGAAGATTGATTCTATGGCAGCTGGGGCATTCAGGCCATAACAGGTGATGTTTTGTGATCTATGTGGGGGAGGACACCAGAGTCAGGAATGTGATACTGGAGGTGTCTTTGCCAAGCCAGAGCAAGTGGACTATGTGGGTGGTATGAATAGAAGCCAGTAGCAGAACAACCCATATAGTAACACTTATAATCCAGGGTGGAGGAATCATCCAAACTTCTCATAGAGTAATCAGAACAATTCAAGACCTCCACCTGGGTTTCAGCAACCTTTGCAGTCACAAGCTCCAGCACCTCCTAGGAGGAACTCTTTAGAAGAAACAATGATGAAATTCATGGAGTCTAATGAGCAGAGACATAAAGAAAATACGCAGAGGCAGAAAGATATTGAAACAGTACTCCAAAATCAGCAAGCTTCCATTCACAATTTAGAGAATCAGATGGGGTAATTTACTAAGCTGCTAAGTGAAAGGCAACAAGGGAGTTTGCCTAGCAACACTGAGGCAAATCCAAAAGAGCAGCTGAAGGCAATTACCTTGAGGAGTGGAAAGCAATTACAAGGGAGTGTTGTTGAGGAACAAGAAGTGGCTAGAGAAGAGGTTGAGGCACCAGGTGCCAAGGAACAGGGAGCTGAAAAGGAAGTTGCAGTAGGAAATGGAGCAGAAAAGGAGAAAGCTATACCAGCATCTGCCCCACCACTGAAGGAGTATCGACCTCCGGTACCATATCCAGCACGATTGCAGAAAGACAAGCTTGATGCTCAATTCGGTAAGTTTGTTGAACTCTTTAAGAAACTTCATATTAATATACCTTTTGCTGAAGCTCTATCACAAATGCCCAAATATGCTAAATTTTTGAAAGAGCTCATTTCTAACAAAAGGAAGCTTGAGGAAGTGTCACTGGTGCATTTGTCAGAAAAGAGCTCAGCAGTTCTGCAAAGGAGGTTGCCCAAAAAACTGAAAGATCCTGGTAGTTTCAATATTCCATGTTTTATAGGCAACCTTGAAATTAAAAGTGCTTTAGCTGATTTAGGGGCTAGCATAAGTGTGATGCCCTATAAGGTTTTTAAGGAATTGAATATTGGAGAACCTAAACCAACACACATGACCATCCAATTAGCTGATAAGTCAGTAGTATACCCTCGTGGTATCATTGAGGATGTGTTGGTAAAGGTTGGGGAGTTCATCTTCCCAAATGATTTTGTAATTATTGACATGGATGAGGATGTGGATGTTTCGCTTATCCTTGGTAGGCCGTTTTTGAATATAGCCCGTGCCCTCATCGATGTCCATGATGGTACTTTAACTTTAAAAGTGGGGAGTGAACAAGTAGTTTTCATATCGCTAATGCCATGAAGCACCCACTTGCACTTGATGAGGAGGATTCATGCAATGATATTGTTGAGCATGAAACTGTTAATTTTGTTACTAATATTGTTTCCAAGGATCCCCTTGAGTTGTGTTTGGTGCAGGATCAGGTAGAGACCCAGGAAGCAAGGGAGCAGTTGGCATACATGGAGTAAGGCAAGACTTGGAAAAAGGAGGCATTTGAATCCTTTGAGATGCCTAAGGAAGAGAAGATGAAGCCATCTGTTGTTGATCCACCAACTTTGGAGCTCAAGCAACTCCCTTCTCATTTGGAGTATGCTTTTCTGGTGGAGAATGCCAAGCTGCCTGTGATTGTAAATGCTAGCCTCTCTGAAGAACAGAAAGCAAGGTTATTTGAGGTCTTGGGAAAACACAAGAGAGCTCTAGCATGGAAAGTTGCAGATATCAAGGGCATCAGTCCATCTTTTTGTACCCACAAGATTCTAATGGAGGATGACTTCAAGCCAGTTGTCCAGCCTCAAAGAAGATTGAATCCCAAAATGAAGGAGGTTGTGAAAGCTGAAGTCATCAAGTTACTTGATGCTGGGATCATCTACCCTATCTCAGACAGTTCATGGGTGAGCCCTATTTAGGTGGTACCAAAGAAAGGAGGAATGACTGTGGTTCCTAATGAGAAGAATGAGCTAATTCTAATGAGAACAGTCACAAGCTGGAGGGTTTGCATTGACTACAGAAAGTTGAATGATGCAACAAGGAAGGATCATTTTCCCTTGCCCTTCATTTACCAGATGTTGGAAAGGTTAGCTGGGCATGCATATTACTGCTTCCTGGATGGTCTGTCAGGTTACTTTCAGATACCTATAGCACTTGAAGACCAAGAGAAAATGACCTTCACCTGCCCATATGGAACTTTTGCCTATAGAAGAATGCCATTCGGACTGTGTAATGCACCTGCAACCTTCCAGAGGTGTATGATGGCGATATTTGATGAGCTAGTGGAGGATATTATGGAAGTTTTCATGGATGATTTTTCAGTCCATGGTGATTCTTTTGGGAAATGCTTGGCAAACTTGGAAAGAGTATTGATGAGATGCGAAGAGACTAACTTGGTGCTGAATTGGGAGAAGTGTCACTTCATGGTCCAAGAAGGAATAGTCTTGGGACACAAAATTTCAAGTAAGGGTATTAAGGTAGACCGAGCCAAAATAGAAACCATTGAAAAGTTACCCCCTCCCACATCTGTCAAAGCTATTAGAAGTTTCTTGGGGCATGCGGGCTTCTACAGGAGATTTATCAAGGATTTTTCCAAGATTGCTCGGCCCCTGACCAAGTTACTTGACAAAGATGTGGAATTCAACTTTGATGGTGAATGTTTACAAGCTTTCAACACCTTGAAGGCTAAACTGGTTGATGCACCCATAATGGTAGCTCCTGATTGGAACCTACCTTTTGAGCTGATGTGTGATGCAAGTGATGTAGCAATTGGGACAGTTTTGGGCCAGAGAAGGGAGAAGCATTTTCAGCCCATTTACTATGCAAGCAAGACACTGAATGGGGCCCAAGCTAACTACACCACCACTGAGAAAGAACTATTGGCTGTTGTGTTCGCCTTTGACAAGTTTCGCTCCTATTTGATCTTATCAAAGGTGATAGTTTATACAGAGCATTCGGCTTTGCGGTATCTCTTTGCCAAAAATGATGCAAAGCCAAGATTAATCCGGTGGGTGTTACTGCTACAAGAGTTTGATTTGGAGATACAAGATAAGAGGGGAGCTGAGAATCTTGCAGCTGACCACCTCTTAAGGCTGGAGAATCCAAACATGGAAGCACTCGAAGAAGGAGACATTGATGACCACTTCCCAGATGAACAACTGTGCGAACTGGTAGGTATAGTAAGTGCTTCTAACTCTAAATTGCCTTGGTTTGTGGATTTTGCGAATTATCTGGCTGTGAGGTAACTCCCAAAAGAGTTAACTTATCAACAAAAGAAGAAATTCTTTTCCGATTTGAAATACTACTTCTGGGAGGATCCCTATCTATTTAAATTGTGTGATGATCGGATGATCCGGCATTGCGTGGCTTGGCCTGAAACTGTGAGTATTATCAACCATTGCCACGCCAGACCAGCTGGTGGTCATATGGGGCCTAGTAGAACTGCTCAAAAAGTTTTAGAATCAGGATTTTATTGGCCCACTTTGTTTAAAAATTGTTATGAGTTTGTGCAACATTGTGATCGTTGCCAAAGAACTGGAAATATTTCATCGTAGGATGAGATGCCTCAAAATGGTATTTTAGTTTGTGAGATATTTGATGTCTGGGGCATTGATTTCATGGGACCATTTCCAAATTCTTTTGGCAACACATATATTTTGGTGGCTATTGATTATGTGTCGAAATGGCCTGAGGCTCAGGCCTTGGCCAGAAATGATGCTAGGATGGTAGTAAAGTTTCTGAAAAAATTATTTTCTCGATTTGGTATACCAAAGGCCATTATAAGTGATAGGGGAACCCATTTTTGTAACGCTCAACTTGAGAAAGTATTCAAAAGGATGGGTGTTACACACAAGTTGGCTACCCCATATCATCCCCAGACTAGTGGCCAAGTCGAGAATACAAATAAGGAGATTAAAAGAATACTTGAGAAGACTGTAGAGCGATCTAGGAAGGAGTGGTCTGAGAAATTAAATGATGCTCTATGGGCTTTTAGGACAGCTTTCAAAACTCCCCTGGGAACTACACCATATAGGCTAGTGTATGGAAAGGCTTGCCATTTGAACATAATGCATTTTGGGCTATTAAACAGATTAATCTTGATCTAGCTAGTGCAGGTGAGAAAAGGCAATTGCAGGTGAATGAGCTGGATGAATGGAGACTGCAGGCATATGACAATGCCAGGATGTATAAGGAAAGAACTAAAAGATGGCATGATGCCCAGATCAAGCAAAGGAAGGAATTTCAAGTAGGAGATCAGGTGCTTCTCTATAATTCTAAACTTCGACTTTTTCCAGGTAAGTTGAAATCTCGGTGGTCTGGTCCTTTTATTGTGAAAGAGGTATTTCCCTATGGAACTATTGAATTGGCTCACCTTGAGAAGGGAGACTTTAAGGTCAACGGGCACAGGCTCAAGCTGTATTTTGATGGTAAGATGGAACAGACTAGAGAGGTTCTCCATCTCCAGGATTCGGGATGAGAAATCATCCTAAACGTCCAGCTAAGACGACGTTAAAGAAGCGCTGGGTGGGAGGCAACCCACCATTTATTTTTTTTTGTTTTTGTTGATTTTGATAAAATTGTGTTCTTTTAGTTATTGTTTTTGAAAAAAAAAAAAAGAGAGAAAGAGAGAAAGAAATGCGCATGTGGAGTGGATGCACACACTAAATTTTCATGCATGGAATATGTGTTGGTAGGTAGACAGCCACATGTAATGCATAAGGCTGTCAAGATATCATTATGAGAAGTCATTCGCTTAGCACACACATGAGCCACCTCCCCAATTATCATGCAAGTGCCATGCATTGTGTGTCTTTAAGAGAAATGGCAGAAAGGATAACTCATTCTTGAAATTGAAATCTTTGCTTAATATTTTGGGCCAGTAAGTGCAATCATGAGTGCTGGAAATTCTAAGGGTTTGTATGAAGCTGGTCCTTCCTCGTCCAAGGGCAAACAGAAGGCTTCTTCTTCTGATATGACTCCCGAGCAAGTGACTGCATTTTATGCTCATGCTCGGGCTTATCCCGCTCATAATGAATACACTTTCTCCCTAGAAGAGATTGTTGAAATGGAGAAAGAGGCAAAACAAGTGGAAGCTACCCCTAAAGAAATTGAACTTGTGTATATTACTAATGATGAGGATGAGGGGAAACCAGAAAAAGGAGAACATAATGACCCTCCAAAAGAAAAGAGGGGAAGGGGAAGGCCAAGGAAGGAAAAGTGAAAACACTGAATGAGCCTAGTTTAGATTGCATATGAGAACTTTTTACTAAATAATTGTAACTCTAGACTAGGCATCTATTTTACTTGCTCCTCTTGAGCAAGCACTTAGTTACCCTTTATGTTTTATGTTTTCAATGCAGTTATGTTAATGCAATATGAGGTTTTAGATGTCCATTTCTCCCATGTTCATTGCATTCATTTATTGGCACCACTCTAATTGCGCATTTTTCTTAGCAACCATAATTGAGGATAATGCACTGTTGGTATGTGTTTGGTACAGGAAATCAAAGAAGCAAGTCATTTACTGCTTTTTCAAGGCTCACGCTATGACTCACGGCCGTATGTATGGGGCGTGAGTGAAGTGACAATTGAAAGGGAGACACAGTACCCTCACATGCCCAAACTTACGGGCGTGAGGTGGGGCATATACCAAGGGTCTTTTCAGACCATGACACAGTAGCCCTACATGCCTAGACATACGGGCGAATGTCAGGGCTCAGCTAAGTGCCCATTTTTGGCCGAGACACAGTAGTGGTACACGCCCAGACACACGGGCGTATATCAGGCCATAAGCAAGGCCAGGTAAGGACGGCCTTGAAGGCACGTGAGCTATGTGCATAAAATCGTGCTTACGCCCAAGATTACGGGTGTAAGAAAGGGCGTGACACGCCTTTTATAAAAGCTGCGGTCAGTTTTTTATTTCTCATTCTTTCATTTTCTCTTTCATTTTCTTTGCTTTTCTCTGCATTTTCTTCTCTTTTCTCTCGACTTATTGAGGCTAAGCAAGGGGCCCAGGCCTAGATCAGTGGTTTACTTGTTGTTCTCACTTCCACACTCATCTAAGGTACGATGTTTGGTAACTTTTCTAGGTTTCTTTTCAAATTCACCGATTATTTGCATGAGATTCATTTTGGAAACTATGCTAAGTAGTTTTTGAATCAAAATCCATGAAATCCATGCCCTGAAATCCTTTATATGAAAAAAAATGATGTGCTAATTAATCTTTTGTCCTGTATGGCTCAATATTTATCTGAAAAAAATGTTTGGTAACTTTTTCTTTGTTTTTGTCAATGTATGGGGTTTTATGGACTAACAAGCAATTGCAATTGTTTGGAATGTGTATGGCTCTTTTTGATATTTTGCAGAGGAATGCTGCCCTAAAAGCAACCATCTTCTGTCCTGCCTACCAAGAGGAGCAGGGGCGCGAGCAGTGCACAGCCTGCTGCGATGCCCGATATCCGATTCATGGTAGACCATCCTAGCATCCGGCTGACTGACAAGGAAGCGAGGGGCCATTTTGAGCAGCTAGCAAACAAGGATTTCGAGCTTCCTTGAGTTCTAGATTGGGAAGCAATGGAAAATGCCAGACTGGCTGCAGAGATCAGACGCATGGTGGACCAACCGGGTTGGAAGAATTTATTTGCTATTAATGAGCCGGCCTACAGGGAGATTACATTGGAGTTCCTTTGCACACTCCAATTTGACAAGAAATCCACTAGAGTTAACAAGCCAAGGATCAAATTTCGGTTAGGAACAAGGGAGTGGCATCTGAGTATTAATGAGTTTGCCTTGCGTATGGGATTGTACACTAAAGGGCAGTTGAACTCCACAGACTACATTGGGTCCATTGTGGATTTTAATAGTTCCGCTGAGCGAGATCAGATTTGGAATGAGCTTGCCCCTACAGCAGGAGACTATCGGGCAGGCATATCTAAGGCCTATAATTTCCAGTCTTTTCCTCTGCGAGTGGTCCACCACTTACTCACCAGCACCATCTCTGCACGCCGGGACAGTACAGGGCATGTCACCAAGCAGGATCTGTTCTACCTCATGTGCATGCACCATAATCGAAGGTGCAACCTTGCAGTATGCCTCATTTATTTCCTTCATGAGCAGTCCAAGAGAGACAAGAAGGGGGCACTTTTTGGTGGGATGTATATCACCAAACTGGCAGAGGGGTTGGGAGTTTTTGCAGGCATTCCTGCCATGACTTTGGATGGGCTGCCTAAGAGCCTGGGCATGGACACTTTGATCAGACTGGATCCCAAGAAGGCGTTTATGGAACCCCAGGCAGACCCAGAAGACATTCCACCACCTGAGGATGATATTCTCGACACTGCAGCAAGTCCCTCTACCACTGTTGTAGGACCTTTGACCACCACATTTGATCCATAGCAGCAGTTTATGGGTTTCCGAGACTGGAGGCACCATGTAGGTGAGGAAGAAGAGGAGGGATGAAAAATGACTAACCTGGAGCGATAGATGTGCCGATTGGAGAGCTCTCTGAGTCGAATTAACCTCCAACAGCAGCATCTCCATAATATATAGCGGGAATTGATGCAGTTTTCTGAGCATGAGGCACAGCAGTGGCGATGGATACAGCGTTCCATGATGGAGTTTTGGGAGACACAGAATTTCAGGCCTAGTACGGCTAAACCACTTTCCCCACCATCACCAGTGCACATTTCCGATGATGAGGAGCAGGATGGGGGTGATGGCATGGAAGACTAGCTCCATTTATCTTTTCTTTTGAGTTGTGTTTATTTTTATTTCTTTTTAGTCGTTATTTGTTATTCATTATATCTTGGATGACTGTATGCGTGATATTTAGGATGCTTCGTATTTCTTTGTTTGGTTGTTTATTTTGGGAATGATTGTGGACAACTAGTATTGTCACATGTTTTTTTCTTTGATGGTGTTTACTTTTAAAGGCCTGTAGCTCTATTCTAACATGGCTTGGATACTGACACGGACATGTATCTATCTTTTCCATTCAGAATCGTCAGGGCAGTTTTTCTATCTCTTTTTTGTTCTTTTCATTTTTGGTAGTAATACACATACATTGGGGACAATGTATTATCTAAGTGTGGGGGAGGGCTGTTAAATTGATTAGTTTTGGAGGCCAGGTTTGAGTTGTCCGAGTAGATTGAATTCTAATAATGGTTAGTCATGAAGTTTTCTTCTCATGGTAATGAAGTGCGGATTGTTAACTGGCAACGACTTGTTGATTCAGGGTTCAAAGGAATTAGTCACCTTTTGAACGTTGAACTTGGTAGTTGGATGAGGAGGTGGATTGACATATGTAAAAAATCCTTAGTTACATTTGTGAGCATAAAATATTCCGTGATAAGTTTAATCGAAGCTAGTTCAGTTATCAATACTCTAGGTTTAGGTGACTGCATCTTGATATATAAAAAAAAAAAAAAATTATGTTGCATAGGAGCTTTGAAAAGGAAAACCTATTCCGCTATTCTCATTGAGAGTATGAATAGAGCTAGTAGCCATTTGAATTGGTGATCCTAGTTGAGTAACCGGGAGTTGGCATCACAAATGTGAACTTTCACGTCAAAAGACTAGTATGACTAATCAAACAAGTCGGGCTCCTGTGATTTAAAAAAAAATAAAATAAAATAAAATAAAATAAAATATATATGAAGAGATGATAAGTGAAGGGAGAAGTCATTCACCTAGGGGAAAAATCTTTCTGAGATTGGCTTTGTGTTGAACCTTTTATCAGTGGAATATTGTGCTCACATTTTTAACTGCGGTTTTTAGATTTTGAGGTTTGTAGCTTTGATTATGAAAATTCCTCATTGTGCTAACCTGTTCAAAGTATGAATTGTGGCTAAAGATTTTGAACCTTTTGGATTAGAAGTTATTGCCAGGATGCTTGAAGTGCCATTAGTTTCTTAGAGAGGGGAAGCTCATTTCTGATGGTTATCTTTATTCAATTTGCTTGAGGACAAGCAAACACTCAAGTGTGGGGGAGTTTGATAATTGAACATATGTCTATATCCTAACCCCTACATTATCATGATTTAAGGTTGAAATTAAGTTTGATTTGTGCATTGAAGATTATTTTTCAGATCTTTTTCTATAGTGGGACTGGCCAGGAAGAAATGGAAGGAGCGCACAAGGAAATAGTGCAAAAACAGAGGTTTTTCATGGAAAAAGAGCTAAGCCACCCAGCTCACGCCTGTAATTACGGCCGTAACATTGGGCATGAGTCAAGAGAGAATTTGGGAGATTGGTAGTGAGGTGTCACGCCCAATATAACGGGCGTGACCACGGGCGTAAGACACGAGAGGCTTCTGTTTCAAAGTTAGGCAGAGAAATGCAGGCTTCGTACGTTAATGATCGATCTCACACCCAAGATTACGGGCGTGAGTGGGGGCGTAACATGGAAAAATTTCAGCAGTATAAAAGCTCTGTTTCAGCTAAAAAGGGGAATAGAACTTTGGAGACGGAGGGCCGACTTCTCTGAGTAAAACCCAGAGTTTACAACTGGGATTGAAGGTGAAGAACATAGATCCACAAGTTTTGAACCAAGAATCGAAGATTAAAGTGGAGAATATCAAATCATTCATCATGAGTTGTTTGATTTATTTTCTGTTTTTCTTTTCTTTTTGTATTCTTTCTTTGAACATGAGCTAAACTTATCTTCTACCAAGATATAGATGAACCCTAGCATGTTTGTATGGATTGATTGGTTTTGATTTCAATTAAATCATTTGATTAAGTTGATTTACGTTTATGAATCTTGATTGTTTAATTCCAAGTGATAATCGCATGCTTATTAGTTGGTTGTCATTTTTCAGATTCATGTCTTAAGAAAGCTTGATTTGAATAGAATAATCATAGGGGTTGAGGATTGCTTGGGGTTCTAGAGATAGACTTACAAAATCCTTTGGTTTGATTCCTTGGTCTTAATGCATGAGCTATTTGATTATGCTTGAGAAGAGATTCCTTGCATTCTAACTAGTGATTAGAGGTTAAGTCATTCGAGAGAAGTTTTAATCTAAATGTGTGGAATACCAAATTAACTTGATAAATTGATTCAATTGTTCACCTGTCTTGAAATACAATTGATTGCTAGGGGGATTCAATATCTGGGTAGGTCTTCATCATCAATTTTATTTGCAATTTATTGGTCGTTCCTTAGTTTAATCTTTTAATCCATTTAGTCATTTTAATTTCAGCAATAAACCAAACCATTAATTTGCTAAACAATAATTGAAGTTTGAGCTAGTAATTGTCCTTGTCCCCTGTGGAACGATACTTTCACTCACTACTTTATTACTTGAGTGACCCGTGCACTTGCGGTTGTATTGCATAAAATCGTGGTCAGTTAGATAATTATGCAATGATCTAATACTTTGAACTTGTAAAGGGTCAGTCCTGATATATAAAAGTGTTAATCTTTAGGAGAAAGATGCCCCTATTTCAGAAAGGTGAATATTTGGAAGGGATGTGACCCCACTTTAGAATGATAGAGGAAAATGGTTTGGTTATTTGGTTTTTGGTTTATTGGCTAGCTTAGAGGTGAAGTGGGCATGCTAGGTATGAGATTGGTTGGTTAATGGCTATCAGTTTAGCCTAGGCAAAAGCAAGGTATGGTTTTGGAAAAGATCAGGCTATTCAGTTTAGATAGGTTTGACTTTGGTTTGAGGCTGAATTGGAGAGCTGAATCAAGAAGGTTAGGTTTTTAGAGATGATTAGATTGGAAGGTTTGGGGAAGGTCAACTTATGGGGCTTGTCTTTGGAGAAGTTTATGTGGAAGGCTTAGTCAGGTCTGGGACTTTGGCTTGGTCAAGTTGCAACCTTTGGGGAGTTTATTTGGAAGACTTGGTCAAGTTCTGCTTTTGGCTCGATTAGGTATGTCTAGGAAATTAGTTAGGGAAAACTTAGTCTGAGCTTCATGGTGAAGGCTAGGCTTGGACTTCATAGTTAAGGCTTTTGGGAAGTGGTTTTTATGGTAAAGGCTTTTGGGCTTGGGTTTCATGGTGAAGGCTTCTTGGTTTGAACTTCATGGTAAAGGCTTTTTGGTTTAGGCTTCATGGTGAAGGCTTCTTGGTTTGGACTTCATGGTAAAGGCTTTTGGGGAGTGGTTTTTATGGTGAAGGCTTTTAGGCTTGGGTTTCATGGTGAAGGCTTCTTGGTTTAGACTTCATGGTAAAGGCTTTTTGGTTTGGGCTTCATGGTGAAGGCTTTTGGGCTTGGGCTTTATAGTGAAGGCTAGGCTTAAAGGCTTTGGTTAAGGGTGATTTGGACCTTTTTGGAGGATGGTTGGCTTCATCTTAGGTATGGTGTTAAAGGTTTTGATCATAGGCTTCATGGATAAGGGTTTACCTTTTGACATGGATGCATTATATTTTCTTGCCCATTATACGAATGGCAGGCTTTGACTCAATTAGACTTTATAGGTGATGTAATTTGCTAAAGAGGCTTGGTCTTTTCAAGGATGATGAGGTTTTGCCAATGAGACATGGGATGAGCCTTGACTGGTTCAAGTCCTTCTTTTGTGCGACATGACTTGATTTTGGTTATGCTAAAGAAAGCTGGCTTTAAGGGTGATGAGTCTTGAAAGACTTAGGATCTTTGGTTTTGCCCACAGGCTTGGCCCTTAAAAGATGATGAGATTTTGCCAAGGAAAGGGTGGTATGAGGCTTGAGCTTGAAAAGGTGGAATGGTACTTTTTGAAGTTGGGAAATGGTTTAAAGGCAGGTTAGAAATTTTGAAAAGGATCAAGGAAGTTGTATGATTTTGCTATCTGTAGCATGATTCATAAAAAAGACCAAGCCAAGCTAATCTTATTGTTTTGAGATTGAAGAGACTTTTAGAGTGACACTTTATTAGCTTGAATGTAGATGACAGACTAGATGAAAGAAAGTGCCCTAAGGAGTGGCTGAAGGATTAATGAAAAGAGACAATTTGGGGATCATGCTCCCAATGAGAGATAGAAACATGACAGACTAACAATGTGAGAGATTGTCCCAAAGCTCTTTGAGTTAAGCAACGAGATGGATTAACAAAAGATGATGATGACCTAGAAATACATGCCCCCATTGTGAGATAAGGGCATAGGAGACAATATCACTTTAGAGTATAAGCCTATAGTGAGGAAGGACGACTTTGAAGATATGAGACAAGATGGATTGATTGAACCTAATTTGACAAACTTTAAATGATATAAAGGAAGATGACTAGGATGAGCTTCCTTTTTTTTTTTTTTTTTTTTAGCTCTGACTTTTGCCTAAGCCGCCTTTTTTGGTTTTTTAACTTAGTGAGCTTGGATTAATGAAATTTGGGAGAAAACATTCCACCATGACTTGCTACTTCCCTTTAAGGGGCTTTAACTTTTGAGTTTTGGATTTGAAGAACTTATTACCCTTGTTGAGGTGTATCATTTGATTTTGTGCTTTAAATATTTGATGAGAGGTCTATTTCTTGACCTAATTTGGTTAAGAGCTGGCAAAGCAATTGTTGATAGTACCTCAATATATGCTAGCTGTGGTGGATTTAATTGACTATTCATTTCTCTCTCTCTCCTTTTTTTTTTCAAAGCACATCCATGTTTACAACAAGAAAAGACAAGTTCACAAATAAATATGGATGTCTTATTGTACTGCAAAATTTTATTACAAGATAACAAAAAGGAATTGACACGATTGATGAAAAATACATGAGGAAAATAAAATGACAGACACAGACTCAAATTTAGACTCAAACTTTGGGATTTAGACTCAGACTCAAAATTCAATCTCAGATATGTCAGTTTAGCTGAACTTGAACTCTTCCATGTCATGCAACTTGGGGTTGAGGTAAAGTGGGGTTGAATTAGGTTTGGGTTCTTCATCACTGTTTAGGTCGGTGGTGGGGAATTCAGGTTGAAATGATGCATTTTGGATGCAATCTTCAACCTTTGATGCGGTTGCAATCAAAGCCTTAAAAGTGGATAGGTGTTAGGTTAACAAGTGGGTTTGGTAGGCTGAAAGTAGATTCTTGACAAGGATGTCCACTTGTTCTTGCTCTGTTGGCCTATTTACCATTTGAGCAGGTTTAGCCCTCCACCGTGTAAGGAACATAGAGAAAGACTCCTTTGGAAACTGCTTGATGGTTTCCAAGTCATGCCTAATGACATCCATTTCACTGTTATAATGATATTGTTCGACAAAGGCATAATAGATATCATCCCATGTCCTTTTCTTGCTCTTGTCTAGTAAAAGGAACCATCTCCTAATAACACCGGTTAGTGATTGTTGGAATAGTTGAGCAAAGAGCTCATCGCTAACTCCTAAAGGTTTCATTGCCCCCACATATATCTTCAGATAGGTCTTAGGGCAAGTGGTTCTATTAAATCTCTCTAGTTTAGGCATTTTGAATTTAGGAGGAAGCTTGGCGTTAGGGAATAAGGTTAAACTGTCCATATCAATTAGATCATCATAGTGCTTTGGGGATTTGATGGTTCTTTCCATGGCTTCAAGTTTCTCCATGAGCAATGTAGTATCTAGATAAGAGAAAACTTCCTCACTTTAGTTTAGATATGGGTTTGTTTGGCTCAAATTTTGCTAGGATTGGTCGAGTTCAAGATAAGGTTTGGGTTAGGATGGCTAAGGGTGGCATGGTTAATCATAGCTCGAACTTCCTCAATGATGAATTGCCTTTGTTCCTTGAATTGGGCTTGTTGAGTAGCTAGGATAGCTTGGAAATAATCTTCTTGCTTCTTAAGTACTCTGGTCACAAGTGTGGTAAAGGAAGTCATATCAAGCGGGTGGGCTATTAGTACCTTCAAACCAAAGCAACAAAGTAAGTGATGGATATGGAACAGAAGAGGTGATAAAGGTATAGGCATGCAGATCCTAAGAGAAAGGCTTCCTTATTGTGTCATGGGCCAACCATTTTTTGAGCTTAAGACATGATGGGGCAGATGTTTTAGGCTTAGGTTAGTAGACTGAACCAAGGGTATTAGGTTTAAGGTAGTGTGTTGGGCTAAAGTTACTGGGCTTAAGGGTAACAGACTAGTTTTGAAAGGTGATGGGTCACAGGTGTTGGGCTTAAGGATATTGTGTTAGGTCAAAGGTATTAAGCTGAGGGTAGTGTGTTGGGCCAAAGGTATTAGGCTTAGGGTAGTGTCTTGATGATTTGGGGTATAGGCTATAAGCATCTATCAATCTGGGAGTAATGGATTCGTTTTGAAGGTAATGGGCCAAGGATGTTGGGTGACGGTGTCTCGTGGCTAAGTTGGCAAGGTATAGGTAAGAGGAGGGTAGAGATGTCTTTAGTTTATAATTTAAGGCAAAGACATTTTGGGTAACAGTGTTTAAGATTAGAGGTGTTTGAGGTCAAGGCTAGGGAAATGAGGTTTTAGTTAAAGGTTAAGGTAATGGGGTAAGGTTTTAGGGTTAGGGTATTGGTGTTTAGGTTAAAGGCTAAGCTAAAGGGGTAAGGTTTAGGGTTAGGGTATTGGTGTTTAGGTTAAAGGCTAAGCTAAAGGGGTAAGGTTTAGGGTTAGGGTATTGGTGTTTAGGTTAAAGGCTAAGGTAAAGGGGAATGGTTTAGGGTTAGGGTATTGGTGTTTAGGTAAAGGGGTAAGGTTTAGGGTGATGGCTTAAGGTTTGTGGGGGCAAAGGTGTTTGGACGAAGGTTAGAGTGAGGTGTTTAAGGAGGAGATGTTTAAATGGAGATGAGAATGTTTGACCCTTCTTCGGTTTAAGGTTCGAGCTAGACTTAAGATGAATACATGTTTTGCTATACAATATGGATGCATGATATGCATGAGGAAAACATTTCATGAAAATGCAAAGATGCAAGGTTTTAATTATGATACATACAACCTAAGGCTAGGATTTAAGTTCATTACATAAAAAGGTAAGGGTGGCTCAATTTGAAAGTATCAAAGCATTTGTTGTGGAGTGGATGATTTCACTATCAGCGAATAGACCCAATGAGGGTTACCCACTCGATGCTACTCACTATCCATTATTTTCTTAGAACTAGCTTGGATGGCAAAGAGCCTATGCAAGTGATGCATGTAAAGTCACAATCATATTAAAAGGCCAAACTCTTTTTAAACCAATTAGTAGTTCACTTATTTTTTCCTTTTATTAAAAGAAAGTTAATCCCCACTGAAGTCGCCAATTGTGAGGTCTCGCCCGAGCACCGATCTAATTCGCTAAAGGGAATCGAAATGCTCATTTGGGAAAGAACTCACAAAGAAGCCTTTGGGCTTATCTTTGATAGATTTGAAAATTGTTTTTAGGAGTGGCCATCTTAATTTATTTTTATTTGGAAAAATATAAGGAAAAAACCCATTTGACTCTAATTATTACCTAAAGGAAAAAGATCACTAGCCTTAAAACCAAAGAGGATTCAGGGACTAGGTTTTCAGTTTAATTTAACAAAATAAGTTAGGCCAAGTAATATAAAAAATGACTTAAAATATATTTCATGAACAATTAAAATACATGAACAATTTATAATATGCATGATCATTCAATCTATAAAGTTTATACACAATTAGAATTCAAAATAAAAGAGAGTCAATATTACAATGAAATCCAAACTCAAAGGATACCTCCTCTAGCCCTTATGGGTTATAGGGAAGTCACACAGTTCCCAAACTAATCCTAATAATAAAGCAAAGAAACAAACACAAAAGTAAGTGAAGAAGGTGATAGGAGGGAGAGTTGGTTGATTTTAATTGGATTCGATGCCTAAACCAAGCATGCCTACGTATCCCTTTGAATAGGAATCAGAACCCATGTAGTTCTCCCTTCTTGCGAAGGAGTTAATTTAGCCTAGCTATTGTATCATATTTTGATTGATTGATTAAAAGAGGGTTGAGTTAATTAATTAATTTAATTGATTACCAAATTGATTAGCTAACAACCTAGATGAATCAATTTAATTAACTAACTAAAAGAGACAATGAAATTAAAGGAAAAGAAGCTTACCTCGGATGGTGGGTGGCGGCTGGCTCTAGACGGTAGGCGGCGGCTAGCTTTGGATGGTGGGTGGCAGCTGGCCTTGGATGGCAAGCGGTGCCTAGCTTTGGTAGGCGGTAGCTAGCCTTAGATGGTAGGCGATGGCTGGCCTCAGATGGTGGGCAGCGGCTAGCCTTAGGCAGCAGACACATGCCTTGAACAGGCGGGGGGCGGAAACCCTTAAACTAGTCGGGTAGGAATCAAGGAGAAACCCCCAACTTCCTTTGCAAAGTAAGGAGAGAATGCAAAGCATTTGCTTGAAGTAATGCTTTTCAAGCTCTAGAAGTTGGTGTCTTGAAGTGTGAGGAGGCCCTTTATATATAGGAGGAGGTTTAGAGCATAGAAATTGTTCAAATACGATGTGGGATTGCAAAAAATTAAAATTTCACCAGAGTTGCCACAGAGGGCTTTGCAGCACCACAGAGCTCTTTGCGGTAATGCCGCACAACCCTTTGCGGTTCCGCAGAGGGCTTTGTGGCAGTGCCGCAGACCTCTGCGGCAACGAACCTTGCTTTCGCCCGTTTTACCCATTTTTGCCTGTTGTTGCTCGTTTCTCATCTGTTTTACACGATTCCAGTTGTGTTATACTTGTTACTCAGTTTCGAATGATTTAAAATGATTCAAATGTCAAAAGAAATATTTTGATTTTTCCATTTTGAGAGTTTTTGACTTCTAAAGGTTTGTTTACTAAGCCTAAGTGCTTTTAAGGTTCAAACACATACTGAAAGGTGCAAAATTAAGGGTTCACATACATATGTGTCTGAACATAGGTAGTACATCATATCATAAACACTTATCTGCAAATGTTATTACTAATCTTATGGCACCCGTTATGACAGAAATGCCCTTAATTAAGATTAAAGCTTTACAAGTTGCAGTAAAAGATCAATTAGACTATGAACCATCTTATAGAAGGACATAGAAGGCAAAACAGATTGTAATTGAAAAAACATTTGGTGATTGGGATGAGTCATTTTCTCATCTTCAACAGTGGTTGCGAGCAGCATAAGCAACCAATCCTGGTACCCATTACATTCTTAATAATGAGGAGCATGTTATCAACAACCGCATTGATCCAACCTGTCGTGTATTTGAATGTATATTTTGGTCCTTCAAGTCATGTATTAATGGAATGAAAAATTGCAGGCTTGCTCTCATCATTGATGTCACTTTTTTTTATATGGAAAGTATAAAGCTATCTTATTGTGTGCATCAGTTTTGGATGATGACAATCATATTCTTCCCATGGCATTTGCTATTTTATAAAAAGAGAATAATGACAACCGGGATTGGTTCATGACGTGTATATGGATGCATGTTACTAGCAACAAAAAATTATGTGTTATTTCTGATCGGCACAAGGACATAATAAATGCAATGAAAAGTAATTTATGGAAAATGGGCCCCCATCGATATTGTATCCACCATGTGGTTAGTAATTACAATACAACTTTGAAAAATGCATAATTGAAGAAATTGATACAAAATGTAGGTATATTATATATCATCTAACATATTATGGTGGTATATATTACCTGAAGTTGACTTTTATTGTGGTAATATTAATGTAAGATATTTTTTCTTATTGTAGGACATGAAGTACAAAAGAGAAAGTTCGTCAATATGCGTAAGGAGATTACCTAGTTGCATAAACTGTCATCAGATTGGCTAAAGAAAACACCATTGAAACAATGGATGCTTTCTCATGATGATGGGCATAAATATGGTAGCATGACATCGAATTGCTGAATCTGTAAATAGTTTTTTGAAAGATGTTAGAGTATTGCCTATCGCCTTGATGGTGAACAAAAATTTTTTAAAGCTTGTTAGTTCATTTGACCATTTTAGAAGAGAGTATGAGAAGGAAATACTTGAGGGGCACAAATACACCCATTTCTATCGAGATAAACTATCTATATGGACTAGTGTTCACATCGAAATATACTGTCCAAAAGTGACTCGTAAGTATACAGGGCAATTATAGTATATCAGAAGCACCCAAGGTCGTATCTCTCAAGGAATTGCAAATGGAAATATTTGTCTCAATTTAAAGTAAATTAAATGAAAAGAATTTGAATGATTTGAAAATAAATAATTGCAAAATAAGAAATTAAAAGAAAATGTAGACTAGAATGCAATAGGTTTTAAAACAATGAATGATTGATGCTTAGGTTTGTATTTAGTTTATCAATCCTATATGTTCATGAATATACCCAATTGATTATTCTAAAGCCTTAGTTTCTAAAAATTCAAAGAATAAAAATCAATCTATTAACAATCGTATTCATAGAAATCATTCTATCAAATCATATATTAAAAACTAAAGCATAATTTTAAAACTTATATTTCTAATTCATTTTAAGATCCTAAAGGAATGAATTCTAGAATTGAACTTCAACTCTCATTCCTTCGTTCAAAACCTAAGTCAAATAATCAATCAATTCAATTCAATTAGGAATAATAAAAATAATCAAAAGGGATTATATTTAATTCCATATCATGAACACATCATACAAACCCTAAAAAAGGATGAAATTAGCTAATGGGAAATAAAGAATTCATCATAATTTTATTATAACCAAAAGAATCCATTGAATCAATTCTATCAATTCAATAATCCCCAAAAAGAATTATATTAAAGTAATAAGAATTAAACCAAGTTGATTGATCTGTTTTATCCGATTCAATATATTGAATCTTCATAAATGAATTTCCCAAGAACAAAATTCTAATCTTAGTGTTGAAATCTCCAAAATAAAATTAAGAAAATAGAAAACTAGAAGAGAAAAATACTATCCTCCCAAAATTTCCAAAATTTAGATCAAAATCAAGCCCCCAAAATCAAGATTAAAAATTTAGATTAAAAATTAAGCTCCACCTATTCGTCCAGATGGCCCTATTTAAATCATCCAAACTTCTTCTTTTGTTCCTCCTTTCCTAAAATAATTTAGCAAAATCCTACAAAATCTTGGATAATCTTCCAAATCAACTTAGGCGTGATGCAGCGGGCATTGGGTTCGGCAGTTAGGCGCTAAGACAAGCAGGCAGTAGGAAGCAAGCTGCTGCGGGGCACTGGAGAGCTGCTATGGATGCTGGGGAGCTTGTGGGCTATAGGAGGCAAGCTCCTACATGGCGTTGGGGCTTCATTTCTGCCTCAATGACATTCCTCCTATCATGTTGTGCAACGTTCTGCTGAATTTACTGATTTAGCCCAAATATCTTCCATTTCTTCAATTATTATTGCAACTGAAAACAACTTAACAAACACATTAAAAGTATCATAAAATCATAAAAATAAACTATATATTAACAATTAAAAGAAGCAAAAATAAGATAAAACTATGACAAAATAACTACCCCACACTTAGAAATTTGCTTATCCTTAAGTAATAATTATGGCGTAAAATAAGAACTCAACAATCATCAAGCAATCTAAGTACTCAAAAAGCAACAACCTTAGCAAAAACACTTCAAATGTATGCACAAGTTTCCTCTTCTAAGGAATTAGTTATGTCTAAACAAAGCTAACATAATAGACTACACACTCAACTACGAGTTTCTCCCAAGTTGCAAAAAATGATCGCTCAAAACCAAAATTGAAGGCAAACTACCATAAACTTGCTTATTAATCTAATCTCCACCACTAATTTAATTCAAGGCATCAATCAAACGTTCTTTCATTTGGTTGTAATGGGGCTTAGGATAATGGTAGGAAAAGGGGAAAAATAAGTTTATCATTAAGTTATTGAGCATTCAAAGACCAAATAACAACTTGAAACACTCAAAGACACACTATTTCCCAATTTCTTCATAAACTCATTGCAAAATCTTTCCATATTCTATATGACCACACTTGCAATGCAATTCACGTGTTCAAAGAATAATAGACTTCATTAAAAAAATTTTTTTATTGGGATCCCTTTTTTAATTTTAATTTTAATTTTAATTAATTTATTTATTTATTTTGCAAAATGAAGTCTATAATATCATGATATACACAAGAACATGTTCCCCAAGGCAATATGTTCTCTCACCCTACACTTAAAAACTTTGCTTGACCTAAAGCAATATCAACACACTCAACTTTCAAGAAAATAATTTTCAAATGCTCAAAAACCTCAATGAGGGACAAAACAAATGAAAATTACAGTGAAAGGATAAGTTAAATTATGTGTTTCCAAAGAAAAGGTCAAGGCTCAAAATGGCTCACTAAAGGAAATAACCATTCAAAGTTAGCCATTTAAGCTAAAGAGTGAAACCTAATGCCTTAATCATTTTAATGCTTGAATTGAAATTAACATGTGGTCTCAAAAAGTATACCTAAGCAAGCTCTAGAGATGCATAATCAACATGGTACACACAATATGGCAAAAAAGAAAAAGTGTTTAGGCTCAAATATTCTCCCCATGGTAAGGTAAAATCTATCATGCTTTGCAATGAAATAGAGGCAAATCAAAAACATTTTAAGATCATAACAAGTGCAAAACATTTGAAACATTCAAACTTGATATTGCTTACAAAACTTCCTCAAATCATAAGATAGTACATTTAATCCACCAATTATGCCATAACATCAACTCAAAAGACAAAACAACTTTCATAAATAGGAGTAGCTAAAACACAAAATCAAAATTTAAAAATAGAATTTTAAAGACAATGATGGGCTGCCTCCCATCAAGCGCTTCTTTAACGTCGTCTTAGCTGGATGGTTTTGAAGATATTAAGGAACCTTAAATTCCTTAAATTTTCCCACTCCCTTAAAATGTGGTTTAACTCTTTGATCATTGACTCTAAAATTTTATCTCTACAAAGTTAAACAAATCTACTACTCTAGAGGGATGTACTACATTCATAATAAAAGGACCACTCCAGTGGGGTTTAGATTTACCTGGATCGTGATGCCACCACGAGTTATAGAGTAGTACTTTCATACCTGATTTAAGAGACTTTTGGACATGGCTTTTATAATGAAGAGGTTTGGCCCATTCCTTGAACATTTGAGAGCTCCTGTACACTTCTTTCTGAGTCTCAACTAACTTAAGCACCTGCACCATTTTTTTTTTATCATAGGATTCCTGTAAGAAAACATCTTTCACAATAGTATTAAAGGATTTAATAGAAGAGCATTCCTCAATAAGTGATGTGGTAGGAACATATAATCTATTAAAAATAGAAAATTCAATAGTTTGGCCCAAAACAGTCATAGTTAATTTCCCATTTTTAACATCAATCAAAGTATTCATAGTTGTCATAAAAGGTCTACCCAATAAGATATGCAATTCTGACCTATTAGACAACTCATATCTAAAATCCAACACCATAAAATCAACAGGCACTATCAACCCTCCTACTTGCACTAGCACATCTTCTATAATCCCCCTAGGAAATCTCAATGACTTATCAACTAATTGTAAGCTCATCTTGGTGGGTTTTAGCTCTCCTAAATTCAACTACTTAAATAAGGCATATGGCATCAAATTAATACTAGCACTTAAATCTAACATACCTTTAGCATTTTCACCACTGCCCATACTAATGTCAATGACAAAACTACTAGGATCCTTAGCTTTTGGAGGTAATTTTTACTAGAGTACTGCATTAATCACCTTGGACACTACTACTTTCTCCTCCATCTCTAGCCTCTTTTTCTTAGAATTCAGCTCCTTAAAAAATTTTCCATACGCAAGCATATTCTTAATCACATCAAGCAAGGGAAAATTGATACTTACCTTAGATAGCATTGTGAAAAGCTCATCAAATTGCTTGTTTTACTTACCATTTTTTAAGCGGACTAAAAATGGAATAGGAGGTCGATAAGGATTGTCCGCTTTGTGTAAATTAAATGGAGAGGGTGTCTCCATCTCTTTCTCTTCCTCCATTGCATAATTAGAAACTTCACCAACATTATCATTTATTGGCTTACCACTTCAAAGAATCGAGATAGACTTAGCTTGCTCTAATTGGCTAAGAAGTTTCCTTTTTTGATTTGATTGCATATGGCTTACAATTTGACCAACTTGAATCTCTACGTTTTGCACTGCTGCTTCCAAAGAGTCAAATCTTCTGTCATTGGCCTCCTGAATTTTAGTGCTCACTTAAATGAAAGCATTCAAGCTATCCTCTAAAGATGGCCTCCTTTGCTGTTGTTAGTTTAATGATTCTCCTTAGAACGGTTGGCCTCTTTGCAACATTTAAAATTGAGGCTGTTGCTGCTATTGGTCGTTATTTTTCCAAGAAAAGTTTGGATGGTTTTTCCAACCTTGGTTGTAGGTATTAGAAAAGTGGTCATTTCTCACCCTAGGTTAAAAACCATCTAAGGCTTGTGCTTGCTCATAATCACTCGCAAAAGAATCAAAACTCGAAGGGCAAACATTAGCACTATGACTAAAAATACCACAAACACCACATACCTCTTATTGTTGAATTGGTGTGTTCCCCTTCATAGTGAGGAGCTTGATTCATCTAGTAAGCTCAGCTATTTGCATAGCCACATCTTTCCCTGAAGCTCCTTCTTCAAATCCAATTCTTCTCCCTCTCACACTTCTCTACTGAGAGTTAGCACTAAGCATCTAAAAAAGTTCATAAGTTTCCTCAGCAGTGATCTCTCCCATTGCCCCTCCAGCTGTATTATCAACTATGTTTTGGCTCTGGAATGTGAGACCATCATAAAAGAACTAGTTGAGCAATTGCAATGGATAGTGATGGTGTGGGCATTGAATTTGCAACATCTTGAACCTTTTCGATGTCTTATGAAAAGGCTTTCCTTCCATTTGTATGAAGGTTGCAATCTTTGATCTCAAATCAGCTGTCTTTTGATGAGAGTAGAACTTCCCCATAAATTTATTGTACACCTCCTCCCAAGTAGTCAATGAATTAGGAATAAATGTCATCAACCAAGATTTAGCTCTGTCCTTCAACGTGAAAGGAAAGCATCTCATCCACAACTGATCTTCAGTTAGACCTTGTAGAGGAAAGGTATGTATAGTGGAGTAGAAATCCCTGATGAAATTAAAGGGGTCTTCATTTGGCACTCCATAAAAGAATGGGAGCATGCTATAATGTATGTTCTTTATCTCATAATTCCAGGCAGCCGCATTGAGTCTAATGCATGATGTTGCAGTGCCTATGATTGGCCTAGCATAATCCTTTATGGGTCTCCTTTCTTGTGCCATGATGTATGGTTGTTCTTCTTGGTCTTCAACCCTTGGATTTTCAAGATCTATTGGATGAACTTGGTCCTCATTTAGCTCTAATCTTCTCCTTTCTACACCTCACCTGTGCATGTTATCAACAAAAGGGACAATCTCTCCTTCCAGAGATCTTCTCCCTTTCATAAAAATCTCAAAAAACAAATGTAAATAAAAACTAAAAACAAATATATTCATAATAAACAAACAAATTCACCTTGCAATTCCCCAGCAATGGCACCAAAAACTTGTTTGCCTCGAAATAAACTGTCTAAAAGCGACCCGTAAGTATACAGGCAATTGTAGTATATCGAAAGCACCCAAGGTCATATCTCTCAAGGAATTACAAATGGAAATATTTGTCTCAATTTAAAGCAACTTAAATGAAAAGAATTTGAATGATTTGAAAAGAAATAATTGCAAACAGGAAATTAAAAGAAAATGTAGACTAGAATGCAATAGGTTCTAAAACAATGAATGATTGATGCCTAGGGTTTATATTTAGTTTATCAATCCTATATGTTCATGAATATACCTAATTGATTATTCTAAAGTCTTAGTTTCTAACAATTCAAAGAATAAAAATCAATCTATTAGCAATTGCATTCATAGAAATCATTCTATCAAATCATATATCAAAAACTAAAGCATAGTCTTAAAACTTATATTTCTAATTCGTTTTAAGATCCTAAAGGAATGAGTTCTAGAATTAAACTTCAACTCTCATTCCTTCATTCAAAACCTAAGTCAAACAATTAATCAATTCAATTAGGAATAATAAAAATAATCAAAAGGGATTATATTCAATTTCACATCATGAACACATCGTACAAACCCTAGACAAGGATGAAATTAGCTCATAGGAAATAAAGAATTCATCATAATTTTATTATAACCAAAAGAATCCATTGAATCAATTCTATCAATTCAATAATCCCCAAAAAGAATTATATTAAAGTAATAAGAATTAAACCAAGTTGATTGATCCGTTTTATCCAATTCAATCTCTTGAATCTTCACAAATGAATTCCCCAAGAACAAAATTCTAATCTAAGTGTTGAAATGTCCAAACTAAAATTAAGAAAATAGAAAAATAGAAGAGAAAAATACTATCCTCCCAAAATTCCCAAAATTCAGATCAAAATCAAGCCCCCAAAATCAAGATAAAAAATTTAGATTAAAAGTTAAGCTCCTCCTTTTCCTCTAGATGGCCCTATTTAAATCAACCAATTCCTCCTTTCTTAAAATAATTTAGGAATGAAAATCCTACAAAATCTCGGATAATCTTTCAAATTAGCTCAGAGGTGGTGCAGCGGGCACTGGGATCGACAGCTAGGTGCTGGGACAAGCAGGCAGCAGAAAGCAAGTTGCTGCAGGGCGCTGGGGAGTTGCTACAGACGCTGGGGAGCTTATGGGCTGCAGGAGGCAAGCTGCTGCATGGCACTGGGATTTGTTGCATGGTGCTAAGGCTTTATTTCTGCCACAATGACATTCCTCCTGCCATGTCATGCAACATTCTGCTAAATTTACCGATTTAGCCCAAATATCTTCCATTTTTTCAATTATTATTACAACTGAAAACAACTTAACAAACACATTAAAAGCATCATAAAATCATAAAAATAAACTATAAATTATCAATTAAAAGAACCAAAAATAAGATAAAACTATGACAAAACAACTAGACGGGCAAATGGTCATGAAGTGCAATATTTTAATAAAAGAATAGGTGAATGTCAAGTGACCACTGGTTGACAAAATCAGAGAGGAAAGATTAAGGGAGGCAATGTACAAGTTGTGGATTTGGCAAAAGGTGAATGCTCATGTGGCAAATTCCAGCAATATAAGATTCCTTGCTCACATGCTATTACATGTTGTGTGAAGAATGGCATTGATTGTGAGCATTACATTTCCCCATTTTACAAGTTAAAACGTTCATTAAATTGCCACGAATCAAACTTCCATCCCCTTGATCATCCATATTATTAGCCAGAATGTGAAGAATTGCCTTTGATACCTAATAAAGAATGGTTGTGTGGAAAGGGTAGACCAAAATCCACAAGGATCAAAACTAAAATGGACTGCTGAGTAAAAGAGAAAGCTGGTTATTCATGTAGATTGTGTGGTCAATCTAGCCATAATATTAAAACATGTCCAGTTACAAATAGTAGGAATAGGCGCTAATAAAATGTTATTTTCAGCTCGTACATTAACATGATTAAGATTTTATAACATACTTACATATGATGGTGTTAGTTAGGTGTGTTGATATTGTTATACCATTACTTTCATTATATTTATTACTTATTTATTATGAGCCAAGCAATTTGATGGTCTTTATAAAACCCTGTGATAGGTGACAATGACATTTTATATTCATGGTGATATATTTCATGCATGTTTTTGTGAGGCTTCGCCCGAGCACCGGTTCAATCTGTTAAGTGGGATTGAAATGCTCATTTGAGTTTGAACTCACGATAAAATCCTCGGATTCAGATTGGTTGATTTTAAAAAGAGTTGCCACCTTAATTTTATTTTATATGGGAAAAAGATTAAGAGAAAAACCCAAATTGACTCGAATTATTATCCCAAAGGAAAAGATCACTAGCCTCGAAACCAAAGAAAATTCGGGGACTATGTTTTTAGTTTATTTAGAAAAATGATTAATTTGGCAAATTTAATACAAAATGACTTAAAATAAATTTCATGAATAGTTTACATAATGCATGAACAATTATATAATGCATGAATAAACAAATAGATAAATAAACATTCATTCAAAGCAAAAAAGCAAATAAAGTAAATGAATTAACTTTACAATTCAAAACCAATATAGGGGATACTTCCTCTAGCCCTTATGGGTTCTAGGGAAGTCATACATTCCCCAAAATTATTCTAAAGCAATTATTAAAGAAAAATACTGCAAAAGAAAGACAAAATCAATATTATAATAAAGAAATATCGCAAAGAAAAGAGCTAATTCATAAAATAACATACAAGAGAATGATTACATTTTATTTAAATTGGATTTGATGTTTTAAACAAGCAAGCCTACGTATCCCTTTGAATGAGAATTAAAATCCACGTAGTTCGCCCTTCTTATGAAGGGTTAGTTTAACCTAGCCATTTTATCATGTCAGTTCATTAATTAAAAGGTGGGTTAATTGATTAAATCAGGTTGATTGATTACTGAGTTCTTAATTAGGTCAAGTTTTAATTAACAAGTCGATACATCAATTCAAATCATTTACCAAATTCATTAAATCATATTCTAATCAACATGCCTCAAAATAATGAAAGAAAATGATAAAACATGCAAAGTAAAGAAATAATAAATAAAAAGAATAAACTAAGCAATCCTAAGAAAACAAAACAAAGAAAACAAAATAATAAAAGAAGAAAATAAATACCTTACGAGGACGAGGCTTGGGGACGTACGGCAGATGAAACGCATGACCATATCGCAATTCCTTCTCAGCTCACTGGAACAACAACCTTCAGACGATGTTATTAGGACCTCCTCGGACTGATTTGAGGAGAGCTACCTTGAAATGACCACCCAAATAAAATTTTAAACTAAAAAGTTCATTGCTTCTAGACCAAACTTATGGAGATGGTTCACTTGATGCAAAGGCTAAACAAGCAAACCAAGAGGTTAAGAGCTCCAAAAAATAGAGTGGGAGGACCCCTATATATAGGGGAGAGGTTAGGAGAAGGTTTCATGCACTTTCAATGTGAAAAAAGTGCACAAAATGAAGAAAAATTAGAAAAAATACGGCAAACACGATTGTTGCTGCTAGAAGCTCTGCGGCAGCAGCAGGGCTTCTAGTGGTAGCCGCAGGTCATGATGCGGAAGCCGCAGGGCCTTCTACAGCTGCCAGGCTGAACTTCGCCCGTTTTGCAATTTTTGCCCGTTTTCACTCGTTTCTCTTCCATTTTTTGTGATTCCAGTTGCATTGTGTTCATTATTCAATCTTTAGGTGATCTAAAGGTAGTTCAAAGCATAAAGTAATAGGTTTGGACTCTCCATTTCTCGATTTTTTAATTTTTGGCTTCTGAAGGTCTGTTAACCACACGTAAGTGCCTTTAAGGTTTCAAATTCAATCTAGAGGGTGCAAAATTAAGGCTTCACGACAGTCGACATTGGTCACTTGATGATGATTTTCTTTGTCCTACTGAACCAAATCAACAATATAGTGAACAAGTTATGGCCACGATGCTGAATGAATGGTCATTTCGCACACGCCAATAATTAATACTTTGAGAAGAAGCAATAGAATTGGGTATCCAAATACCTTGAGCTAAGGCAATCCATATGCTAAGAACAAATGCTAATGAAATGTGTTATTCATTACTACATATAAGAGAAGAAAATAATCATATTAAGATAAGAATAAATAGATTTTATTTAATCATCATGCTAGAGAATTTATTGATGACGAAAACATTAATGAAGCACGTGTTTTTAGCACATTAGCTATGTCAACTAATTGTTTATCTAATATTCATCTTACTGATGAAGAAAATGTTGTATGATATGTCATTTGACCATATAATAAGTTTGATGTAATGTCTATTAACAATATATTATAATCAAATGATAAATTAATGAATAATTATATTACCGTTAATAATTAGTGATATACTATAACTTAAAGCAATTGGTATTATGTTATACTATTTTTATAAATGATGTTATCTCATATGTATTTGCATTACACTTTTTTTTTTCAATTGAGCTTTGCTATCATTTTATCATTTTTATTGTACTATACAAATATAGACATTATGAAAGTTTCTTATGGTTTCATTATATCTATTCAGGTATGAAGGGTGGACATGCTGTAGATCATATACATTTTAGATCATACGACACTTTATTATTGGATATGCAGGATGTTCACCAATCAAGTGTTGTATGGGCTGATCAGGGCACCACTAGGATGCAGGTGTAACGCATTAGTATTGCGTGATTTTGTGCTTGATGACCGAGTAATTCCGCGATTACGCCTAATTGGATTTTATGGCATGGTTAGGATTGGCTATTTTATGTTGGATCACCATCTTATCACTGCACTAGTAGAGAGATGGAGACTAGAGACACATACATTCCATTTTTCATATAGAGAGATGATGATCACACTTCAGGACATTAGCATATAAACTGGGTTGAGGAATTGCATGTTTGGCTTGCTTGTATAGTGAGTTATGTTCAACATCATATCAAGATGTAACTAAAATTGCAAGTCCATTATTTATATTACAGCTATAGGCATGGGATAGACTTTGCATCATTTCGCCCCCACTACATGTGCGAGTTCCACTGGGAGACTCTCCGCTTGGGCAACGACAAGCAAGAATAAATATTTTCAAAAAATATTTTTATGAATTATATCTAATTAATCTTATTTTATAGATGGAGCAACCCGTGACAGGTTATTGAAGTCAGTACACACGTCATACATGACATTTGGTACAAATTTGATTTATGCATGACTAGCAGGTATGTTTAAATTAATCACTGTAAAAAATTTAGGTTATTGCAACAAATTAATTTGTCACAATAAAAGATATTTTTGTCATAATATATTTTTTGTGATGAATTTAGCTTATCACCGAGTTGGTCATAATAAGCTTGTCTTAATAAATTTGTTGCAACAAAATAGAATTTCATCACAATAAAATATAACATATTGTGACAAAATGACTTTGTGACAAAAACTAATTTATTGTGATCAATTATTTATCAAAATAAGAAAATATTTTTTCACAACAAATATCATTCTATCACTATATAATAAGTTATATAGTAACAAAATAAGATATTATAGCCAAAAAAAAAAAAAAAAAGAAGAAGAAGAAGAAGGTTTAATTCGTTAAAAAAAAAAGAAATTTCTATAATTGGAAAAAAAAAAAAGTAGATTGAAAAACTTGATTAAAAGAAAAATCAGAAAATTGAAAATAGCATATTGGAAAAATTGGTATATTAAAAAAAGGTTTAATTCCTTAAAAAAATAATTAACACGTTAAGAAAAATAATTTTTATACTAACCTGAAATCTGATGAGAAAGAACAAGAAATTGGTTCCTCGAGATTTGGTAATGGCAGCTAATTTTGGTGTTAGTAGATCTAACAAATAGACAAAACGAGAGTAGTGAGTACTAATTAAATGACTTGAGAATAGTTTAACAAACAAACACTAAGAGTAAGGGAAAATTGGGGAGAGCGACGCCTGGGTTTGAGATTTATAGGGTTTCATTTGTTTTTTTTTTTTTTTTGCTATTAATAATAAGTAGAAATTATTCAGCAAAAAAAAAAACATAAGTAAAAATTTGTTAAATAAATAAACCAGTTAATTTGTACTTTTAACTTAATAATATATCTAAAGCAAATAAAACAAGAATTAGTTATATTTTTACCAAGTGTAATTTTTTTTAATCTCTTGAATATATATATATATATATATATATATATATATATATATATATATATATATATATATATATATATATATATATATATATATATATATATATATATATATATTATTTTTAAAATTAATAATATAATTTTAGTAATATATAAATTAATATAAAATTATAGTTTTTATTTTATTTATTAAATTTAAAATTGTTTATGCCATATGAAAAGCCTCTATTAGTCAAAAGTATATGATTATATATTTTAAATTATTATTATATTTTTATTAAAGTTTTAAATTAATAATGATTTAATTAAATTGTATATGCGTTTACTGAAAATTATTTTTGATTGTCGAAATGTGCAATATACGTCAATATTTCATGCAAATGATTTGACAGCCATATGATGAGGAGATATTGGAATCGCTCCCTCAGTACTGCCTGAATGGACAAAATATATGGCAAGCAGTGGTCCCAATGATTTGCTTTCATATTGTACAGTGGCACCAGCTAGATAGAGTTCTTAGACAATTTGGACAAAGACAACGTAAACCGCTGTGGCCACTTCAACCCAGAAGGCTTGAGGGCATTGACTTGCATTCTGGTACAGGTGACTGGCATGTGCACCATCATCAATGGATTATGATGTGGAATGATCGACATCAGCAAATCCATGCAAATATGTCATGTGACACACGGCCATAATACCATTCGCAGTATATGAGTGGTTTAAAAGGGTGACCAGGAGATATATATCTCACCAGGGTGGCTTGTTTAATGCAATGGTGAGTTAATGAAGAAATTAGGAGTAATTGATTATTTAGTACATGTTTCACTTATATATAATATTAGCATGTTATATATTTTGGTGTAAATGTTAATTTAGTTCATTTTACAGATGTAACAAATAATGTATTTATTGCATAAAGATACCGTGGAGAGAATTTGTATCATAAATACTGTTGGCACAATATATCAAATCAATCAAACTATGTTTGATGCATTAGCCAAGGAGGAGCGAATTGTGATTGGACAACCTCCGGATCTAGAGCAAGTGCTAGAATAGCATCAGTCAGATGTCGGTCAAAGTGAACCACGAGCTCGATGACATTCTAATAGGAGTGCAAACCAAAGGTGATGAATAGGTACATCTATTGATCCAAATATATTATGCCCAATTGAATTCCATAATATGCCTATAGGTCGCCACTAATCGAGTCAGCATGATGTCATAGCTGATTAAGATAGGTTTCCTCCTACCACCTCAACTAGATTCAAGTTCAGTAGTTCATCAGGGCCTCAGCCACTCGAGGTCACACCTGAGATTTATAAATTGTCCCAGACCTCCTCTTCATTCACGCAGTTTGGTTCTCAAGTGAATGCTTTTGATCGACTTGCATCTACGTCATTTCAACCGAACCCATATGCTGTGTCATCTTCTGCATTCATGCTTTGGGTAAGGGCATAGTGGGATGGAACTCGTATATAGAAAATGCAATATTCAGGTGGGTTTTTCACTCTAACAAATATGTTTGCACCTGCTTTTGGCCATCTATTTACTACACCAACATATACTCATTCTCCTATACCATATCAATTTTAGGATCAAAAGCATGATGCTACTATTGATGAAGAGCAAACTGAAGTGCAGCCAATGGCAGTTCAACCTAGATATGCTCCTCCACATGATCATAGGCCTCCTCCTTGTGGGATTGGAGGCGATCGATGTCACATTTAAGGGGGACGCAGACGACGTGCAGGGCATTAGTTTTTTTTTTTTTTAATGACAATTATACACTTGGTATAATACTTATTTGTATGGCTATATATGCATATTTTATATTATGTTTCTAAATTCTCATTGCATTATCTATTGATGGTACAATATGTTATTTATTTGTTAAACGACATAATATCATTCCACAATATTGGCCATATATTTTTCAATATTTGCATATATATGGTAAGTTAATATTATTATAATAAATTTAATATTACTAAGTTAATATATTATTACAACTAATTTAATATGACACATAACACTTAATAAAAAAAATTATGTTATTCATATTACACATCTAATTCCATTACTCTTCATCAGACATTTCATCATCTGAATGATATTTATAGTACCTAAGCACATTGTTAATCTCTATATCAGACAATGTTCTACTATTCATATTAGCTTGTTCTCTTGCAAGTTTCAACATGTAATATCTTGATCTGCGAAGAAGCATTTGTGCATTCTCCTTTTGTATTCGAATAATAGCTGTTTCATATGTATATATATTTCTCTATATCAAACTAAGTGATCTATGATGTACGATAGGAGCTCTCACAACACGTAAGTCTTCTAACAATTTATTTGATTCTTCCACTCAAAAATGCCACTCATGACGCAAACCTGCATAGTATTCTTTCCTATCTAAATACTTCTTGCTTTCATATTCATCGTTGAAATGTGACATTGTTACAATCAAATTTTAATCTGCGATTAAAGTACTCAACTATGAATTTAAAGTCTAGCACTTGAATTAAAATTATATGCTTCACAAATATAAAACAAAAAATATTTATAGGCTTTTCTAATTAAATTATATATTTCACAAAAATAAAAAAATATTTAGAGTTTAGGATTTAGATATTTTAAGGGTTTAGGGTTTAGGATTAGTTAAAGGTTTAATGTTTATGATAATTATTATTATACAATTTATTATTCTTCTTTAAATATTTTTTTTTAAATTTCTATCAATTAAGTTATTTAAATATTTTTAAATAATTATTTAAATATTGGAAAATCGCATATAATTTACAAAAATTTCATATAAATTAACATAAAAAAATTAATAAAATACAAATTAATGCATTGTTTAGTTTTTTTTTCTTCAATTTTTCAATTTTAATTATGTAATAACGAGAAAATTAATAAGCAAACCCAATTTTTTCCATTATTATTTGTAGATAATTTTATTTTAAACATTAGAACAATTATGGATACAAATAAATTCTAATATAAAGTAAACAAAATATTATTAACATAGTCATGCATTTATATGTTATTTATATGTTATTTACATTTTTTTATGCAAAATTTCTTTAAAAATTCAAATATTTTTTAATATGACCTACAAAAAAAATTAATATTTTTCGGTCATATTTATAATTTTTTATAAAAAATAAAATGCTCAAATTTCTACCCATTAATTAATATTAATATTTTATATTAATATTTTAATTATTATTATTATTATTATACTTTACACATTATCTTATTAAATTACTTAAATATTTTTATGCCCATTGAAAAATAGCAATTCATTATACCAAATAAACTAATAAAATTTATTAATAAATTATGTCATAAAATAATAAAAAATAAAAACATATAAATAAAAAAGTTATAAGAAATCAATTATTAACAAAATGTGCTATAACTAACTTATTATCTAATAATAATAATAATAACTACTGTTATTATATTCATATTATTATTATTTTCATGCCTAATTATATTCATAATTTTTGTTATTTTAGATATTTTTACTTTAAGCATTTTAACACAACACTAAAAAATTACAAACAATTAATTATATAAAATAACAAATAACATTTTAACAAAATAATAACAAATATTATCGCACAATTAACAAATAATGAAAATTATATATTATTATCTTATGTTATTTTCAAATAAATAAAAAAATAAAATTTATCTCTTTCAATTAAATTTTTTAATTGTTCTAAAAATATATAGCATTCTAAATTATTATTCATCCATATTTATAATTATTTGTAACAAAAAAAAACTTTAAATATTAAATAAAAAATATATAAATTATTTATAATAGTAAAAATAAAATTTACCTTTTGTCTTCCTCTTCTTCTTCTTCAATAATATTATGAAACTGGATCTGAACAAAGTTTGAAAATAAGGAGATTGACAGTAGGTTAAAAAGGGGTTGTGGAAGTATGGGCCAAGTTCAGTATTTTAAATACCGAACTACAGATTTGCTGGGCCCACTGCAGTAGGCAAACATTACTAATTTGGTATTTAAAATACTGAACTGCAGATCTGTCTGGCCCACCGCACAAAAAAATGGAAAACAACACTAATTCGGTATTTTAAATATTATACTATGTGTGGGTCACTTTTTAGCACATTCCACACAACTAAATCGGCATTTAAAATACCAAACCACCTTGGTCAAGCCCTTTTTGACCAAAAGTTGGCATGTTTTGGTAATTTTTTTTTTAAATCAGCATGTTCTGGTATATATTTTTATAAATAGGCATGTAGAAGTCAATAACTCAATTTTTTTTTTACAAGAAACCTCAAGTCCTAACTTTTTCTAAGCTTCAGAAGATTTTTGGAGCCCAGAAGTTTAGACAATTAAAGAACTCACATTTGTTTAACATAACTATGTTTTTATATTACAGCAATATATGTAGTTTACATAGAAAGTCCTCAAGGAGGGATACTTCATCAATACAACTCGAAGATAGATGTAACACAATGGATCTAAAAAGTCAACACAACACATAGGTTTACACCTTGACCGGATACTATTATATGGTGGAGTGGCACCAATTGTATTCAATTTCTTTTGATAATTTATCCATCATCCATGCCACTGAATGCCATTAAATTAAAAGAAAAAATGAAAACTTTTTCATCTAATAGCAATGAATGGGAAAGAAGGAAACAAAATGAATGAAATACTAGCATGTATGTGTTTTCTAGGCTTTTTATCTAATTGTGTAAAAAATATAAAATAAATCCATAGATGAGTTTAGGTGGGAAATATTTCCCAGCATATGTTGATTTGTGCCAGGTGGACTTGTGAAAAAAGGAAATCGCCATTCAAAGTGGCAATATGCATAACTTTCACACAATTGCTAGTTTAACCAGTGATATATATATATATATATATATGTATTTTTTTTTTGAACGGGTGCAAATAAATTAGTGTAGGAAGTTACATAATCACCAGTTAAATTGGCGACATTGATAATTTTTTAAAGCTAGCAACTGGTTGGATATGACAATTGACAATGGTTGGAAATGTGGGTTGATAATTTTTTCTACAATATCATGACTTTAACTGGCGATATTGTTATTTTGTTTATTTTTTTTTTTTGAACGCTGCAAGCTAGCTTGTAGGGTTCGGTGTAGGCTGTAGAAGTAATAATATCGCCAATTATATAGGTGATTTTAACCTAACTTAAAAGAGAGAAACAACGATCATTTTACATTCATTCAAGTAAAAACGGAGCAAAAATGGAGAGAGACAAGTAGGAATTGGTGAGTTCTATCTTTTTATTTTATTTTATTTTATTATTTTTATATGATTTTTTTATTTGTTGTTTGTTGTTTTATTTATTTTATATAGTTAGATATTGCTGAATTTTTTGTTTTAAATAAATATTTTTTTTGAAATTATTGAGTTATTTATGTATATATATTTATAAAATTATTATTAAAAAATATTTAATAAATTTCATTAACATAGACTTTATTTACAAGAAGACAGAATATTATTAAATTTTTATCATTATAGATATATAATTGTATGAAAAATTTTTTATTAATTAAAATTTTTACATATTATATAAATTTAATATGTACAAAGTATTAAAAATAGTAACAAATTAATTTTTAATTGTCAAAATTATCATCTCATAAAAATACATAATTATATGAAAAAATTTTAATTGATTAGAATTATTATTCTTAATTATTATAAATGAAAAAAAAAAGTATTGATAAACATGAATTGTAAATGATTTTACATAAATATCTTTAAAAAAAAAATTTTTTTTTTATTTAATATTTTGACAAAAAAAGGTACTAAAAAATTTTTTCTACACAAAAACGATAAATGGTAATGCATGGGACTAATTTATTATTAAATATGTAAAAAAAAAAAAATTAAGTTGTTCAATAAAATTATTTAATTTTTAATATTTTCAGAGCAAAATTTATTTAATTCATGTATCTTTTAATATATTAAATTTATTTAAAGCCAAAACATCAATAATTTTTTAGTTAATAAAAAATAGTTAATTTTTTACCAAACCAAAAATAGTTAATAATACAAAAATAACATATACAGTAAAAATCTTTAAAATTTGTTGTTTTTAGTGTATGCAAAATAAAATTTTAAAAAATTTGAAAAACATAATAATTTATATTACAGTTTTCAATATTTGATAATATTATTAAATTTATCTAATAAACTTATAATTTCTATTTCTGAAATTTGATAACTTTTTATTTGTGAATTGGATTAGATGTTGCAGGCTAACCTGAGTAGAGAAGTATTGATTTTCAGTGATGACAACATTTTTGAGGTAAAAAAATGCGCACACGACTTGATAGCTGATTTGCTAACCTTGTACACCCCATTAAATTCAGGGAGGAGATTTTACCGTTGTCTTATAAGGAAGGTAAGATAAGATTTATATGATTGAACTTGATAATCTGTAGTTAGAGTTTTCACTCTGTATTTTGTAAAATATCAATAGTGGTTGTGAATAGAATTTTAATTATGATTGTATTTAATAAATGATGGAATGATTATCGATTATGGTTTTATTTATTTATTTATTTATTTTTGCATTTTTCAACTTTTCAATTGAAAATTATAACTTACTAGGTTCTCATTTTTCTATAAATATATTAATATAGTATGATGATTGTGGATATTTAGAATGGATGGATCCTGAACTCTCTCAATCTCAAAAGAATATGA